>CAVLEF010000203.1:1200000-1690000 GCA_963661955.1 Leptosia nina | reverse complement strand
TGATAACAGCTGTGTTGTATTTTTACGCGGTTGGAAACCATATTGATTTGTAGTAAGTATATTATTTTTTTCGTAAAAACTATGTATTTGGCCACATATGTATTTTTGGATTATTTTGTCAATAGTTGATAAGATAGTTATGGGTCTGTAATTATCGTAGTCTTTATGGCAACCTTTTTTGTATATTGGTCTAACGATACCTGTTTTTAGCAATGTAGGGTATTTTCCTGTTTTGATGCTAGCGTTAATAAGATTGGCCACAACATTTTTTAGTTTCTCGCATAATAGTTTAATGTCAATAGCCCGTATTTGGTCGTAGCCTGGTGCTTTGTTTGTGCTTATCGACTTAATAATTTTTTTTACAGAACTCGAATTCGCCGGCTTAAAGCGTATACTAATGTCGGCCACTCTCTGATATACCGATTTTTCCAATAAAGGATTGGAACAATTAGTTATTATTTTTTTCACACCCGCGTCGAAGGTACGCGCAAATTTGTTTGCAATGTCTTTGTGGTTCGTTTGTGTATGATTGCCGAAGTAGTTTAGTAAGGACGCGTCCACTGAGGATTTTATTTTTCCCGTTAATTTATTTAGAATGTCCCAGAGTGACCTTGGATTACTTTTGTTTGCTAGAATGTTAGAAATAGTAATTTTATTTTTTGTTTTATTAATTAATTTAGTAGCAAAATTTCGTGCCTTGTTATATTTTTGTTTTAGGATAAAATTATTCGTATCTTTTAGCCATTGTGAGAATAAGGAGTCTCTATAGTGACACGCCTTAATAATTTTAGCATTCATCCATTCGTTATTATTTTTATATTGACTTTTAATCCTCTCCGTATATTCCGAGTTTTTATAGCACCTCGTTAAATTATCGCGAATAAAATTATAAATTGCATTTGGGCACGACATATTATTAGTTTCATTCCAATTTATTTCTTCAATGTATTTTTGTAGTTTAACGTTATCGATGCACGTCTTATATTGGGCAATGCGCTGTGAACGCGGCCCGAGACACGCTAGCATAATTGCGCGATGGTCCGCTAGTGTCATTCCAATCGCTGCGGTGTAAATGTCTTGTGTGCGGGATCGCGCGTAAATATGGTCGATACACGATTTACTAATTTTGTCTCTGTATAATTCAATTCGCGTGTGAGATGCGATCCCACATAAAAGGCCTGAGCTATGCAACGTATTATTGTATTTATGTTTTATAGGATTGTCCAATTTCAGATCGATATTGACGTCTCCAAGTAGATATAAATCATTTGCTGTGTTTCCGTATGTGTTTACTATATTGTGCAGTTCGTCGATAAACAATCTTTTATTAGTATGCGGGGGCCGGTAAATAGTGCAGATATTTGCTGTGTATTTTGTGTCGGTAGTTATTGTTAGGAATATGTTTTCGCAATGTGTTGTTTTAGGGTATTTAATGTTGCACTTGTGTTTACTACTTACATATACGATTATGCCGCCGCCCTTTCTAGTTTTTCTGAGCGCTGTTATCATTTTGTAGCCATTTAATTGATACAAACAACTGATTCTATCTTGAATGTTAGCTTCTGTAAGAATAATTACATCGATAAGTTTGTTAGCTGAAGATATACACTGTTCTAAGTTCGAAAAGTTTTTGATAACCGATCTTATGTTAAGATGTACACATAACAAATTTATATTGATACTAGGAAGAATAGACAAAAACTCATTAATATTTAAGCAGTCGTTAATCTCATGGATATCCTTTGAAAAGTTTTCCATATTTATGTTAATTTTACGTGGTTATGTATTAAGTTAAAAAGTTTAATAATAAAATTCAGTTACTTTTGGGCGGGTAATTTAGTTTTTTTTATAGCTAATAAATCGGTCCTTGTTCTTATTGAATGAATTTTAGCATTTTCATCCTTTCGTGCTTTTACTGTTCCATGTTTAAACCACACGTATTTGTAATTTTGGTTTATTTTCAGTTCTTGCTTCGTTTCCCATAGCAGAGATTTATTCGTTTTTGTCATAGCTTCTCTCACATAAATAATATTACAATTGTTTTTTTCCGAGGGACAAATATCCGATACTGTGGTTTTTATGGTTTTGGCGGCAATTAGCCATTTTTCCTTCAGGTCTTTGTTTTTCAGTTGCACCTGTACAGTTATCGGTTGATCTTTTCGACCTGCAACACGTTCGACGTTCATAACATCGTCCGAGGTTTGTTTAAGTTTACTTGCAATACATTCCGTTAATGTATTAAGTTCTTCCGTACCTTGATAGGGAATATTGGCGATTTCGATGCAATTAGAGAGGGTATCTTGTTCCATTTGTTGCAGGCGCTGCTCCAATACACCAACGCGAGTCTCCAGATTGTTATTTCTGTTCGTAAGTTCCACGTTTTTTCTCTCAAGTGCTTTAATTGTTTGCTTGAAGGTGTCTATCACTTCTACAACTTCGTCGAGTTTCGAGGTCTGCATTTGAAGAGTTTCGTTTAGATCGCGCATTTCATTCTGTATTGCTTTTTCAATTTCCTTTGAGAGGTCTTTCAGCAGTTTGCTTGGGTTGACTTGTACGATGTCATCTTCTTCATCAGAGCCGACATAGGAGGAATTACGCCTCGGTGATTCTTGCTGACAATCCAAACATGTCCACTCCAAACTAGGGGCTGCCTTAAGTGCAGCAATTTGTTTGTTTGTTAGACCACTGCATCTAGTGGTAAGATGCACAACTCGTTCACATTTACTGCATTTCCAACCAGGGCTAGTTTTTGTAACAGTTTTTCTACACACATCACACTTATTCATTTCGAGGGTAGACAAAGGTTTACTGCGTGCGTTACTGGCGAGCGCTAAAAAAATATTTTTTTTTTTTTTTTTATAAATATATATAAAAAACGGGGCCCCCCCCCTTTTTTAATTTTTTTGGGGGGTTTTTTTTAAAAAAAAAAAAATTATAAAAAATTATTTTTTTTTTTTCCCAGAAATAGAGAAATTGTGTTAGGCAAAACCATACTTTGCAATCAAACCCAATAACTAGCTTCATTACTGCCCAAATAACCGTCAAAGGTGAATGACCCAAATGTCAAGGTAACCGATACTTTACATTTAAACGAAAAAAATTTTTTTTTTTTCTTTTTTTTATAAACCCGGCCCCCCCAAAAAACCCCAAAAAAAATTTGTTTTTTTTTTTTTTTTTTTAAAATTTTTTTTTTTTTTTAATCTTTTTTTTTAGGGGGGGGTTAATGGGAAAAAAAAAAGAAACGAGATTTTATGCATTTCAATATGACGTTTATATTTTTATGGCGTTTAGTTATAGTATTTTTTAGGTGTTTTATTATATAGTGTATCGATAACGTTATAAATGTATTTGATTTATTATTGCTTATAATATGATACGAAAATAATAGTTTTAAAAGAAAGAAAATAGTTTTTATTTTGCCATCACATAATATTTTTACTTTATTTAAGTAGCCGTGAAATTAACAAATTAACTTAAAAATACAAATTTTCGTCGTCGAAACGTCGGACCGTAGCCAAAAAAATTATTACTAAAATTAACTGATACTCTTTGCGTTTTAAACCGTTAAAAGTGTTTAATTTGGACATACTAGCGTTAACTACAGACAGTACCGACTACTTAGCTAACCCAAGTGCAAAGCCATTTCTAACGCTACGAAGGACGATTAAAAACAATTACGAAGCACTTACATGGTAGAGGCAACGACGCCGAACGAATTGTTCCTCGCAATTATACGTCGCGGATGCGATAATTTCCTCACTTCCCACGCATTAGGGGCAATCTAGCGTACGAATTGCACTGTGAAATGCACGAGGATAGCGTACGAGGGACAATTTAGTGTTTATACGACCGCTTATGGCTCCTACTATCATTTTAACATGGATCGCGTTACAATTTCCCTATTAGTTGTATTATTCTGTGCCCCGGACACGTTAAGTAGCGTTTACCATCCCTAACTAGCTTGTTTGCAAGATTAAATGAATAGGTACAATACTTGTACCGGTTTAAAACGTGAAATGTATTCGTAAAACCGTTTAAAGTGTTTTAAGTAAGTCTTACTAATTTATTAAATAAGTAATCGGTTTATTCGTATTCTTTGTTGTCATAAATGAGGACAGACAAACACGAGGTTTACTTGATGGAAGGTGCCAGCCATATATACCATCACAACTAGTCTATAACTGTAATGTCGAAAGTATATTTCAGTTTCGATTGAACACTATTCAAGTAGTCAATAAATACTCTCCGGCAGGATTTTTTAACTTAAGATGAAATACGGGGTAAGTCCAAAATGGCCCTTGGTCGGCGCAAAACTTTGCGCTGCTGAGGCAATCGCAACGGATAATGGCCCTCGGGGCTGCACCGTGTCACATGATACGGTGTATCTGATAGCCGGGACTCGCTCCCTGGCACTTGGGGGTGGCCCTTTTAGCCGACATATATTGGTGTCGGACCCAGTTCGGTATAGTTAGGAGTAGAGGCGACAGTCTGTCTGTGCCTTTGAGAAGGAGGAAGCGGTGAGGTCGAGGGAGGTTGCTCCTGACACCCCCGCTCTACAATAGAGGAGACTGCGAGGGCGCCGACGCGACTACGCCTGGCGCCAGCCGTGATTTCGGTCTTTAGGACCGACCTGGGAGGCGTAGGCTGAGTGTTGGCAGGACACACGGGCGCGGGGAGCGGGTCAAGGGCAACCCCGGCTCCTGCCCGGATCTGTCAAGTCTCCGGGTGGGTTCTTGGAGGTTTAGTGGGTAGTCGCCAAGCTGGCCGACCCCATACTCCCCCCGCCACGGTATATGTGACGGCGGGGGCGATGGTAAAGGATTGATTACTCCCATTATAAAAAAGCGTAAATACGGGGTCCTATACGCTGTCTGTCGCCATTGTAGATGAGGTATTATAACAATAAATTAACCTTACCTAACAATTTAATTTATATTTTTATTTATTTGGAGTACTTGCAATAAACGCAACTTTAAAGCCCCTTTTCGGTCGGTTTTATTAGTAACAATAGTCAGGCACTTAAAATAGATTACCAAAATACTTTTTCACAATAAACCATAAAATTTAAATTCAACATGACCTTTATTGTAGTTACGTTGTATATATATATATATATATATATATATATATATATATGTGTGTGTTTTTTAGAAACTAAAGCGGAATATAATAATGACTACATAATCGTAGAATAATATAATTCGTTGAATGTAGTTATCGTGTAGTTGTTATCATTATTTAAATAAAACTAAGAAATCAAGGCAGCGCCGATTTCTTATTAACCTTCGAGGTTACGCTCGAATTACAAGGAAAGATAGCGCTGTATTAAAAAAAATACAATATGATGGATAAAAATCTCGTAAAACCAATTTTGGATTTACTGATTCAAGAATATTCTAATTGGGATTTAAAAAATGACGAAGCTGTTTTTCGCACGTCTTCATAAAATACTTTAAACTTACTCTCTCTGCACGACTGTACTTATTTACTGTACGAATATTATCGTTCGGCTTGGTCTCCTGAACCAAATTTCTCTGTTTTGCTCACCGAGACACGTAGTGACTCTAATTGAGCTAACGTATCTCGTCCAAGCGCATTGAAGAAGCAAGCATAAACTACAGACTAAACTTAATATTCCTATTTTTTCCTTAACAAGTCGTTCTCCGTGACTTTGAATATCTTACCTTCTGTTGTCGCATTATGTAAAGTCACGTGACGTAGTTCAACTTTTAATAAAAACACTTCATTATTGTCTAGATGGCCATGGAATTACGTGATTCCTTCAAGTAAGGTAAATTCATAATAGTCCTTAACATTTTTTATAAGTTCTTACTTAACGCACTACTGGGATCTAGTCTGGATCTTGTATGAAAAACTTAGACCCACCACACTACTCCAGCACGGCTTGACTGGCTGTAATTATTTGTAGGGGTAATGATAACGCCTACTTCTAAAGAACTATTCAAAAGAATTCAAAATTACTACAATTACTGGACTAACATTTCGTCCAACCTGAGATTCGATCCAAGAACCTAGTGATTTACAATCTAGTGTACTTAGCACTAGACACACGATAAGAGAACTATATTCTTGCTAACTCTACTCTGCTAGCTTTACTCGCATGTTATCGACATAAATCATCAACGCCATCTTCATGCAAAGAAATAAAACTTGAATTAATGTCCCCTATGGTAATAATTAATGCTTGTTGTGAATTTATGGTTTCTTAATGCTTCACACCCACGGTGTGCCATAGTGCAGAGAATTTACAGTAAGGTACATTTCCTACAAGCGATGTATATTTTCCAAATATTGTTTTAAAATACTTAGTGAAAAAATATTATATAAAAAATGAATTGTAATGTGAAACTAAGGTTTAACTTTGCTTTTGTTTATTGTTATTTTCATTCGTTTAATATATTAAGATTGTCGGTTGCAACATTATTATTTTTTATATGTACACTTTTGAAATATATATTTTTTTAATAAATTGCTTTTACCGGTATAAAATGCGAAATATATTCTTTTTTTATTTCACAATTACAAGAAACATTTCTATTGGAGAAGAGATCTAAAATGTTTCATTAAATACTCAACATTATATTTATTCACTGTACAATTTTCACACTGTGGTCGAAGATAAAATCGTAATTCAATTGTATTGCAGGTTATGTTTGCTGCAGGTATTTATATTCGCACACTATAATAACCGCATATTATGAACGGACAGTGGTTCTAAAGTGTGCATACTGAAATATGAAGCCAATTAATAAAATGCCTAATAATTAATTCTTTTAAGACGCCTTTACGTTTTGTATAAATAACTCCCATTAGTCTTTTTCGATCTGTGGGCTTGTCCAAGTATTTACAATAAAAAATTATCCAATTTTTTCTTTCGCAATCATGGCGTGTAAGTACAAGTACGGCTTTCAAGACTTCTTCTGTCGCAAAATTAGACTAAGTTTGATCTGCTAAGTGATTATAGTTACATCAATATATCAAAACATACACTTATTACTATATATTATTCGCACTAATATTCTTATGTTAAAGATGTATTGTTAAAAGGTAACAGCAATAATTCATAAATATGAAAACTAACAAGTCAATTGTTGCGAGGAATGGAGGTGAAATAATCACGTATTTTATTTTAAATACTGGTTTAAAATGCATTTTATCGCTCAGAATGACTCAGAACTAAATGGGGTTTAATTCTGAAAATAATTCAAATAGGTACCAACATATTATAATCGTAACTTGTCTAACACAGACCATGATTCTATCTGTTATGTACCAATAATTACCTAAATGATTGTAAGAGAATTCAAACATATATTTAACTAATCGAATTATTCTTGATTTTATTAATTATCGAAGTCCTATTTCTAAATTACTTACGTATTCGGCCGAACAGTACAAAAGACGTCAAATAGGCCGAATACCGTATAGAAGTCGAATATTCGTTGCAAGCCTATAAGCTATACTCCTAAACATACAATACTTTCACTTAGGTTTCTACATATGCAAGTTGAAATGGCTCAATTTTTAATTCATACCTTAAATAAATTTGTCTAGTGTCTATGCAACGGCCATTGTAATTTTTATACTTTCGGATTTCAATAATTGGCATACTAGCTATAACCATAACCGATAATGATTCAAAAACCGCTCAATAACTTTCACATCTCACTTGATACGGTTCCATAGTAATTACGGTAATATGAGCCGTAATAAGCCGACCGCAGGAAGTAAAAGTCGATGCGGTCGGAATCGATACTACAGTTTATAGATGTGTTGACGGGCTCGTTGGTGTAATGGTAGCAATGGATAATAATCAACGGGTCGTGGTTTCGATCCCCGTCAGGTCCAGAATTCTACTAATCAATTTATAATTTTTCTGAAACGTGTTGGACTTCGTCTGGAAATCTCGATGATAAATGGGTGGGGGGCTTATTGAAAAAGCGCCGTCTACAGATGTAAAAGTTATAGTTTATTCGCGTTTCGGTTACAGTATGTGATTAGAAATCCAACAAACGAAAAAGGTCGGCAGCGCATTTTGTCTAGGAGTGACAAGGCTGTATTGCACCTTCCATCACGTAAACCCGATGCTTATTCGTCCTCTTCTGTTATAAAAAAAGACAAGTTGCAAAATGCAATATCCTTTTTTAAATACCGTCTGTAGTTTACACGATTAAGTAAAATACTTTAACGGCTTAAAACGGAAAATTTACACACTGTTCACCTGTTAGACTCACCGAGACCACGACTGCTAAAAAGCATTCGAGAGGTAATATATTTCGCGTTTCATACCGTTAAAGTGATTTATTCAAAGATTCATATATATTCAATATATTTTATGACTATAAAACCGAGAGACCAATTTACGATCTCCATATTGTAACAGTGTTGCAACTTATCAAGTAAGTTTATTTATGTCTCGTGCGGGCGTTGCGAGGCGTGTCCCTCCCAACCCTAGCATCAATAAAGCGAAAAGGCTATTCAAAACATTGTTCACATGCAACAATGGACAGACAGACGCAGATTTATTCAATCGTTGTATTAGGCCTTTGTCTGACAAAGCGATTGCAATTTTTATTCTACTACGGCGAAGTATTGAATACTGGAAGTGTATTTTTTCTAACTTGACATTTTTGGTAAACAAACATGTGAATTATAAAAATGTATGATTCCGACTTTGTCCTTATCCGTGGACTCGGTAGCCCAATTAGTAAGAGTAACAGCACAGAACGTTATAGATGCCGGTTCAAGCCCTGCTCGAGTCGTATTTTTAATTTATATAGTGCATACAATCATGTGCGTGAAAACCTTGTGAAATTTTTTAAAGTTAATACATTTATTTATTTCACGACTTTTCCATCTGTGGATGATGGTTCATGTACAAAACATAATATAGATACTTAATATCCAAAACCTTTTAGACGAAGGTCAAGATGTTTCAGATATTGTTGGACTCGGGTGGAAATCGAACCCAATGATCCATTAATTATTAGCCATACATTGGTAGTAACGAACGTTTCACGTGTTTATCGTCTTACTTAAATAAAAAAATGCAGAACAGACAGGGATCGAAGTCACGACTATAAAGTTGCTCCATATTGCTGACGTTACCACGACTTAGTTACCACGTTAGTCAGAATAGAGAGTTTTAATAAGTTTATCGGTTTATAAGTACGCGTCTAAGTGAAAACCTATATGAAAGTAGGATCTGAAAGTGGCTTGACTGCAGATGATGAGGTCCAAGCTTCAATTTTTTATATTGAATGTTAATCATTAATCTTTGACGGGCTTGGTAGAAATGGTAGCAATGGCTAATAACGGGTCGTGTGTTCGCTCCCCACCAATCTAACATGTTTCTCTTTATCTATGTGGCGCTACAGCCTCTTGAGCATGTTCAAGCATAGACCTCCAAACCGATCCTATCTCGGGCTAGATGGGAGGCTTACTAAGTAATTTATACTTTAAACATTAAATGGGTGGTACCGTCCACAGATAAAAAAGCCGTGAAGCGTAATCGTGTTTCGGTGTCATTCCGATTTCCGTATATGAATGCCTTAATAGGCCGACACCGCATCTTGTTTAGACGTACTGGGGTATTTATTCTTCTATTAAGTCAATTCCACGTTTGCCTCTGTTACCTATATGAAAAATAAGAACTACTTTTTGATCGAAGCCAAGGGTATCACTTGAATTGAACTCCTTACCAAGATGTAACTAGGCGTATTGAATAGGTTACGAGGTTGCCGAAGACCGTATAATTTTGTACTTTCAACTACAAACTACAGCCTTGTTTTAATATAATGATGGGTTACATTTGAGGCTCTGATTAAATTTCAGTGAGTGAAATCGTTGTGGCAGGACTGCCGATTTTTAATTTATACCGTAATCGTGTCGCATTATTCAATCTAAATAAATATTTAAATTAAAACACTTTAACATGCGAAATATATGACTTTACGATGCAAAACGTCGGGGCGTAGGTAAAATTATCTGTAACAAGTTTAATATATTACGCGTTTTATACCATTTAAGTGTTTTATTTATATGTGTAAACTATAGACAACAAGTATACAAAGTATTCATCAAACACACAAGAGACACTAAAATACCAGATACAGTGAACAAATAACCATAAATAACTTGAATCTCCCCGTTTCATTTAATTTCACACAGCTAGTCACACTGCATATACGGCAACTGTCCACTACACACACGAAGCGATAAATAATTATATCGATTAGCTGCTTGGACAAAACTTGGAAACTTGGACTTCTGGAAAGATATTAAATGAGTGGTAGAGTTTAATTGCGTTTCGACTTCAGTCTGTGGATTTCCGAATATCGAAAGCCAAAATAGGTCTGCAGCAGATCGTGTTTATATGTTATATAGCTGGAGCATTTCACCTTCCATCAAGTATACCCCAAGCTTGTCTGTCGTCCTACATTATTATTTTAACTCCAGTATTTTGGACGTTATAGCTTTATGAAAATAATTTTTGCTGTATACTTATTTCTTCTTAGTTTCTGGGCTTACGTGTCTATGTGTATATAGTGTACATATGTATGTATGTTGTCATTCAACCATGTAGCGCATAAAATTGAACCAGTTGAGAATAACGCGTTCAAACAAACTCTTCAGCTTTATAATTACGGATATTTATATTAAATCTTTAGCTGGTTAATCGCCCTAACGATCGTAAACAGGCCTCGTAAATAATTATTCCTCTCGAGAATAAGTTGGTTGTTAAGAGATGCTATTAAATGTAGGAAGGAAACTAAACGGGCATACTGTCATATTTACTTTAGTTATTTTTGAACACTTTCTTAATAGATCGAGATGATAATCGAATTGAAATATGGTTAACAGCGATTCAGTAAAATATAGTTATACATATGTCTGTATTACTCTTTTTTATGACAGAGGAGGACTGATGGTGACATGCTTCAGCCATATACATTTGATTATGCTAGATGCGCTGTCGGCCTATTTTGACTTTGGATATTTGGAAATCTGCAGTGTGAAACGGAAACGTGACTAAACTTTGCGGCTTTTTCGATATTCATGCAATATCCGGATTTCCTGTCATGAAATCCAGCATGTTCCAAAATATTGGACCCGGAGGGGTCGTACTCACGATCCCTTGATTATTAGGCATACATAGGCACTTTTATACCAACGAGCCCGTCTGTTTTCCTATTCCAACCGAAACATTAGATTGTGTCGGTCGGGCAGGGCGTAGTTGTATAATCAACTACTTGCCTGTAAGTAAAACCGACTAGTGAAATGGACACAGAATTGTCTTCGCCCACAAGGGGAAACGGGATTTCACATTTTTACTTTTGTTTCCGCGTTCATTAATAAAATGTTAATAAGAAATCAACATTTTTACACGCTGAACACAGATACGATCTCGCATATTCTTGTACAAAGAGAAATGTTTAGTTAATTAAGACATAACAAGATGATAAGTGGGAAGTTTATACGCGTACTCGTTGTAAATTTAAATTTGGACGCGTTCAGAAAAAAACAAAAGAAAACCCAAATATATTTACCATAACTTGGTAATTACATTTAAATGAATGCGTGTTCCGACAACTTTTTACACTACCTAGTTTTATCTACAAGTGTTGCACCGTGACAGTTAATAATCTCATTGGCACTGTACTTGTAGTCTGTCTTGGATTCGAATCCCGCTTTATTATTTTTTTCTTTTGGGGACACCGAGGAAGGCCGCGTAATCAGTTCACATCATTTGCTAACCATACCATCAATTTCCCCTTTCCGCCTTTGTGGAAAATACAATTCTCGTGTCTCAATGCGAGCCACCACACTCCTCGAAAACGGCTAGAACAATTTTGATACAATTTTATAGGTCTAGGAATCGGCTATTATCTATGCATACCCCTAATTGATAAGGTTCCATTCTTAACATGTTTTATTTAATGATATATTTTCACAATTTCAACGCCTATTTTGAAATTGCCACTACTACTACACTAAAATTTTTAAGGGGATGTTTATCTCTTACGTGCTAAAGTTTGTTTGTACCAATTAAAACAACGTCTGAAAATACTGTAAGCCATTCAAGACATGGAAGCTCAGAGGCTCGTACGCAAATGAGCTAGTCCCGCCTCATGCAGCTGTCAGAGTACTTAACATATATTATGATAACAATGGCTTGTTTCTTAAACAATACTTTGACGAAGTCTCAGCTTACAAAGAAATTATAAATTATAACGTCTTGTGCAAGGCGGCAGCTAGAGTTTTGTTTATTTTTTTGTTTTTTCTACTGAGAATTAAGAAAAAAAGAAATGTACGTATAAAAATTAGATTAACATTTTAATTAATTAAAAAAACAAAAGATCCAGAAAATCTGAAAGCTGAAACTCTTTTACTGAGCTGCAAAAATAGGCTTTAAATACTGTCTGTATTTTACGCAAGTAGTACACATTTAAATAAAACACTTTAACGGTTTAAAACGCGATATATATTAGTTAAACTTATTATACGACGTAACTGATGCTTTGCAGCAGCCGGCCAAACGTCGCACAGTCGTTAAAATAATTTCAAATGAGTTTAACTATTACATATCGCGTTTTAAAGTTAGTGTTTTATTTAAAAACAAGCATTGTTAATTAATATTAACTACGACGTTACGTTAAATTATATGTTTTTGATTGCCATACAACATTCTCTAAGGCCTAAAACACCAATCTTAAACATAAAGGATGTTCCTAATGATAGTTATTTTGATAATAAGGATATCATAAAATTGAATTAAACGCCTGTAAATAAATCCTGGTTTGAGTTCCCTCAGGGTCAATGTGCCCGACAATTGTAACAGCTGACTTAATTGCGGTGGGCCTTTAGTCTTTCTGAACTTTGTAAAAATTTGTATATATTTTGTACGTTTATTACAAAGCCCATATTCTTTTGAAATTGCATAGTTTACGAAAATATAAACTAGAAGTTAACTGTCATGAAAATGTAACCTAAATTACAAAATAGTCGCACAAACTGAATAATTCGCATTTAAATAAAACACTCTTAACCGTTTAAAACGCGAAAAGTATTAGTTAACGTATTAACAGTTTATTTTAACTGCAGTACGGAGTTTTTTTGCAAACAGCAGCTGTATTTAAAATAAATTGTAAATAATTTAATTAATATATTTCGCATTTTAACCGTTTAAAGTTGAATAATCTTAATTTCAAGCAAGCAATGTTATAATTAGATCTATTAACCGATATTACTGTTACGATACGATGAAAATTGTTTAGTGCTTTATGCGTAAAAGACTGACAAACTAACATGCACGAGGTCTTACAATACAGAAAATAATTAACGTCACTCGAAGTTATATATATAATTTATATATATATATATTACTATTCCTTTTTTAAAACCAAATAGCGACACGGCTAATCAATGTTTATGTGTGCAAGATGCACTGTGTGTGTGAATGGAAGTGAAATAAAAACAAAGTTCATCGCATGAATGGAGCCACTGTTTTCAACTTTAGAGGTTACATTACACATGTTGATAGGGAGACGAGAATTGGAGTTTATTTTCACCATAATTTGTTTGTAATTAACAAAGAGACGCATAATTGGCTATTTAAAAAAAAACTTAAACCATTAGACCTAAAAGTATCTAATTTAGACACGTGCGTCGGTCGGCCAAAGGACAGATCCCCATTTTCGAAAGCCACAAAACAAACTTGGTCTCTCTGTTGGGCACAGAAATATATATATAGGAGAAATTATATTAAGATGTACCTTCTTTAGTGCAGAAAGGCTTCAAACAAGTATTAGTATAAATTTAAAATGAATACCTGGATTTAAGTGCTATCCAACCCTGGACGTCCTAATCTTCAATTGAGTATGGTAGTATACTCAATTGAAGACGAGACGAACAAGGCAGTAACTAAGTATTGTCTTTTTCTGATTCCAAAAAGAATGCTGCGTGTAGTTTACGCGAGTAGTACACATTTAACTAAAATACTTAACGGTTTAAAACGCGATATATATTACGTAAACTTATTTAAAAATTCGTCAAATGCCAACTATGACGGAATAGATGGCGCTAGCACATAGCATAGCAGTTCTTTGACATTGGAGACACCTTCCATCTTTAGTCTCCCCGTGACCATGGCTGCTGCATAGCATCCGAAACATTGTGTCGTAGTTAAACTATTTGTAAATAATTTTTTAATAGATTTCGCGTTTTAAACCGTTAATTGTTTTTTGCAAAGCTAAAATTTTTCATTTGTTTCTCATGTCACTCTGACCACAAGCTGGGCGTGATGTCACTTATTCTAATTAACGGCGTCGTGAAGCGAGTTGGCGTGTGTGGGTTTATTAAACAGGTACAGGATATAAGGTTACCTTTGCGTCATAATTTTGTTTTGATCACGCACTCAATTTTCCTTTTTCAGTTCAAGTCCTTTGACTAGTTGAAGACCTCTGCCTACATCAAGTCGTTGCTAACAATGACTAATATCACGGTCTAGTAATTGTTTTTTATTAAACTAGTTGTGTCAGCGACTTCGATCGCGTCGAATAGTGATTTTGGCTTTTCTAATTTGTTTTTGCAAACGTCCTCTTTATCTTTGTAAATTTAAGTTGTTACACACGAGATCGATCGGGTCCCGTCGTTCTTGCAGATCAATCATAAAAGATGGACATATATTTTTTTAGATCAATTAAAGAGGTATCATTCTTTCATACATACTTTTTGGGGTATATTGAACCGTTATTGCGTACGTATACAATTTTGCTTACTTATTTATTTATACCAAAGTATGAGATTGTCTAATATCAATAGTTAAAAATAAAAGTGTACAAGTCTTTGGTCTTTCAAGTTTTTTAAGCAAAAGTTTAAACAAGATTACATTTAAGCAGATTATATAAAAAACATAACATTTCTCCTAATTAGAAAGGCATATCTATCAGTTAGTCCTAAGCTAACAGTCGCGTTATCTTATCAAATCTTTTATATCCATTAAAAAAATTACAAATATGAATATAAATTTAATTTTCTTAACCGATTAAATTTTGCCCTGAGTTAAATTATAGGAACGCAATAAAATGTTTACATGCGCCATTGCCCGTAATAGTGGATGTTACGCATTAAACAAAACACTTTTAACGGTTTAAAATATTATAGATGTACCTATAGATTTGACACACCAATTGCGATTACTTGAACCGCACAGTTCCCAATACTACTGAAAGTGAGCTGCAATTAGGTTTAAAGTCGATTATTTATTCCCTACTGGAGTTTTAGTGAACTGTGGTATAAAATATTTTCAAGTATACGTTTTGGATCTTAGCGGTATCTCTTATCAGCGTCTTGTAAATTCCTTTAACGTACGGATATTTACTCAACTGCCGAGCAATTGTATTTGGGTAGCACACTGAATGTAACATCTGCTCAATATTTACATAAGAACTAACATTTTATATTAGTCTGTATATAAACATAATGCGTTATTTAAACATCTCGTGTGTGACTCTCTTAAGTGTGTATACTTTCCGTTTGTAGCGTTTTCGAGGTCCGCCATCTTAACTTTCAGTGATATTTTCATTCCAAATAAGTAATGTATAAAACATTAATTGTTTTCTTAAGTTAATATAATAATAATGTTTAAACAAAACAATTCAACCGGCCTGACGTTTCAGATGCTTTGCAGAAGCCGTGGTCATGGGGCGACAGTCTCCCCCATCCGAAACGTCGGGCGGTAGTTGAAATAATTTCTAAATAAGTTTAACTATAATATATAGCGTTTTAAACCGTTAAAGTGTTTCATTGAAATATGCACTATTTACACGCCTAAACTGCAGACAGTATATACCAAAAACAAGCATTTAAATAAAACACTTTTGACGGCCGTAGTTAAAATAAAGTTAACTAATTTATTTCGCGTCCTAAACCGTTAAAAGTTTTTATTTGAACGTGTACTACTCGCTTAAACTACAGATCGTCTGCAGTATACGAATTTTTATTTCTTGTTTTACAGTAGTTGCTGGTTATGTTATTACAGTAAACATAGATATTATTAATAAGTTACTGAGATTTTATTACTGATTTATATATTATAATATAACACAACCCCCCGGCTCGGCCTTTCTCCAAAGATGCCCATTTATGTAGGTCTGTTGCTGAGCAGCACTAGTCTAGCTGATCTTTTCAGATATATTATCATAACATGTTGTATTAAAATCCGTTATAAAAACAATATAACATCATAACATAAGTCTCTTTCGAAGTGAAAAGGGAGATTATGAAATTCATAGTAAAAAACCACTGCTGTAATAAAGTATAGTTTTAAAATTACGTAAGACTAAAGAATTCGTAGAAAATTCATTAGGTTACGAGGCGTTATGTAAGAGGTCGATGACCTGATTCGTTAGGAGCACTGATAGTGATTCATAACGCTCTTGTTACGTTTTGAGTGCACTTTTTGCATGTAGGAACAATTACTTTAGTAACTAAAAGTAATATTAGGAAATAGTGAATTGTTGCTTGAAATATTGTCACGTCGATATAACCATAAATGATACATTAAACTCATATATTCTATTTTTTGTAGGTTCCAGTACACACATTATACCATTTTTGCTCGATATTATTAACTAGCTGTGCTCGGGACTTCCACATGGAATAGTTATTATGGACATTAATTTTCACGAACAGCCTCTTCAGTTTTTTAAATTTTACGTAGCTGTTCCCCACGACTTCGTCGCCGTTTCGCCGTTCTTGCAAATTAATCTTAAAAGTTAGAATCATAGTATCGCAGACATTTTTAAGATCATTTAAAGAGTAATCATTCCTTTACACATATTTTTTTTTGTATCTTGAACCGTTTTCGCTTCCCACGCAACAGAAACCCTCAAGGATAAATCATTTTTCGTTTCTAATTGTTTATTCGCTCCTACTAGTCGCAACCTTATTTTTTATAGCGCTTTCAAACAAAAAAAATAAACAAACTCTTTAGCTTTATAATATTAGTATAGATTACTCGCTCGTATTTTGCAAATACAGATTAGATATATAAACCTGTGCAGGTTAAATCTCTTATCACATTATCGAATTCTTGATCGATCTTATCGAAATATTCACAACAGAAATCTTAAATTCTGCCAAATCTTTATCATTTTTTGTTACTATGTCAAATAATCGGCTATAGACCTTTCTCGTAATATAAATAACATATAGGTTATAGAAAGGTATTATGATCTTATGGTATTATATCTTCTACTGCCCTTAATTAACATACAAAAGACATTATAATGTTTGTGTATGATAGCGCAATACATGAAAATTCTATCACATCTAAAAGTACTATTTTTAAACAGTTTTATTTAGCTTGACAATACAATATAATAATATCAATAACATTATATATATAAATCCAAGATGGTCGCCGATACAAAATGGCGGATTACATATTCTTCCTTAATCCCCTCAACATGGGTATCAAATTAATGGGCTACACTAGTAAAACACAATGATTATAATATTTTCTAAATGTTACTA
This sequence comes from Leptosia nina, assembly GCA_963661955.1. Lineage (NCBI taxonomy): Eukaryota > Metazoa > Arthropoda > Insecta > Lepidoptera > Pieridae > Leptosia > Leptosia nina. The sequence goes on along the minus strand of CAVLEF010000203.1, from coordinate 1,672,441 downwards.
TTCAAATTTTCACTTTAGCTTGCACTATTATAGGGCTACCCTTTTATTTAACAGAAACAACAACAAACTCTATAATAGTATTTTGGACTTAGCAAAACCAGATATAAACTGACTAACAATCTCAAATAAGAATGTTTCAGTCAATCACTTAGCAGCCCTCGTAAAATTTGAAGATTTAACAAAGTGAACCATAATGGAGTGTGTGTTGTTTTAGTTCGAATACGGATTAATAACAAAAGGGATCGCTGGCTATAAAGCTACTGGAAGTGAACTACGAGTTTTATAAATATAATCATTAAAGCCTAAAAGAGACTAATTTTAGTATATCAATCGTATCTACTCGAATGGTAGTTAGCTAGTATGTTAGTAATATAGTGCCATTTCCTTCTATTACTTTTAGTATTTACCCTTTCAAAAATTTTAACATTATTCACAAGTTATTGCAGATTATGGCAAGTAAATTAGAAATCTATTTAGAAAAAATATACATTACTTAGATAGCGGTTTTACCAACATTTTTTTAATTCAAATAGATTTTATTGTTTTTCAACTCTGGAGGAATTATTAAATTAAGTTTGCCAACACCGTGTCCTGCTCCAGGTTTTTCGTATTATCCAATGACTGTATTAACAACAATAGGTTTGAACAAGACAACCTAGATATGTTCCTAGTTGCAAACAAAAGTAGGAAATCTAATTATAATAAGTCTAACTTCTCCTTTGGATACGGAACTAAAGATGTATATCTGAATATTGGTACTAAACTTAGCAGTTGTCTCTATCAAACAAAATATATATAGTTAATAAATACCTTTTGACAAAGTCGTATTTTATGACATTTTATGGCCATTATAAACACAATCAAATAAGCACCTCTTAAACGCCAACTGAAAAAGTAAATGTGACCCTTCAATTATCTCTATGTCAATAAAATCAGTACCTGCTGTTTTTTGTCAGCCGTAGAGTGTTTGGAGACGAAACGATGCTCTGAAACAATAGTTGATTCGGCTCAAAACGGGATCGCTTCTCAATTTACATTCCCCGTTTCGTTTTAATAGCTGTGTTTTAGGGGTTTCGGGATTTATAACCGATCTGTTTTAATAGGTTTGTGAAACATTAACAAGTTTTTTTAGACCAAACTCTCAAAAAACAAAACTTGGCTTTCGTGTTTTGTACTAACAATGGGTTCAGCAATTTTGTGGTTTGTGTTCAAGATATCTCGAACACGTGAACACACAAAGTAGTTTAATTTACGTCGAGCTCATTGGCATGGTGGTAACAATCAACGGGTTGTAGATTCGATTCCATTTGGGACCAACATGTTTCTAAGACTCGATTTATAATTTTTCCAAGACTGGTCTTTAGAAATTACAATCCACACCTTTCCACCAAGTGAACTCCAACTTCCTTCGTCATAAAAAATTAATATCAATTTGTTAAAGTACCTAAATTACATACCTACCGCATCTTTCTAAATAATAAAAATAGTTCATCTATGGACTTATTTATCGGTAGTACAAAACATTATAATATCCTCCTTATGACATTACTCACGTAAGAGCCAAGTCTTTTTGTCATATATTTCTTTTTTAAATCCTTAACTTAACATTATTAATTTGAAATCGAATACCCTCACAATTCTAAATTTAAAAATTTGTTCTACTCATCACTGTACTATTACTTGGCGTCGCCAAATTCAATACTAGTAAATACAAAATTATGATTTTTAGTATCGAGTATGTTTCAATCTATTTTTTTTTACAGTTGGCTTCTTAATCCTCGCGTTCTACCTCTGGGGTTCTCCGTTCGAGCGAGGTTTCTTCTGCGATGATGAGTCCCTTAAGCACCCCTACAAGGACTCTACAGTCACCAATGTTATGCTCTACATCGTCGGGCTCGGCCTTCCCGTGTTTACGGTAAGTAACAAAACTAATTTTGCTAAGTGTATTCGAATAGTATAAAACTACACCTTCGTAATACATAAATCGTTCCAAAACACTAGTTATTCAGCTTTATTCAGTGACACAAACAGAGATGTTATGGCCAATTGAGTTTCAATTAATTAAATAACATTATTTATAAAGTTAATTCTCTACTTTTTATTATTAAATAAAAATGTTTATTAATACACGTTGCTTTACTTGACCCGTGATCGCGGATGCTGCAAAGTATCCGAAATTTAGGGTCGTCGCGATTTGTAAATAAGTTTAACTATTACATTTCGCGTTTTAAACCGTTTTTTTAATGTAGGCAAACTGCCACACATAAGTCTGACTGACAAATATTCGATCTTTAATCTTTAAATTATTTTTGCTACATCGGGTTCAGCAGACACTTCCAACATTTTCAACATTCCAACACTCTCATAATCTATCTTTACACCCACACTTAATTACACCATTGATGTTAAATAACAAAAAATAGCAGGTAAAATAACGCTCCCTGGCGGTGACATAAAGATTATACATTCCTTGAACCCTGAAGCTAATTGGAATAAAATGTCACCTTCCAACGAGGGCCGTGTCACAACCTTTCTTCTCATTGTCGATACCTACGTGTGAAATACTACAAGAGATTTCCTGGAGCCGATGATCGGCTGTCAATATTGACCACTTGTCATGTTTGACCAGCCATTAGTTATTGTCGCCTATTGCTTACGTTACACACTCACGCTTTGGTACTAAGCTTTCGTGTCAACTAGGCTCTTTAAATATAGCCTTTTCTATCTTTGATGTATCGTAAGTTCAACGTTCACCTTAAATTGTATTTGAAAATAAATCTTTCGCAGGCTTTGACTTTGTTCAAGACTACATTCGATGTCCAAATCGTATAAATAACTTATAATGTAATAATAAATAACTAATATGCTTCGCGTTTTATTTATATAAAAATTACACATTACTTTTGTGGGTACATGAATGTTTACTTAGTTCTTATTTCCAAAACAATTAAACAATAATTTATCAAATTAACAGACACAGCAGGTTACTAAATGAGCTATCGGTTCCTACACGTCGAAATCTAATTTCTTTACCTCAACTCTCGCGCATGTAATCTATATAGTATTTGCCTATATAATTCTGTCATTCGCAATGACATGTGAAAAATAATAAAGTTTACAAACTGTATCTCAGAATGGCCTATACCAACTGCACTATTCAAGTACGACATTAATAACTCAGCAAAGAATGTGTCTTTTGTATGAATTAAAACAACTTTTTATCGAGACCATTTTTGTCATCGCTTTATACGCAGGTAAGTAGACTATTTCATTTGTCACTCGACTATGCGAAGAACTTGCTCGGCCTTGCGTAAAGCCAGGTGCAAATAATTAAACAGACACACTTTGTTACACGTGACAGTCGTGTCAGTCAGCTTGTTTGATGTCGACTTTGTCGCTATCAACTTGTGATGTTTTGGGGTCGGGATGAACGCAGGAAAGAGGTTGAATACTGATTTAAAACGTCGCTTTTTTATATAAGGCTTTCTTTGTGCTATGAAGTACCAAATTTGAAAGAATGTGGTATGAGTAGTACAAATTGAAATTTTTACGGTTTATAGCGCGAATCGTACTACTTAACTTACTTAGTCCGAGTAGAAGACTTATTTTGAAAAAAAAATTCAAACCCTCTATGTTCTTTAGATAATTTCAAGAATCGTTCTTTTATTCATCATTTTTGAGTATCCTAAACGGTTAAAAAAAAACTTTTCCCCAATTTCCTACTGTTTCTTCGCTCCTATTGGTAGCCTAATGGTTTATAACCTAAAGACTTCTTCGATAAATGTTCTAAGCAACAAAGAATTTTTTTTATTATATTTCAACCAGTAGTAGGTACTTGAGACAAACAAGCCATTCAGCTTTATACTAAGTAGAGATTTTTTCAACTACGGCCCGACGTTTCGGATGCTTTATAACAACCGTGGCTTTTTTTAATAGTATTATTTTGGTGCCTACTTGTTCGGCAATTGTGTAACAGTGACACAGTTCTGAAACTAACAGCTAATAAGTTTGACTGCCCAAAGCGATGCAAAATGAGCGAAGCTAATAATTTTAATCTTAACCTAATGGTTAAGATTTATACAGTAAATTTAAATTAATATTTAAGAATATTATAACTGAAACGTTAGATTCGTACCTGTACGAAAAAAAGGTATTATTAAAAACCTAATTCGAACCGTCAGAGCGTTTTTATTGTCGCGCCAATCTCCCGAGTTTATTTCGTCTCGTAAAAAGTGTTCATTATAATGAAAGACAAATCTGACGCTTCCGTGAATCAGATACGAAACTAGGGGCTACCGTGTTCTAGTAGCCGTTGCGATCACTATCATAACTGGATTGAATTCTATTACGAAAACAACGAAACGCGGTCGTTATAATCTCACTCGCCTTCGATTAAGGGTTTTATGTGTTTTTTATATGAGAGAACGTATAAAAAATCTAAACGCGTTCTATTCTCGTTAATCAGAGAAAATACCGTTTACGAGAGCTTTTATCTTTTCCCGAGTCTATTAATTAAGATAATCGGCTCTAAAATCAAAGTCTAAAGAAATTGCCCGCTCACTACTAAATGGTAACATTATTTCGTATGATTTATTAATATACTCATACTGTGATTAAGCATCATAAAAGTTATTAGTAGTTACTTATCTTATTTTGACCTTTAATAGTGGCCTTCTTTTTTTGACCTCCAGATATTAAATATAAAAGTTCAATTGCATATTAGAAGAATTCTCCACGTGGGCATCTAAATTATACTTTAGCTCATCAAACCTTTCGTTAGTTACTCTGATTTTCCGTTTTTACTAGCACTAGTCCATTTAAATGAAACACTTTAACTGTTCAAAACGCGAAATCTATTAGTTAGACTTATTAAAACGTTGCGTTGGGCCGTAGGTAAAATAATTAGTGAATAAGTAACTAATACGGTTCGCGTTTTAAACCGTTAAGAGCGTTGTATTTAAATAGCATTGCAAATCAAAGTTAAAGTTCCGTTACCGGATATGGAGCGAACACTTTTCTGTGTCCATTTCATTGATTGATTTTTTGACAGGCAAGTAGTTGCTATTAGACTGAAACAATTTATTGTTTCCCTAAGATTAGAACCCAGGACCTCCCATGCTACATGCACAACGCGTTCATCATTGCATTGACCTGTGAAGGCGGTCTATAACAAAAAGAAGTATGTTTTTGTCACAGTAGCGACCTCATCTTGCTAGAATAAAAAATACTCGTACTAACATACTTTAAATCTCCTTTCCAAGTCCTGTGGGAAGATTTATTAGCTGACGATACCATGAATGAAGGCATTTTATAAGTTGTTTTTCTATCTATCATTTCTCGTGCGACAGGTAGCGGTTAGACCGGTGTGATTCCGTTTTTTTATATAATTCCATTCATGATGCCTGTTTAGTTGGTTTGATGCAGGTGTTTTAAACATACATATTTATGACAAAGCAGTGTAAAAATTAAATACCGTCTGTTTACGCGAGTGGTACACATTTAAATAAAACACGGTATATATTAGTTACTTACTACTTAACTTATTTGAAAATTATTTTGTAAAATTTAAGGGGAGCCTACCCGTGACCACGGCTGTTGCAAAGCATCCGAAACGTCGGGCCGAAGTTAAAAGAAATTTTCAAATAAGTCTAACTAATATATATCGCGTTTTAAACCGTTAAAGTGTTTCACTTAAACAGTCTAAAAATTGTCATCATCTTCGCTAATTTCTTATGAAATTATTTGTGCGATCCAAGAGAAAAGACTAAAAGTTAAAAAGACTTTTTATATCATGAGTTTGAAATACCAATTGAAGAATGAACAAATTTGACGATATCGTGTGGGACGGTAGCTTTATTGGTAGAGCGTTAAATTCTCTGTTATGATAGAAGAGAACAAACAAGAATGAGTCTCACTTGGTAGAAGGAGAAATACCCCAGCCATATAACATCTGAAGCAGATGCGTTGTTAGCCAAAATTCAATGTATTCGTAAGTTATTTTATGTGCAAATAATATTTAAAAACTCGAATATTTTTCGCATGTTAATCCACATGATGGTACTGTAGTAAATTGAGAAAATGTACGACTCGGGCAGGACTTGAACCGGCATCCACAGCGCTCCGTGCTGATGCTCTAACAATTTGACTCAATAGCTCAGTTGGTTCAAGTCCTGCCCGAGGCGTAAATGTTTTGTATTAAGATGTTGCAAGTAATTCCAAGCTGTACAGATACTTAGAACAAAACTAACATAATGGAAGATTAGAGAACAATAATAATTGAAATATTGATAAGACCTTTCCACCGTGCTTATTCTGTTCCATTAATCCCGTCGTGATCGGAGGTCGTAACTAATTGATATAATTACGTTTGATGAATGATAAATGTGTTTCACGCTACAATCGTCTTAATGCTATTTGTCTATAGACCGTGGCTATTTAGGTTGTAGTATTGATTGTAATGCTATTAAAGAAGTATTTATAGAAGGGGATCCAAAGCTTCAACCTACAGCATTTCTTTTTAATGATACCCCACCCTATAGCATCCAAGCAAAATGCGCTGTCGGTCTAGTTTGGCTTTGCTTATTCGGAAATCCAAAAGCTTCAACCGAAACGCGATTTAACTTCACGGGGTTTTCATCTGTGGACGGTGGTTCACGACGCGGACGGTATTTCGATACTACCACCTATTTTATATCCAGACAAAGTCCAACAACGACCCGTTGATTATAAGCCATACATTAGACCATACACCGACCGACGAGCCGGTAAAAACATTCCGCTCAAGATAATAAATCGCAAAACGTTTAAGAGGCATAATGTGACAGGATAATTAAATACAAGGCAATATTTGGTAAGTTCGAAGCCCTATGTCCACCTATTCTTAATTTTTTTACAGTATTAAGTAGTAGGTCCATTTACACGTCATAAGGAAATATGACTATCCTTGACCTTACCGTATTATTTCTCCTTCCAACTCCCCAACTGTCGCTATCTCACGAATTAAAATCATATTATTTTCACCTTGGCCGACGCTGCTGGCATTCTGCCAGCTGTTTTATACGTATTCTTTACGAGAACGCTGATATTTCGATGATATTTTGTTTATGACGACAAGTTTGTTTTTGTTTGCCGCAAAAGATTGATAGCCTTAGTAAATGAGAAACTCTCTAATGTTGTGAATCATTATTTATGAAAGCCTTAACCGTGCCAAACTTTTATATTAGATTCTTTTTATATTTCTTTCTGTATTTGAGGGCTTATATGAATTTTAATAATCAGTACTCGAACACATAACCATAATATTACATACATACAAGTAATAAACTGTAAAATATTAAGTACGTGTTTATTAAAAAGCAAAAAGACTTTACGCAGTTGGTCACACTTTTTATGGTTTTAACGCTAAATATAATAGATAACTCACTTATTTGTACTACGACATTGCAGCCTTTCCTGGGTCCCCACGGCTATTGTTAAAAGTGTTTTATTTAAATGTATAGCACTCGTGTAATCTACAGGTACCTATTATTATTATCACATATTTTTAAGTTCAATATAATTCTTTCAATATTACGGACACGCAACATTATTGCTTTTCCAAACTGTTAAATGATGCAAGTTTTTAAAGCACCTGATAGTTTTATAACAGCCATAAATTCTGTGTTGCATCGTATCGGATTTTATCAGGGCAAACGAACGTTATCAAAACGTAAACATGTGTTAGCTCAACCGTTAATGACCTTAAAGACACGTGCGAAACGACTCGTGGCGTGAAACAACTAATTGTTTAACGCGTTGCTATTGCTTCGTAATTCTATTATGTAACTAATAAGACGACGCATTATACACGCATCAACTGTTATAGAAGTATTTTATCTAATTTAAGAGAATTATGTCTTATGTTCCCAAAATATTTGCTAAAGCTTTTAAATTCACACAATGAAAAGTAGTGGCGTCTCAGTGCTTCCCTGGACTATACCTCTTATTGTCTATAAATTTATATCAGATGTAGTTGAGGATACTAAAATCGTTTTATTGAAACCTGTACTGCAGCATTTTATCGCAGACATAAACACAACAATTAATAATACTGTCTCTCATTAAATATGTAGAATGATAAATGAACAATGTCAAAGAGAATGAACCTGGACGTCAATGTCGTTCGTTTTCTTACTATAGATTCTTGATAATGTCTTATCCGCTCTTACTTTTCCTTAACGTATATGGTGCAATAATCATTTGAATCAACAGAAATTAAATTTAAATAAAAAAATATGATATTTTTTATTTTTTTTATAGCACTCTTTTCTTCTTTGTCTCTTGTTGATCGATTTTATTTACACTGTGAAATGTTTATTTAATGAAATAAATCATTAACTAATATTTTGTTGTTTTTTTATTGTTCTTAGTGCCTATCTCACAAGTAGGGATTTCCACTTCGATATTTTTTTTTATTTGAAAAAGGCTCGCATGACTCACTTGACCTGTAGTAGTCTGTGCATAGTTTCAGAACACGAAGACGACCCATTAGCTATATTTGTTTTCCATTAACATATTTGTCGTACCCTTGGTAACTTTGATAGCGCCCAAAAAACTACGTTTGCTCACATTATCGGCTATTAGACTAGTTCTGTAATGTTTTGGTAACATATTTGTTTGCTTTATCGTCTGCGTTAGTTCTTGGAGGTCTGAGTACGAGTTTTTCTATTTCTGATAAAGCTGTGTTCACAGCGATGAATAGATTAACCGTGACACTTTCTTCAATCAAGAGTATTAATGGATGTAAAAGGAAAGTCTATACTAATATATAAAGAAGAGATTGTTTGTTTCTTTGAATGCGCTAATCTCAGGAACTACTGGTTCGAATTGAAAAAATATTTTTGTATTGGTTAGAGCAATTACTGAGCAATGACTGAAAGCTATAGGCTATAGGTATGCAGCGAAAACGATTTATGATACCCAAAAATATGTACGAAAGAATGATTGATCTTTAAATTATCTAAAAAAATATTTGCGACAGTATACCTATGTCTATCTTTTAAGATTAACTTGCAAGAACGACGGGACGCAAACGACGTCGTGGGTAAAAGCTTAAATTTGTAGAGTTAAATAGGAGGTTTGCAAAAACAAATTTGGATGCCCGAAATAACTATTCTGCGCAGACGAAGTCGCTGACACTGCTAGTATTTCGATAAATTGGGCCGAAATCAATGAAGGACGCGATTGAAGTCGGAAACTCGATAATCGTGTCATTGCCGGTGCGACGGCGTCTAAATTTAGCAGTCATGCGGGTTCTCGTTCGTCTACGGCGGGCCCTATAAATAAACCTTATCGCGTTAATTTCTAAATTATCAGTCGAGATTCGCCCCACCGCCGCCAAACCACTTTGTTGGAGAGTCTTGTTTAAAGAGATGGCGATAAAATGGTAACTTTTTCGGTTAAATTTAATATATTTAAATACTGTGTGTAGTTTATGCGAGTTTAAATAAAACACTTTAACGGTGTAAAACGCGAAATATATTAGCTTAAATTATTTACAAATTTTAAATAAAACACTTTAACTGTTTAAAATGCGAAATATATTTTTTTCATTTGCCTAAAGTCTTTCCATCAAAACCAAACTGTCCTTTCCTTTATATTTTCATTGCTTTAGCGTATTATTTTATTTCACTTTTCAATAATGTCATCACCTTCCAAATCTTCATCGGCTCTCTTTCTCTCTACGCAAGCCGTGGAATTCCGTTACACTTTTCTCTCTTTTAACACCATTATTTTGACAGAAATAGTCCGCTATATCCAAATTTATGTCGGCCCAGGGAATGATAATCCTTTTCGAGCGGACATTTTGAAGGGCAATAAAATGTAGCCATAAAGATAGTAACAGTAATGCGTTTACGTAAATGGGACAGGCATGTCTAAGTCGTCTTAAAAGCTTAAGGTCTTGGATTGCCCTCTATAGTATATAGTGTTGGCGCGGCTGACCTGAAGATTATAAAGAAGGAAATGGCTTACTTCATATGTCTATTGAAGGCGTTTCTTTTTGAAATGTGTCTTCGGTAGCAATGGTTATGTTCTTTTTAATGCGGTTAGGTGTGTAAAGAATTTTATTAATTAAAATGTAGTAATATATAATTTAAAGATCGAAAATAAATTGAAAATATTTTCGACTCGGGCAGGACTTGAACCGGCATCGTCAGCGTTCCGTGCTGTTTGCAACAGTCCTTATACCTCACAGTAAACCACTTATATATTAGTTAAAAACTGTCAAATGTGTTTAACTCAATTCTAACTGTTAACTTTTACAAAACTACAGATACACTTTGATATCTATGTGTACTTATTGTTGAGTTTATATTACGTTTTGAATTCATGTTAAAATTACACTTGATGGCATTCGAGAGGTAGTTTATTTTGATTTTTTTTTTCGGCATTTAATTAAATTATGTTTCTCCACGCGTTGTAATTTTATTTGCAAGATTAAACAATGAAATTGTAGTGCTGCATAAATAATTCAGTGTTTATAATCGAACTTTAAAATGTACAATTTTCACAAGAAGCGATAATTTACATTTAAAGGGAAATGAATCGTGGCTTTTCCGTTAACTGTGTAATTTTTCACGGCTCGTTATTTACGAGAAAAACTACTAACAGAAGGTCGTTAACGTACATAATAATTTTTTGTAGCTTTGTTATAGTTTGATGAGGCCTTTGTTTTTCCTGTTTTATGTCGGATTTAATCACATAATGGAAATAACGTTATTATTTACTTATACTGAAAATAGCACTGTAGTTATAGATGGATACACAGTTACACATGCATCTATCTATACTAATATATAAGACTGATGAGTTTGTTTGTTGGTTTGAACGCGCTAATTTCAGGAACTACGATTTCGAATCGAAGAATAATTTTCGTGTTGGTTAGAGAATCTGAAATGCGGCCCCATTTAATTTCCAGATTTTGCAGACGAAGTTTAACATAGTGAGGATAGAATCGATCTGTTGATTATGAGGCATACAAAGTTACAATTACGCCCAGTCCGTCAAATATATTAGGCGCGCCAAAATTCAGTTTTCTGCGCACAAATATGTTGAGGCAGTCGCCAGACGTATTAAATTTTCTGTTATAGGATTTGGCTCGAAAGATTTTAAGAATATTTGCAACATTTAAGTAAAAACACATGAATGCATTTTCGAGTTAACAAAAAGCAACTTATCAATACAGACATTTAAATAGATCACAATAAAAGTTGTGGTAAAGTTAAACTACCTTTGCGCTATGTACTTACCTACTTTGTATGTATAATAGAAAGCAACTCCCTTACATTTGATCGAATTGTATGAATCTTTCTAGAAAGTATAGTAATTACTTATTATATTTTGGTACCTGGATAAACTAAAAATTAACATGAACTGTTAATTTAAGTATCGAAAAAAAATTAAAAAAAATTCCGACTCGGGCAGTTTCGTGCTGTTGCTCTACCAATTGAGCTACCGAGTCAATATATAATAATAATTATATAGTGCCTTCACGTGCAATAACATGTAAAAAATATTAATGTTTTCAAATGAACTGTTAAATCTCTCATTCTATTTAGCAGAAGAATCAGCTGAGACGTAAAGGGAATTGAGGCCTGCACGTGGCAAACAGTTATAATATAACGAAACGGATAATTCATCAACTATGAAATGAAGTGCATGTTTGATGTATGAGTTTCAATATCAGCACACATCTCAATGAGGGCGTGGCGATGTTTTTGCGATCGTATGCAAATTTATGTTTATAATTGACTCGACAAGTGTTTACAGCGAGTTAAGAGGACCGTGTTAATATGCAGATGAATGTGTCCGGGTTGATGTTCCCACTGTTGGGACGCAGATCGTTCTTAATGTATATAATATTATAAAGTTGAAGAGTTTGTTTGTTTGAACGCGCTAATCTCAGAAACTACTGGTTTGAATTGAAACAATATTTTTGCGATGGTTAGACCATTTATCGAGGAAGGCTGCTTATAACCTCAAATTTTATATCCTTTTAGTCACAGCGCAATAAAACATTGCAAAAAGGAGGATGCTGCGAAAACAGTTCAACATACCCAAAAAATGTCCATAACTATAGGTCTATCTTTTAATATCAGCTTGCAACAACGACGGGAAGCGTCCGACTTCGTGGGTAATAGCTTAATATTATAAAGATGAAAAGAAGGTTTGCAAAAACAAATTTGGATGGCCAAAAATAAGAATCAAGAAACAAAAACAAATCAAGAAACCCACAAATATGTATAATAGAATGATTCCTCTTTCATTCGTAAGAACGACAGGACACGGATGACGTCGTGGGTAATAAATATAATTTATAAAGCTCTGATAGGTTGTTTGCAAAAATAAATTTTGATGGCGAAAATAACTACATTCCACTATTCCACGTTCGTACGTATTCGCGTGGATTAGTTATTTTATAACACTGTCTACACTATTTGTTATAGTAAATACTTCTTAAACCGAAAATAAATTTGAATTAATTTAAAATAATTTCATACAAAGTTGGAAAATTGACAATTTCTCTGCGCAATTATCAATTGTTATAAATTTTAGTCTCCGTTGTATTTTGATTATTAGAAAAAGAGTACTTGAGCCTAAATTATAAACCTGTCGCGCCACATTTTAAATTTGAAATTAATGGGATCATTTGACGGCATCTGTATATTTAAATAAAACACTTTAACGGTTTAAAACACGATATATTCTAGTTAAACTTGTTCAAGTATTCTGTCTATAGTTAACGCGAGTAGTACACATTTAAATAAAACACTTTAGCGGTCTCTCCGTAACGCGGCTGCTGCAAAGCATCCGATACGTCGGGCCGAAGTTAAAAATCATATTCAAATAAGTTTAACTAATATATCGCGTTTTAAACCGTTAAAGTGTTTTATTTAAATTGTTTGAGTATGCTTGAGATGCTTTGCAGCAGCCGAAACGTTGGGCCGTAGTTAAAAATAATTCTCCAACAAGTTTAACTAAAATATATCGCGTTTTAAACGTGTACTAATCGCGTAAACTACAGACGTCATCTGTATATACTAACCTACAATATATATGCAGTGCAGTAAGGCTTCAAATGTCAAAAAGTAAGGATGTCAAAAAAAATACAAGGAGAATGTTGGATGCCAATCGAATCGAGTAACCTAATATTGTTAAAGATAGTTTTGAATGCTGAGTCCTATTTATTGACTCTTTGAATTTCTTTGAAATAGCTAAGTCATAGAAAAGCAAAGCCAATATGAACCTAAGTGTTAATTAGACGACAGGCTTCTAAAGCACGTTTTCACATCATCATTGTCACTGTTTAAATAATGAATCTTCAAGTATTCTTTGGCTAATATATGATAACTAATATTTTTTATGATTATAGATTTATTATTAAATTATAATATATATTAACTTATTTTAACTATGGCCCGATGTTTGGGATGACTTGCAGAAGCTGTAATCAGTGAATTGAAACTTGAAATTTCTATGAGAATCGTTGTGTTGCATTTTGAAATAGTCAACCCCTCAATATAAATGGCCCCCAAAAATCTTAATATGGAAAATAACTAATGACACTGAATACCATTCACTTATGTCGCGTGTCTTACCTCGATTAAAATTTTGGCAATGACCAAAATTAATATTACCTTTTACGGGTTTTTATTCATCGTCCTGAGTGCCTGGCTGTGTTTTATCGACATTTTGCTTACCAAGAGTGAAAGGACACAATGATAGTTACGTATTATGTATAAACTCATTTCGCTGATATTATAATAAAATTTTACGCAAAGAACTTATTGATATGCATTATTTTCGACTTACTAAATTATTCTTCATTATCGTTATTTTATGAAGCTATCATTACACCTGTTTTCATAGCTCTAAAATGTTTTTCTCATTCCAGATGTGCCTCACTGAATGGATCAGGTTGCGTGACTACAAGGGAGGAAGATCACGTGTAATTCTGGGCCTGGAAATCCCCGCTTGGATATGGGAAGCATATCGTATGGTCGGCGTCTTTCTATTCGGCTGTGCCTGTCAACAGCTGACCACAGATGTAGCTAAATATACCATCGGAAGATTAAGGCCACACTTCTTTGACGTAAGTGACTAAAAGATAATTTTTTTTTTACTAATAAAATTGTTACTTATTAAGTAACGTTTGTCAAGGGCTTCTCCTTTGTTTTATGTATCCATTTTTAATTTTAATTCTGCTACCTGTTAGAGTTATGTGACACCGGTATAGAAATATGGCAATTTAGACATTTTCAATATGTTGGCATTTGGTTTAGTAGTTCCGCGATTTTTTTCTGTATAGTTTTTCATCCGGCTCGAAGGACCAAACTTATCATACGCTATCCTTATTTAACTGCATTTTAATAGGAAGGATGCAGGAGAAAATTAAGTTAAAAGCATATGACATGCTTTTACTTCGAAACGTTGATAACTTCTTCTCGCTCACGTCGGCCGAACAGCCTGTAAAACAATGATATGATGTTCTATCTCGTCAATAAAAATTATCCTACGTTACATTAGAGTTTTTAGCTTATAGCCGTTATTTTAAATACGAATACAAATTTACTATTGCAACTTTTTTGTTCCCCTACTTCATTCTACATTCTTTTTGTTTAGCACAGTGAATAGATACTTTAGTATCACACATGCATTCACAGTTCGCAAAGTACGTTTTGCAATAGTTAACGTAACCCACTTCCATAGCCACATTTCAGTGCTTATTCGACAATATTATTTGTGCAATCACTTAGGGCATTGTTCACGGTGTTTACATACATGATGTTTATTTGTATTGCAAATCGGTGCGCGTTGCGGAGTTAAAATATTTTGTTTTTTTACTACGTCCCTAAGATGCAGCTGCGGTCACTGGGCACTTTATTTATCTATTTATAGTTAACTATTTATATGACCTATGATTAAGATTCTTAGTTCGTTTCACTAAAAAAAAAATTGAAACTCCGAAAGCTTTGTGCAAATATCCAGCCTTGCTTGTATCTATATGTTACTTATAGTATCTAATTGATTTTGATTATTGGTCGCAGTCAGAAGCTTCTTAGTTCTCTTAGAGGAAAATACAGCTGCTTCTTATATAGCTTCTTATATGCCCTATTATAATCATCAATTCGTTAATTAAATAAAACTTCTAGCGTAACATAATCGTTGAACGATACATGCCCTTCCCCTTTGTCGAGATCCAACTCATCAATGCGCTTAGCATAATTCTGTTGACCAGAGCAATTATCTAATTGGTGCCACTTACAGCGGTCTAGATCGTGCATTGAATCATATCTAGTTTGGTTGTATGTTTCAACTCATTAGTTGTATATCATTATATAAATGCATTCGTTTTTGACGATAGGTCTATTGAAGTTTGAAAACTTTATTTTTTTTTACATGTTAACATGTTCATGTTCATGAAGGCACTATATAATTTAAAAATCGAAAATAAATTATATTATTGAAGTTTTACGGCTTAACGGCTAGATCGATTTTGATACAATGTGGTCGTAATGTTGCTTACACACCCACAATAGTTTTGAATTACATCCAACTACCACATTAACCATTATATTCGACTCTTCTTTGAGGTATGCGACAAGCGGATTTTATAATAACATATTTTTGTTGTGAAAAAATTCGAGGATGTGCGGTAGCTGAATTAAATCTTTACCGACGCCCCCGCCTGGTTACATATACAGTGGTGGGCGAAGTGTTGGGGTCAGCCAGCTTGGCGACTACCCACTTAACCTCCAAGAGCCCATTCGGAGACTTGACAGACACGGGCGGGAGCGGTTAGTTGCCCTTGACCCGCTGCCCGCGCCCGTGTCTCCCTACGTGGCTAGTCTTTGGCCGTCACCCAAGTCGGTCCTAAGACCGAAAACACGGCTGGCGCCTGGCGTAATCGCGTCGGCGCCCTCCAAGTCTCCACCGTCGGAAAGCGGGGGCATCGGGACCAACCTCCCACGCCACTTTCTTCGAGAGGACATCGGCGCAAAAGATTTCGAAGGCCCAGCTCAATTGGTTAGCAAAAGCACGGAACCCTGTGGATGCCTGATTAAGTCCTGCCCATGTAGTAATTTTTTTAGTACCTTTTGGCAAACATTGATGCTTAATTAATATATAGTTTTTTTTTTAAACAGGAAAAAAGAGTTTATTCATTTTTGAAAGAGTGAATTCCCCTTTGCTTTATAAACTACTGCCTCTACAAACGTGGCACTTAAAAATATTCAAACATAGTTTTGCACATTTCTCGTATTTATAACTCATCCAATAATTGGAGAACGAGTCGTAAAATTATAAAACTCATCATCCTCACCGCCCCATCCTCAAGTAAAGATTTATTGCCAAGAAATTGATAAGTAAACATCACCTCGTCTCGCCAGTGTAATGCCTCCGTAAAGATTATTTTTACCGCGTAATCGCATCGATGGGCATCATGTTATATTAAATTTCCCAGCAATTTCAAAGTGAACGGAACCTACGAGCTATCAGCTTTTCTGTGGCTTTTTTTTAAATGCTTTAAGTTGACTTCTTTGAATAATATTTAATTAAGGATCCTATACTCTTAAAATAAAATTCCGCATACGATAACTTCTCGAGTGTCATAATTTTATTTGACAAAATTTAATACTGTTCATGCGAATAGTACACAGTTAAATAAAACACGATAACGGGTTAAAACGCGAAATATATCGCGGCAGCCGTGGTTAGACAATGGCTGATACAAAAGATTCGAAACGACGGGCTGTAGTTAAAAATAATTTCTAACAAATTTGACTAATAATTTAAAACCGTCAAATGCTTTATTTAAATGTGTACTACTTGCGTAAGCTACAGACTTAGCTCCCATACTCAAACTTAGACTTGAGTTAACTATGCTATTCTATGGAAACAAGTTGCGAATCATCGGACAGGACAGTGTATATATTTATTTTAATCTCACTCTATATTTACACTTGTATGCTTTTATGAGACGTTTTATAGTGTCTGGGTGGTTCGTCACACCCTTACTGCGGAGGTGAAAACATACGGCAGTCTAATTTGCAAAGGACCGCGCTTAACTTTTTGATTGTAATTATGATGTATCTTTAGGTATATTAAATCTAATATATAAAATCCTCGTGTCACAATATCTTTTAAAACGGCTTGATTGATTTTTAAGATATTTTATATCAATATTCAGGAGGTCTAAGAATCGGTTACTATCTTGTTTTAACACCCTTAAATAATTAGGAGTATCCACCACTAACGGGCGCCGTCAATAAATTATATTAAATTCATGTTTGTCGTTCTTTTATTAAATATGTCCTCAATGTTTAATAAATATAATATAAATAATAAATAAACTCCCTAGAAATGTTGATATGATAAAACAACGTTTGCCCCGTCAGTTAGTATATAAAATATCGTAAATCTTGGCTACAACTGAAAGCAAGGCTTTACTTAATGCGAATTTCTTAATCTAAAATCAATATGGTGTTAGAAGATTGCCGTCCAATCTTAAATAATTGCTAAATAAACATAACGGGTTTTTAACCTTTCGAATATTGCAGTAATCCGTAGGTACTAGGTATTTCGTCTAAGTACGATGATTGATTAACTTTATTCATCTTACATTTGTCTGGTAATTATTACCGCACGTTAAGTGGACGTAATTAATCATATTACTAGATTAAGACAAGATTAGTGTTAAAGCATCGATCTACATGTTAAAGATAAAATTAAATATATGTATATAAAAAGTGAAATCCCGTATTCCCACATATGCCATGGAGCGAATGCATTTCTGTGTCCGTTTTTCAGTCTGCAGACTGGTTCCCTGGGATTCGAACCCAGCACCTCTCGCTCTTAACGCTATGCTAGGCAACACCCCTTAATTTAATATCATTAAGCTACAGAATACATCTTGCGTTAAAAACTATTAAGTGTTTTATTTAAAAGATGTACTGTAGAGTACTCAAAGTGTGGGAACTTTGCAAATGAATCGATAAACGAACCAACGAAAAGAATTCTTGCCAATCCTTTTCGTTCATTCTACGCCCTTGATTTGGGAACTGGAAGTAAAGCTAAATTTAGTCTTTAGTTTTTAACTGTATTGTTGTTTATATGTTTACCTAGTTAGTTACATGAATCAATCATTTTTAACCTTTACTTTCACTATAGTGAACTACATTAAAGTTTTTTGTTTCTACCCGCTCCGGTTTCGCTGGGCAATTCTGATACTAAATACACTACAAAAAACCTGAGCGTTGTATATAAAAATTATTCTTGAATCACCATCACCTCACCATCATCATAATCCGTTGCGTAGGTTTGAAGATTTAAGCGCACATAGGGACAGAAAAAACGACTTTGTTTCTTTTGATGACCAAGTCGCGTCGTTTACGCCCCAGATTTACGTTCGTATTTATACAAACAATGATAAATTTCCGTATTAAGTAGCATGTGTTAAGCCACGCTCCGCCGCCGGAGTGTAATTTTGACGTGTTTGTACCGAGTATAAATTGCACATCCACGATCATTATTAACGGTAGACTTAATTGTGCGGGCGCGTCACTTTTGTGTGATTAATGGTGATTATTTCTAGCCGTACCGCGATTGTCCCGTGAAAACTCACTGAACACAAATTCACGAGGAAATTGGAAAGTATATTATTACATTTATAATTATGATTGCTTATTTACTTTTCCAGTTACGGCATTTATTTTAACGGTTTGAAACGTTAAATATATTATAATTCAAATACGGCCCGACGTTTCCAATATTTCCTTCGTGGTACCGAAGTAAAATATATCAACTAATATATTTCGCGTTTTAAGTCGTTAAGAGTGTTTTATATAAATAAATGTGTACTTGGGTAAATTGCGGATACTTATTGCATTTAATCTTGTCTTTAAAATCTTTATTACAAAACGAAATTTAACGTTTGTACTGGAGTAACTATGGTACTTACTTAAAGTCATTTAGATCATGGTTTAAGAGTTAAACCAAGGCTACGCAGTTCTGGTTTAAACCTGGTTTAAGTTTTTTTTTTGTAATAATGCCGTAAGAGTTCGTTTTGGGATTTAAATTTCCTGTAACATTAAAGAAACCGTATACATCTAGTATGACTATATTCTATTATGTAGTCAAAATATGACAATACGAACGTGGCGCATGTTTTTTAAATCATACCCCTTTTTTCTTGGTGTATTCCTTCATAGCAAACCTAAGGTAGGTACAGCACAGAGGTATAAATAGTATGTAAAGCACTTATTGGACTTGACCTTCTATAGAAGAAGATTTGTTGTGGCTTTTGCCATTAAAAAAAACAATCTCATTTCATAGTCTAGGTTATAAATAGACTATTGTATTTTCCAGTATATTTAAATGGCTTCAGTATTGTTAACGGTATTGACACCGGATAATCCTCTTGCGCTTAGAGAACGAAGCTGATCTGGCATTCTCTCAAACTATATATATACTATACATATATACTACATGAATGCACTTTGAAGTAATCTTACTTAAAGAAAACATTTTTAACGATTTAAAACGCGAAAATATTAGTTAACCAAATTTTAATTTAATTAACTACAGCATATCATTGTCTTTCGGGCTGTTCGGCCGATGTGGAAGAGTTTCTCACAAGGTTTAATTTACTACAGTCTAAAGTTTACTCGCAACCGGGGATACTGCAACTATTGCTGGCCCCTGCTCGGTCAGCAAGTTTGATTTATCGCAAAGAAGTTTGTCAAAATAATGCTCAACTTTCCAAACATGAGAAATTTCCAAAAATGCATCATTTTTGTTACATCAAATCCAAAATTTAAATTTTAATGAAAATCTTTTTTCTTGCTTTGACGATTGCTTTTACGCGGGTAGTTTCACACGTATAGACAACAAAGATCATTTGGCATAAAAGTATGAATTCGTCAATCAGCTGCCTCAGTTACAGTGCAGTAGATTGAACAATACCATAGAGATGCGTGGGCGCAGGAGAGCGATGTCATCGACCGAAGGCGACGTGCCTCGTTAATCTTAACTAACCATTGATCGATGATCAAAGCAGCTTTATCAGCATTATGCATTAAAGTTATTAATGATACATTCGGATTGATAAAGTTATAGGCTTATTTACATAGATTTACATTTGATGACGTAAAATGTTACCTAACTATAGGGATTCGTTGATTTTTATTTTTTTGATAGAACGGGTTACCCAGTTCTATCAAGCATATGGTTCAGTTGATGGAAGGTGTAATACCCCAGCCATATAATTAACAAGGCGCACTATAGCTCCATTTCGGCTTTGGATATTCGGATTTTGAATCCGAAACACTAAACTTTATGGGTTTTTCATCTGTGATCACGCAGATCCGGACGGAATTTCAGACGTAGCTCAAAATACTGTCTATAGTTTACCCGAGTAGTACACATTTCAATAAAACACTTAAACGGTTTAAAACGCGATATATTAGAAGTTTAAATAATATATCGCGTTTTAAACCGTTAAAGTGTTTTATTTAAATAAGTAACTCAAAATGTTCCAAAAAACATAAATTGGAAGCATGTTGGACCTGCTGAGGACCGAACCCACGACCCGTTGATTATTATCATTGCTACCATTTGAGCAATGAGCCCGTCAAATAGCTAAAAAAGTCAACTTAATTACAATTTATTTTAACTACGGTCCCAGGTTGCCGTGCCAGCCGTGGTCATGGGGGGGCAAAAATATTTCGCGTTGCAAACAGTTAAAAGTGTTTTATTACAACTCTTTTATTTTAAGAATAATGGTTACATTAAAATAACTTATTCACTTTAAGTACAATCTGGTTAAAGTTCGCGTGAGCGAAGCGCCGGTCCGCGCGGCTGTTTCAAACATTGCAAAAAAACTTAGTCGAGTTAAGTTGGCACCCGACTGAGCCGTTTATAGTATGTAGTTAACTTGTGTTTTGTTTTGTTTTAGAAGGAAAATGTACAGCGAACAGTTTATAGTACAATCTTAGCTTGTTTTTATCTCGTAAATAATTATTGTTAGTTTATACTAAAATATTTTATACTAGTCTTAAGACATGGCATATATTTTTTTAAACTTAACAACACTAACATAATTTATGAGAGGTAAAGTTTTCTCGTATTCAACTTAAAGATAACATTTTAACGGTTCAAACTACGATTCGTAGTTATTTGTATTTAGAACTGTTAAATGTGTTCCAAAATAATTTTTAGATAGAGATATACAAACGAAGACGACGTTACAGATACAGAAAAGCGAATAACATTTAAACACGATTCGCTGTCAACGTATTTAGGCTTTGGAAATCCACAGACGCTATTTAACTTCACGGTTGTTGTATCTGTGGATGGATGAAATTTAGTTATTCCTACCACCCATTCAATATAAAGATATGCAGAGGAAGTCCAGTGTTTCAGAAAAAGGTTAGACCCGATTTGGATTGAATCCATGACTCGTTGATTATTAGCTGAACTCTTCTATCATTTAGACCAACGAGGCCGTCAATTGTAAAGTTTTTAATAGCTATATATATTAGAAATCGATTGATAATTGAATTAATGTACGACTCTGGCAGGACTGGCGTTCTGTGCTCTAACCAATTGAGAAGCCGAGCCATAAACGTCATCGTCGATTTTTTTATATGTATAGTGCCATCATATGCAATAACATGTGTAAAATATTACCTACTAGCTATTTATAATTATTCACACCTTTGTGAGCTTTCTAAAAAGCTCTCATTGCCTCAATTCAAAGCCATTCATGCATGCTGCCAGGCATACAGTAGTGAACAAATTTGAATAGCTCCGCACACAAACCCTTTGTATTAATAACCAAATGTGATGTGACTAGGCTTTTTCTTCGATGTTTATAAAAGCTCTTAACCTCGATCACTTGTTTGGATGTCTCTGGTTGCACAGTATGTTGCTTCAGTGTTTAGTCATTTCATTTCATTTATGGCGATTAAACAAACTATTGTTTACCCGAGTGGTACATACCTAAATAAAACACTTTAACTTTAAATATATTAGTTAAATAAATTTTTAAATAAGTTTAACTAATATATATCGCGTTTGAAACCGTTAGTATTTTATTTAAGTATATAGCAATTTTCATAATTGAATGTAAAATTGTACTTGGCGACTCAAAGTGAGATGCAAAGTTTCATGCCAGTTCTTTTTTGACGTTTCTTTTTGATTTTATTGCATTGACTCAAAGCTTACTCAAATAAATTAATAAACTAATGGACTTCGTCTTGAAATCTGGATGTTAAATGAGTTAGGAATATTGAAATTACTTCCTGCTCGCAAACAGTCTACAGAAGAAAAAGCAGTCGCCTTACACGCGTTTCAGTTTCAGTCTGTGAATTTCCGAATGTCCAAAATAGGGCGACAGCGCATCTTTATTAGATGTTATGCGGCTGGGTTATTTTGCGATAACCGCGACTATATACATTTCTTTTAAGATTAACTCGCACAAACCATTTTTTATTGCAGGTATTCAATTGAATTTGAATGAAAAAAAAAATCAAATTCGAAATTATTGTATACCAAATTATTTGTAAGAGTTGTCTAATAATATCAATTTTGCAAACAACAAAACAACGTTTGCCAACAAAGGCAATACACGTACATCATTTGTGAATTTCAACTCTATATCTAACGCGGGTTTCGAGACTTGCACGACATGGAACCCTAAAAAGGGCGCCAATAAAAGAGTTTATTTAATCAAGAGATTAGGATAAGCAATAAAACGCCAAGCACGTATCCGTAATAACCGGATGCCATCAATAAGCATCCTCGCTTCTTCGAAACGCTGGTAGCCAGCGCATGACAACTCAGTTAGCTTTCGCGGTGGCTAAAAATAGCGCAAGTCTCGTTACTACATTTCTAATGTGATCGCTTTTTTCCAATCATATAAATTATAACAAAGTTACACACACACACACACACACGAACACGCACACACACACACACATTTATAATACGCGGCAAACTAATCAAGGCGTCAATTCTAATTATTAAAACTTGAAATGTGGAATGTCTTTTCTATTTACAACAGCGTTGGCTTCACTTGAGAGAAGATGGCATGCTATCATAACAAGTAATGTAGATGCCCTGTTGACCTATAGCTTTAGATATTTATTCGCTTGCTTGCTTTGCAGATTTTGGCACCGAACAATAATTCTAACAAGTCAAACAAATCAAAATATACTATACACTAAAAGTCTCCCCGTGACCACGGCTGTTTCAAAGCATCCGAAACGCCGGGTCGTAGTTAAAATAATTTTTCAAAGAAATTTACTACTTACTATAATCTTTTTTTTATCATCGTTCGCATTATTTATTTGTGTTGCTGTTTATCTCTTTAGTTTTAGAAAAATAAACAAACATACATGGTTATGTAACGAAGCGACTTACGTTTTGTAGAGTCACTTGTGTTATCCATTATTTATCTAATTTAATTCCGTGTTAACAAGCTTAATGTCTTTATTTCTTTGTTCTACCGGAAGACCCACTTTGTAACAAGATTATGGCCCGTCTCGGGGCAAACAAAGTTTGGTATTCCTTAATAACTTTTATTAGCTTATACTTTTTAAAATACGCTTAGTACGGATTACTTTTCAATATGATGACTATTAAACAACTTCCGATATAACGTAGACCTTCAGACTGGTAAGCATTTTTTTATATGCATTTAAAAGTCTCCATTGGCACTTTTATAGTCTCTATTGTAATAAAAAATTGGTCTTATGTTATACTAGCTGTGTCAGCGACTTCGTCCGCGTAAGATAGTTATTTTGGGCACCCAAATTTGTTTTTGCAAATCTCTACATCTTATGAATTTAAGCTGCCCACGACCCGTCGTTCGGGTTCTGTCGTTCTTGCAAGTTAATTTTAAAAGATTTTTAAAGACATATAGTGTCCTGGACATTTTTTCACATTGTTTAAAAAGGAATCATTCTTCTATACATATTTTTTCCCCCATTTTGTTCACATTTCCCGCTGTATCTTCGCCTCTATTAGTCACAGCGCGATGTTTTGGCCTATATTTTATATAGGCCAACACATCGATCGGCCCATAGCCATCCTCGATAAACGCTCTAACCAACACAAAAATATTTTTTCAATTTGAACCCGTAGTTCCCGAGATTAGCGTGTTCAAACGAACAAACTCTTCAGCTTTATATATTAGTATAGATTAGAGTTATTAATAAATATAATAATTCATTTAAAAGTTCGCATAAATAAATACTATAATATTAAGACCAGAAGAAATCTTCGAATTCCCTTATTAGATGCGTTGAGAGTTAGTCTTTTTTTATTAGAGATACTCGTTCAAACTACACTATTATCAAACAAACAAACTCTTCAGATTTATATATTAGTATAGATTAGAGTTATATATAAATATAGTAATTTATTTAAAAGTTCGCAAAAATAAATACTATAATATTAAGACCAGAAGAAATCTTCGAATTCCCTTATTAGATGCGTTGAGAGTTAAAGTCTTTTTTTATTAGAGATACTCGTTCAAACTACACTATTATCATTTGGAAGAAAAAATCACAAACACAAATGTAACGATACATCTAAATAAAAGTATAATCATAATAATCGATCGCTGCAAAGTTTCTATGATATTATTTGTTTACGTTTGGACTCAGTAACATGTACAATACATTATACTCATTCGTACTTCATAACTCATGTAAAATGATCTCTTAAAATATCAACTGACAGACTTATAACCAAAGGAGCAATTCCTCCCATGTCCCTTTAATAAGTTACATGACATCTCATAAATCACTAGTCACTTAATACTGTTGTGAGAAGATGAAAGATAACTAATCTTGTATTTTCCATAGCGTGGTGTTGGGTCGATGTACCATAGTTCGGATTTATTGCGCCCGCGCATTAGCTGTTCTATCCAAACGGCCAATTAGCGCTATCTATTCAGTGACGATTGAAATACCATCTGTGGATCTCTGTGTGTAACAAGCGACAAGTGAAAGCTTTGCAGCTACTGTACTAAATACTGTCTGTAGTTTACGCGACTAGACATTTAAATAAATAAAATATTCGTTGAAATTGTTAAAAAGCGCATTCCCTCCCTATGCGTGGATTTTTGGCTGGTAGCGAATGTAGTGATTGGGTCCTTCAGACGAGTGTTGGAGTATCGCAAATTTAAACTAAAATGTACGATGTGCGCGTATAAATAATGCGTTTGAATACGTCAGTTTAAGTAGTCCCCTTAGACTACTTAAACTAATCTAAGTATCAAATTTCAAAACCATAAAAAATATAAATATTTAGATTAAATTTTGAATTTTTGATTAAATAGAATAAAATTACGACACGGGCGGGCTTCATCATTATCAACAACGTACTGAGCTGCTGTAACCTAATCAATTTACACGGTAGCTCAATTGGCTAAAGTACCAGCGCGGAACATTGTGGTTACCGGTTCTAGCCCAGCCCGTGTCTTAAATATTTTTTAATCTTAATAGATTTATTTTAATTTAAGTATACTAAAATACTTTTTTTTTTTAAATGATTATTTCGTATTGTGTTCCTATGGAGCCACGAATACTAACCGGGCGTTTTGGGCGCCGTGTTTGCGGCTAGACCAAGGGTGCCCCGAGGGGGGCATCGGCCTCGGCTTGGACCGCCGCAATGCGGGTGGGAGCTTGAAGAGCTGGACGGAAGCTCACCCGGGTGAGCGGTACGCGTAGCGAATGACCTCGCCTACGCCAGCGACTAAAATACTGTCCGTAGTTTACGTCAGTAGTACACATTAAAATAAAACCTTTAACGTCTCCCCATTACCACGGCTGCTGCAAAGTGTAAAGCATCCGAAACGTCGGGCTTAAGTTAAAAATAAGTTTAACTAATATACTTGTATCGTTTTAAAACGTTAAAGTGTTATATTTAAGTAAGTGTGAAATTGGAGACAACTGCCTTTGTAACGCGTTACGTAAAGAAACGGTTATCCCTCTCATAAAAAGTTAATAAAAGGTAGGATTTTAAATTAATTTAATCTTCAGTTAATATTTCCTCAATTATAAGATCGACCTTAATAGGGTGGTCGTACTGTGTTCATAAACGACGATCTTAGTAATACTCGAGTTAGAAGCGACCTCTGTACATGTTTTTATTTCAATTGCAATAAATATGCTTACTGTTGAAGTTAACGATGCAAAATCATCGCTTAAGCCTCTTACTTAAATCTGTTCTTAGCTAAACTGAACATAAATTAATTTGATAGGGCTAATGTAAGAGAAAGGTAATTAGAAATAGTGGTTTAGTGTACAATAAGATATCATTATCAATGTTAAGTAAGTAAAAGTCTTAATTACTTTTTTTTTTCTTGCTTTCGAATCTTTCATAGCCATACAATTGAAATAAGATGCTAGAAACAAAAAAAAACAAACAGATGATAAAACAATAAGTTTGACGTGTTTGTTTTCGAATTTCTTAGAACCATGTATTTTGGGGATACTCTTCCCTAAAAAAAGAATAAGCTTAAGCACTGCATAAAACAATCTATTAGTAGAGATCATGCCAGAATGTAGATAATAATAGCTAAATGAAATTAAAAACAGATACTTACTTAATTTTTTTATGTAAACGTGTTCAAAACGCGAAATGTATTGGTTTTCAAAAGTTGAATTAGGATTTTAGGATACACAGCATCCGAAACGTTGGGCCATAGTTAAAATATTTTCTAATAACTAATACATTCCGGGTTTTAAATCGAAGAGTGTTTTATTTCATTGAGTACTAGCTATGTACTACTACTAATATACTGGAGTTAAGCTCATGTGGAGGACGGACCCGAACTATTTGCTCTATTTTCTTAATATATATTATATATCCGTTTCGTTGACATATTTAAAAATAAGTTGTTGATCACACTTCCCCGAGATTCAAACCCACGACCTCTCACACAATGCAACATCTTACCATTGACCTGCGGAGGTGGTCATTTATATCCAGTTATTGATTAATCGTTCAACGACATTCCGTGGTCGCAATTGCCCATTTGGGTGTCTGTAATGGTCGTTTTCTAATCTCTATGGAGGTTTACAGCGACTAGTTCTCAAGTTACTCCAGATATAGGGTACATTAGTAACGTTTTAGTAACGATATAGATTATAATTATGACTTGCAGAGACGCTTAACATTGGATTATGTTGGTGCATATATTCGGTTTTCAAATAATCAATACTAATATATAAAGCTGAAGAGTTTGTTTGTTTGAACGCGCTAATCTCAGGACCTACGGGTTAGAATTAAAAAAAATATTTTTCTGTTGGTTAGAGCATTTATCGTCTATAAAACGTCGTCCTGTAATCAATAGGGAAATGGTTCAAAAATGGGGAAAATGATTTATCATTATGGGTTTCATAGGCGTACGCTGCAAAAACGGTTCAAGATAACCAAGTTATATGTATAAGAGAACGATTCCTCTTTAAATAATCTAAAAAAAAGTCCGCGGCGCTATATGTCTATCTTTTAAGATTATCTTGCAAGAACGACGGAAAGGGACGCGACCGACGTCGAAAAGAATTCTACGCGGACAAAGTAGCGATCATACCAGCTAGTATATATTCGGTAGTATATCGAATATTCGGAAAAATCTATATCGGTTAGATTTTGAATCCATAAACAGACGTGGTTATTTTAATGTTTTTTAAAAAGAAATGCATTTTCTATGATGACGTATTTCGAAGATGAAATAAAATAGTGTAGTGTGCAAACGCACAGTTTTCAGAATCAAAAATTTCTCGGGGTGACGTCGAAACACAACAAACAAAATCGGGAATGTTAAAAATATGACGGCGCTTCCGCTAATGTCAGACGTCAGGTTGACTCTTGGTGATTATAACAAGGACGCCTACCTACCGACCTACCAGATTTCCTACCCAAACAAGATGAGTTCTGATGAAGGCCCTCCTGCCCCTACAAATAAATATTCATATTTTCAGTTCTCTAAAAAGGTAAATATATAGACCTATATATGTAAATACATATAATTAAATAATTAATAGATATATAGATATTCTTCATTGATCATTTTTTTGGCATAAAATATGCCGAATAGACCGAATACCGAATAGTTACCGAATATTGCAAGCGATGGCACATTTATCCTGAATTAGGTTTATCAACCGAATATCCAAGCTAAAGAACGTAATAAGATCTAGTATTGTTTAGTAGTACACATTAAAAAAAAAACATTTGACGGTTTAAAACGTAAAAAATATTAGTTGAGTTACAGTTTATTTTAATTATGTAGGAAGTGAAGAAGGAGTCCATCTTCAGTTCCCCTGTAACCACGTCTGCTGCAAAGCATCCTACGCCTGTAAGGCAAAACAGAATTACTTCACATTCACTTTAATTTCTCAAGTACGCTTTGATAATGAAAAACGTTGACTTCTTTGCACATCTGCATTTTGCAAAAGAGCTTCTTTGTCACGAGACTTTATTTTCGGTTTTGTCAAAATAAATATCATCTGTTATCTTTTCCCGCTTAAAATCTGTCACACTGTCAACACAGCTGTAAAGAACAATGCATTTGTCGCGGACTCATTATTCTTTTGTGCGAAATCTTTGGCGCTAATTTCTTAATAAAGCTTCCCTCATTTAGCATTGTCAACGGTAGGCGCAAAATAACTGTTTTTATAAGCCGAAACATCTGTAGATTGAAAAAAATAAGAGCAACGAAACATCGGGCCGTGGTTTATTAATTGTAACTAATACATTTCGCACACTATAGACAGTACTTAAAATACGAGAAGTTAAATTTATGATTTTAATTAATTAAACTTCATAATTTTTAGCCGTAACAAATGTTAACCCTCTACTAAATGGCGTTGTTTAGGATTGCGTTAAATACCTGTCCTGCTTTCGGATCCCCGGGAAAAGAATAAGTTTCGGTCGAACAGGGTACATAAGTGTGATCGACTTGAAACAAACATAGAAACGTTTATACCCCATGCTCCACAGGGGGAAACTTGATTTAACTTATAAATGAATTCATAGACGAGTATAATTTTTTAGAAGAGATGGCGCTAGCGTAGCAATTTTTTACTTTGACGTCAGAGACATCCTCCATCTTTAGTCTCCCCGTGACCACGGCTGCTGCAAAGCATCCGAAACGTCGGGCCGAAATTAAAAATCATTTTCAAATAAGTTTAACTAATATATCACGTTTTAAACTGTTAAAGTGTTTTATTTAAATTCGATAAAATTTTTTTATGACATGGACAGGACTTGAACCGGCATCCACAGCGTTCCGTGCTGTTACTCTAACCAATTGATTCTTTTACACTTCCTTTCTTGCTAATACATCGAGGTATATAGTCTGTAGAAGTACAGATTATAACGATTTTATATTCGTATTCCGTTACAGGGAGGCCTCGTAAAATTGTTTATATCATCGATTGCGTTGCATTGGTGCCGGCGAAAGCACCGCGTTTTACGGCTTCTACTTAACGGCCGTTAAAGTGCGTTTGTTTGTCTAAGGAAATTGACTTTTTGTCTTTGATTTACTTTTTATTCGTTTTAATGTGTCTGTCTTATATCAAGTTTATTTCTATATGCTATTTTATTTCGTTTTAGAAAAATGTTTGTCATTTGATAGTACCGAACCCTTCGTGCACTTTGCATTTTTTTTAAAACTAGCCATGCCCGCGACTCCGTTTGTGTGGAATAATTGTTTTAGGCATCGTACACATTCTAACGTCATCGTTATAAATTATATCTGTTACCCGCGTCGTTATTGCGATTTAATTATAAAATAGAGACATATAGCGTCGAATTTTTCAAATTCATTTAAAGATGCATAATTCTGCCAAACATATTTTTGTAAAGCGCATTCGCAGGTCACGCAACGGCAGCTCTCTAAGATAAACATTTTCGCCCGTTTTTCCACATCTTCCCCTGTCTCTACGCTGCTTTGGTCACAGTGTGATGTTATATGGCCAGCAGTAACTAAGATTAGCAAGGTTAAATAAAGAATTAAACCTTTCAGTTTTATAATATTCGTATAGATTAGAATTGACTTCTTGTTTGCCAACGTCTTTCCAATTATTATGTTATATGAATCACATAGTTATTTTATTGTATAGACTATGGCTAAAACCTTTGTTACCTGGTTGTAATACCTTGTTCCCTAATGGTCATAATTTATTAATACCATGACCCTACCGAATCAATTATACGAATAATATTTATTATAACGCCTCTGTCCCTTTATTGACACCTCGTTAATGTATATATCGAAAGATAGGGGAGTATGCTTTGAATCGATTACAGAAATGAGGGTAGTTTTCGAATTGAAAGCACACTTACACAGCTGTTGACCGTGTCAGATTTAAAAATGAGAATGTAGTAACATGGGCTGCCTCTCATTGGATTTCGTCTTGGATTGCGCTAAGCACAAGAATCTAAATTCGATACCCGGGAAACCTAACAATTTTGATCGGGCTGGACACAAAAATATTTTTTGGGTTGTTTGGTTTAATAATAGCAACGCATTGGTAACGGTGTGTGCGTGTTCGATTCCAGTGCTTTTCAATGTAGAAGTGGTAGGAATACATTTCATCGCAGCCACGAGCCATCTCAATTCTTGTGACTAACATAATATATATTAAGAATAAATAATACGACATAAGTCAAATTACGAATAGATCAATGATCTAATAAAAAAACTATTGTTGTTTTTATTATAAGTCGACGGCACATTGTTACACTAGAGAAGGACAGACGAGCGTGGGGTTTACTTGATGAGTGGTGAAAAATAGGCATATAACATCTACACAAGATAAACTGTCGACCTATTTTTGCCTTGGAATATGATAGTTAAGAACTTATATCGCTGGGCTATTTTGTCTTTCATCAATTATACCATATATTTGTCAATCCGTCTCTATCATAAACGTACACATTGAGTAAATAGATTCCACAATACGATGTACGCGAGTATAACTTCTACTTCCGAGGTATACCTATTTTTAAAGCGGCATATAAATGTATTTAAACGCGATTCAAAGCGAGATAAGTGGCTGAGTGATTGAGATTGGAAGTATTGTTCAGTGTGAAATATGTGGCGGCATCGGGGAAGCGATTGGGCAATGTTTGTGTCTATTTTAAGATTTTGGTGTACATCGTAACAACTGCATTGCTACGCGGCGATGTCTATCAAGCGCTTCAGTTATCTTAACAAAAACTTTACGGATTTAAATAAAACACTTTAACGGTTTAAAACGCGATATATTAGTTAAACTTATTTGAAAATGATTTTTAACTTCGTCTCCCCGTGACCACGGCTGCTGCAAAGCATCCGAAACGTCGGGCCGAAGTTAAAAATCATTTTCAAATAAGTTTAACTAATATATCGCGTTTTAAACCGTTAAAGTGTTTTATTTGAATGTGTACTACTCTAAACTATAGACAGTATTTAAACACTTTACGGCTTAAAATGCGAAATATGTACTGTCTGTAGTTTACGTGAGTAGTACACATATAAATAAAAACATTTAACACGATGTGGAAGGCGAACTTATTTTTTTTTACACTAGTAGTAATTATTTGCTACGCTAAATATTTATTTAATGATATTTTGTAATTGTAATAAGGGACTATTAAGTATACAAAAATTCATTCCTGCGTTTCAAGAAGTTTAATTACTATTTAACTACGACCCAACATTTCAGACACTTTGTGGTCTCTTGTGACAGTTTTCCTTAACTAGAACAAATAAAGATTAAAGATATTGAAATAAACACTACAATTTTTTTTTACATTGAAATGCCGTAATCTGTAAATTTATAAAAATATATTATTTGCAACAATAGACGAATTAAGTACAGTTTTTGAATATTGTTAATATACTAAATCACCTTCATTTAATATCATAGCCCAGGTTATAGCTAAATGAATTCACCCCATTCTCCCCTCTTCATCTATCAATTTCCACTCGATATAATATTTGACAGCTGATTCTACTAAACGTGGCGTTTTAATTAAAACTAGTGACGCACCAGACTCGCCCCATTATGACCTTAAAATGTTAATTCCTTGATTTGTACGTCCCCTAACTTTGAAGACCAGTTTCTTTAGACCTCTATTCATTTCAGCCATCTATTGTAAACAGTTGGCGGTCGAGGTCTTCGTAGCTGGCGGCTTTAATCCCAACAATATCGTATGAATGGACGCCGACATTCGTGTCTCTTTTTTCCTTTTATTCCCCGGTGTCATTGCCTGATACGGGATTAGTGGTTCAAGTTGGACAGTAGTCCCTTTTTTATTCACGCATCATAGACATTCTTAGATGAAGAAATCTTTGGTTCCACTTTTTGTTATTCATATATGAATGAAAATTGAAATAAAACACTTTAGCGGTTTAAAACGCGATATATATTAGTTAAACTTATTTGAATTATTTTTAACTTTGGCCCGATGTTACCAATGCTTTGCAGCCGCTGTAGTCACGGGCAGACTAAAGATGGAGTATGTCCCTGACGTCAAAGTAAAACGTCGAAACGTCGGGCCGAAGATAACAATAATTTTCAAATAAGTTTAACTAATATATATCGCGTTTTAAACCATTAAAGTGTTTTATACCAATGTGTACTACTACTTGCGTAAAAAATAGACAGTATTTATGATTTAAATAAAACACTTTTAACGGTTTTGACGTCAGGCCATAGTTAACATAATTTTAAATAACGATTTAAAATGCAAAATGTATTAGTTAGCTTGTTAAAAAATTATTTTAATGTCAAAATGTCCCTTATATCAAAGTAAAAATGTGCCACGCTAGCGTTAGCAGTTTTTTACTTTAACATTAGACTACCTCCACCTTCAGTCCCCCCGTGACCACGAAAGGTCGCGTTCTGCCGTAGTTAAAATAATTTAACTAATACATTTCGCGTTTTAAAACGTTAAAAGTGTTTTATTTAAATATGTACTACTCGCGTAAACTACAGACAATACTTGCACGTGAAATTGTTTCTAGTCCGCGTTATGTGGCTTGTCCCTTGCAAAACCAGAAACTGTAAACATATCATAACAGACAGTTAACTGCCGCGAATGTGGTTCCAGCTCTCTATAATTCAAATGACCGTAATCAAGTCTGAATAGACACTCGAGTTAAACGATTTGTTAAGACAAGTGCATCGCGTAGTGTTAAAGTTTTATT
Source organism: Leptosia nina (assembly GCA_963661955.1). NCBI lineage: Eukaryota > Metazoa > Arthropoda > Insecta > Lepidoptera > Pieridae > Leptosia > Leptosia nina. The sequence continues at coordinate 1,639,191 of CAVLEF010000203.1, read as the reverse complement.
GATAACAATTGATTTTGATTGACGCGAAAGAGAATGGACGGTTACTGTTCGATTAATCGACTTTAACGGCGGTTCGATTAATTGTTATTGCCGGTTAAGATTTAAGGTACTATCATCAGACTATGTTGTTTTAATCGCTGTCTACTACTTAGAGATCTCGACCATAGATATATACAGCACTCTTTTCATGGGCTCTTTGGGGGAATGGTAGCAATGTTAGGCTAATAACGGGACGTTGGTTCGATCTCCACTGGGCCAATATGGTTCTAGTAAAGTTATATTTTTTTTGAAACATGTTAGATTTCTGGATATCTCTATATTAAATTAATGGACGGAATTCCGATATTCCTACCACCGGGTCACGAACCACCGGTCACAGTTGAAAAGGCCGTAAAGTTAAATCGGGCTTCGACAGCGCATCTCGATTAGATGTTAGAGTACATACGACTGTGTTTTACCTACGATCAAGTGAAGTGCTTGTCTGTACAAAAAATACAGTAGTTTTTAAACTGATGTATTTCAAACATAAGGACAAACTACAAGTCCTTAAAATGAACAACGGAGCTGATAAAATAAGGACTCGTGATAGTACTTCGTGAATTTTATAATTTCTTTCAAGGTACATTTGTCTAGGGTTTTCATTCTACATTGTAACGTAAAACATAGGGGGCTAGCTTGACAATAAACCTGTGTCAAGAAGGAAGGGTATAAGTGCGACGTCCTGTCTAGAGAACGTACTAAAGTATGCTGTGCTTTCTTAAGATATAACTTTGCTAAGCTTTGAAGTGTAAAACAAATAGCTGTTTAAAAAGGTTTCTTTTTTCATTTATTTTTGTTTCTTTATCTATTTTTACATTTTGCCGGGCATAAAAACCGTGCAGCGGCTTAGTCCCGCATCACTCATATGCTACATATAAAAATAACCAAATTAAGAAATACTCTTTGATTATTTCCTCACATTTGTAAGGTAGATTGATAATTTAGAGTACGTTGTTGATTTCATTTTTTTCTCAAATAACTGCTAATGTAGTTACGAGTACATGTTATTTAATTGCTGTTCCATTATCGCTTGGTGTTACATTGTTTTTCGTAGTTTAAAAAATCATGTAAAATACCGAGAAAGATGTAAAATCGGCAATAAGATGTTTTTTTAATTAAAACTATCTACGTGTGGAACTTTCTTCCCTGTCATAAATTTATTTCCTATTACACTTTCAGGCAAATATGCAATTTTACTACACAATCTCAAAGATCGTGACGTAAATGCAGACGTGAATAAATATTTGTACGAATGTCTCATTAATTTACCGCTATATCGTCAAAACACACGGTGTCAATCTAATATACGGTTTCGGTAAACATTTGCATTCAGATGCGTGTGCGCTGCGAATTTACTATCTTTATGTCAACTTGTCACTTCAATGTGTCATCGTTCACTCACGAGTCTTGTGTGCAGACACGTAAGGTATACTGTTTCAAAGCCATTTGAGTATATGGAATCCTGGTACAAAAATCTGAATCCGAATATCTAAAGCAAAATAGGACGACAGCGCTAGATGTCATACAGTATTACATGCTGTCTATAGTTCACGCGAGTAGTACACATTTAAATAAAACACTTTAACGGTTTAAAACGCGATATATTAGTTAAACTTATTTGAAAATTATTTTTAACTTCGGCCCGACGTTTCGGATGCCTTCCAGCAGCCGTGGTCATGGATTCGAGCCGAAGTTAAAAATCATTTTCAAATAAGTTTAACTAATATATCGCGTTTTAAACCGTGTAAAGTGTTTTATTTAAAGTATTATTACATTACCTCATCCTTGTTTGAACTCCTCTAACATAAAAAAAACAAAACTGTTTTTAGTAGTGACGTAAATATGCGTAAATTATTCAAAAAATGCACTACTGCATCATATATATAGGATATACCATATAACATCTTGAAGAGGTTCTGACATCAAAATCCACTGACTGACACCGCGATACGGCTTTTTCATCTGTGTGTGTGGATTGCGATCCGGACGGATTTTTTTATCCTTGCCCTTTTAATACCCAGATATTTGGTCGAAATCAAACCTTTTTTCAGAATAATTACAAAATTGATTTGAGATATATTAGCCCCGGTGGGCATCGACTATGTGAAAAATAAATCTATCAAGAGTTTTAATTTTAAATTGAGTTTAGTCGCCTCACTGTAATTTAATTGAGTCATCAATAGCTAAAATTCGTATTCAACTATGGCTACGTATAATTGCATTCGATTGAAAGTCGATCAATATCGATTACACAGTGAGCGCAATGTGTTTTGACTCCGTCCACGTTCCGAAAAGTGCGTATAAGCTATAATATTTAGGTTACAAATACGCTTACGTTACGTAACGATCAATTACAAAATCGGAAATGATGTATAATCAAATCTAATATTACATACTTATTTAAGAATCAAAGACGATCGGCCAAGTAAATATCAATACGACGAAACAGATGGCGCTAGCGTAGCAGATTTGACTTTGACCTTTGGGATACATTTTAAAGAGCGTAAGGCCTTAGTTGACAATTTTAAAATCGTATGTAGTTTACGCGAATACACATTTAAATAAAACACTTAAACGGTTTAAAACGAGATATATATCAATTAAACTTGTTTGAAAATTATTATAACTACGGCCCGACGTTTCGGATGCCTCACGGAGATCTCCCCGTGTCCACGGCTGCTGCAATATATATCGCCTTTTAATCGTTAAAGTGTTTTATTTAAACTCCTGTCACGCCTCATTAAGATGCTCTGTTGGTCTATTCTGGCTTTGAACATTCTGACTACATATGCAAATATCGCTCTAATCGCAGCAAATAAAGGAAGTGCTGGATTTATTAAAATCACGTCACGTAACGATTACTTATCGAAAGGCACACTTCACGCCACGATAGCCACTAATCTGCCATAATGTTTTATCGTTCATTCATTCCCGATCAATCATTCGCCCATTGTTTATGTCCGCGTCACCCGTTTTATAGACCATTGATATATCAATCAATGAATTGATTGATGAGTGGTTTAATCGAATCTAGAAATTATATATTCTTAATGAGAAGAATAAAATATTCTACGAACGTATTAATTACTATGATGATCCGGCAAACGTTGTTTGCAAGATATTATGTTGTTTCAACTCCAACTATTTTGACTAAATTTGATCATAATAAAAACTTCTAGAAATCATTATTTCGTAAATATTTTTTGGTTTCTTCAAACATTTCAGCAAAGCACGCTACGGAACCTGAAAAAAAAAAACACTTTGCAAATTGCTTTTTTTTACTAAAAGTTAATTTGATGGAAGGTGAAATACCCCAGCCATGACACATCTAAACAAGATGCGCTGGCGGCCTATTTGGAAACCATTTCTTTACAATATCGACTCGCACTTGGCCGGCTTTTTGTAGGAAACGAATTTCGTGTATTTTCTAATGAGTACCTATGTTTCAAAGCTATACGATAACGATTTTAATAAATTCGCGTTTATTAGAATTGTCCTATCGATAAATCTTTAATTCAACATTGATTTAACAAATTTATTATGTCGTAAATAATAATCTTACTTCATTAGTAGTCACGAACGGAAATAGCGAATAATCCTCGTATCAAACGCAAATACTCAAACGTGTTTCAAAGCCAATATTTGTGTCTTAACTAGTTGCGAATTTATTACGTTTCGTTCCGGAAAGGACGTTTTTTGTAATTACAAATTAAGGTTCATAATAACTTAAAGTTGTTTTTTATTTACTTTTTACTATGACCCGACGTTTTGATCGCTTTATATCAGCTAACACCTAATACTTACAAACGCAAAACCCTGGGTCACATAAAAATAGCAAAATAACTAATTTAACCCCTTGAATTATTTAAGTATTTTTTAATGAAATATTTTTGGTTTAAACTTGTAAGTGTGCAGTTCGATAGACTTTGCTAATCGCTTTCCAACAGGTTATTTACAGTTACAAAACTATCACATGCCTTAAATAACTATTTTCGCGGACGAAGTCGCTAACACAGCTAGCCCTTAAGAAATAAACATTTTTCTTGAATTAAATGTTTAATAATTTTATGTCGAGATATAATGGGCGGTCACCTTTTGCAATAATAGAAACGATTTAATACCAATGAACGCTCGTGTGAAACTAGTTAGTACAAAGGCGCCGCTGCTCCGGGGCATAGCTTTCAATGTCAAAATGTTGCTGGATCTGTTGGATGTAATATTTACGTACAAGCTAAGAATAATGAAGACTTGGAGTTAATTTTTTGATATATCAATAGATTTTTCACAAATATTAAATAACTGCAATATTATAGTATGTAAAAGGTAAAGAAATTCTAACATAATAAATGAATTTCCATTGTAATAAAGCATTATATGAATAACATATATGAAATATACATACATATAACCAAAAACAATACTTTATTCAGTGACTTGAAGATTACTTTTCTCATAAAAGCTGGAGATTCAAAACATTGATTTTGTGACTTGTTCGCGCAACGGTAGCAACGTAAGGCTGTTTCTGTACAACAATTAATTTTTAATTAGTCGGAAACGTGTTGGATTTCGACTGGAAATCTGGATATTAAATGTAGGTGATAGGAAAAACCGCGAAGTTTAATCGCGTTTCGGTTTTGTTGATTTTCCGATTAACCATAGCCAAAATAGGTCGACCTTTAAAAAATATATCGGTATTACACCTTCCATGAAGCGATCCTTGTGTTTGTATGTCCATGTTCTCGTAATCAATGAAAATACGAAATATATTATGATTATAAAACACTATTTTATCACACTTCTCTATATATTTACTAGTGAAGAGGTTGTACTCCATTTCCACAGTTGTTTTCCTTCAACCGCAAATGATTTCCGCATGTCGCGGTTCTGTTTGCCGCGTTTTATTGCTTTTGAGATTTATATCTTGGTTATTACCTTTTTATTACTAACCGTCATGCAGTTGTGTCTACTGAGAAAGATTTTAACAAACAAGCAATAATATAAATGTTGTCTTACCTGAAAATAATTCATTTTTTACTTAGTACTATCTACTATTTTTATTATATTTTTACTTAAAAATGTTTATTTACCTTTCAAATTGTATGGCACGCCGGACGTAGGTTCAAGCCCCGCCTGTGAATTAAAAAATACGATTGTTTCTTGTTCGTTCAAACATCATGTATCATACTTGCCAATGAAATAATAAAACAAAACTAATTTATTTAAATATAACTGGCAGAAACGGACACAGAAATAAGTCTGTTGCTCTCATTTCACAGGTAGTAAAAGTCGTAGGCTTATCGTTGATTTATCGTACGACTTAGTCGCTCGTTTACATATATTTAACGATAGCAAAGTAACGATATTAAGTATTAGTAATGTACTTTGATAGCGTATCGCGCAATTTGTTTCAGTCACGTCCAGCTGCTACAGACCATTAACATTCTTCGTTACGCTTAGGCCTTCCGGAATATAAGCATACTATGAAAATTTCATTTTTCAGACCAATCGTATTAATCACTAGCTGTGCCCGCGACTTCGCATAGAATAGTCCCGTCGTCGCCGTAATCTTAAAAGATATACTATCGCAATCAAACTGATTTTGAACAGTTTTTGAAGCGCACGCAACAAAAGCCCTCAATGATTCCACTTTTTTTTTATATTTCAGTTTTCAGAGCCTAAAGCCTTCCTGAGTAAACCAAGACAAAAATAATTATTCAATTCGAACCAGTAGCGCTTGAGATTAGTGCGAATAATCAAAAAAATATTTTCAGCTTTATATTAGTATAGACGTATAATGAATGTATTACCCTGTCATGGTAGATAAAATAAATATATTCCGAATGACTATACAATTCTTATCAATTCAGAAGTTCTGCACAATTCACGCGCGTACGAAATGGCCGTCCGTCAGTTACCTTTTATAATTCAAGATGGCCGATAAAGATTTTATATTTCAATCGAGTGCGACACCAATAATGGTACAAATGTAAATGTTCCGCCGTAAATGTAAATAAAGGAGATACGATCAAGATTTAATGCACTTTTCTTGAATATATTACCTTTGCGGGTCTGTTTAAGGTGTTTAAAGCAATTATATTTATTGTGTTTAGTTCATTGAACTCAGTTGGACGTCAACTCTATATTTTTTGATATTCCTTAATTCAGCCGTTATGTTCAATGATACTAGCATCGATTCTCGGAATAAAATATTTCTGCGAGGTAGATTTTGTTATTTCGTCAAAACAGTAATATAATCATACCTATGTTTATTTTAACGGGTTCGTAAGTATAATGATAGCAATGTACGGCTATTAACCAACGGGTCGTAGATTCGATCCCCACCGGGTCCGACATATTTGAAATTTATTTTTTCTCTGAACTCCTGAACTATGTCTGGAAATCTGATATGGGTGGTCCGATTCGAATCACACGATTAAAAAAGCCGTGGAGTTTAATCGCGTTTCGGTTACAGTCAGTGGATTTCATGACGGCGCATATCTTTCGCCATCCATCATGATTTCGCCATATTTCGCTTTTAGTGTCTTTAAACTAACAATAACTAAAATCTGTAATATTTTTATGGAACAAAACATTTTCCTGAAACAAAGCAAATATACATTCCAGGAGATATCCCTGTAAATAACAATATTTTTACGCATAATCTGATAAAACTAGGCCCCATAAAGGCTTAATTATAAACACTTATCTCGATACAACCGGCAATTTGTCTCGCATTCAAAAAAGGTATCGCTTTCGAGGGCGCCACCGTCGCACGATTGGATGATTGACGTACAAGGAATAAAAAGCATCGTAATAATAACTTTGCGTTCAGTAAACACGGGTCTTATTAATATTTCAATGCGGTCTTGTATAATAGGCCACTCTGTATTCAAGGTATGGACGCGCTAGTTTTGTAATCGAGTTTCTCCAGCAAATATTGAATATGGAGTTTTTCTATGTGCTAGGGTTTTATCGATGTTTATTACGATAATGTTCATAGACCAAATAGGTCGATAGCGCATTTCGCTTAGATGTTATATGGCTGGGGTATTTCTTAGATCAAGTGAACCACATTTTGTTTAACTGCCTTGTAGTTTACGCGAGTAGTACACATTAGAAAAACACTTTATAGGTTTAAAACGCTTTTTTACTACGGTCCGACGTTTCGGATGCTTTGCAGCAGACGGTGGTCACGGAGACTAAAGATAGGGGTGTCTCTGATGTCAAAGTAAAAACTGATACGCTAGCGCCATTTGTTCCGTCGTAGTTGGTATTTGGCGAAACAGACCGGGGGTCAATTAGCTTGACTAATATATATGGCGTTTGAAACCGTTAAATTGTTTAATTTGAACCCGTTTTTGTTATCAAAAAAAAATATTTTTTTTTAATCGAACATTTTAAAGTTAAAAGAGTGTTTAAAATGTATATCGTTGATATACATAAATCCATTATTGTCTCTCTTTCGTGTATTTTAAAACACCAAAGCTTCTTAGTATTCTTGAACCTTTAAGCGCCCAAAACGACCCGTTTGTTTTGGATTCCTAAGCTCGGGGTCAACTTTGTAAGCGCCTGGCGTTCGAGACTCTTATTCCTTTGAATAATCTTTCAAAAACAAAAGGTTCCACACATCACGTTTCAAAGATAGCATTGTTAAACAAATTGCAGCTCGGAACAACTACGTGCAGCATTAGGGTTGTCAAGCTGCTAAGATTCAGTTTTCGATGGGTTTCAAATTATTAGTCAACACCAAGTATTACCTTAGTTTGAATCTGTTAGAGGCCAAGTGGCCTAATGTCAACACGATTTTCAATTAAAAAAATGCGCTATCAATTTAGCGAAACTGAATTTATACTATTATTTGTGTAAGAACACAATTATGCGTTTGCTCACATTTAAATAAAGAGTGCAACAACCCAATGTGAATAAAACATTTTTACCCGTTATAAACGTGTAATGTTTTAGTTATTTACAATTAATTTAAGCTACGGCTCGACGTTTCGGATGCTTTTCGACACCCTCCATCTCCAGTCCAGTTTAAAATGTTTAGATTAAATGAGTACTACTCACGTAAGCTACAGACAATATGCAGCAACCCTAGCTCGCCTCAAGCTATACGAGCAGCCATCACTCAGAGCTCCTAAAAGAGGATTGTTTAAAAATATTAATTGACTGACAATTTACAACCGGTATAATGTAAATGGATAATGAACCCCTTCAACTTGCAAAGTGCCAACGCTTAAATGTAAAAATCGTGTATGTAAAGAGGTGACAGCTTTTGCGAAAATACCTTACGGCCTAGAAATAATTATATACCTGTTTAACTCGCTTAGACCGCCTTTATAGCCAAATGGTTAGACGTGTTGCCCAGCATAGCGATAAGCAAAAGAGGTCCTAGGTTTGATACCGAGGGAAACAATAAATTGTTTCGATCCGGCCGGACACAGAAGCGTCTACAACTACTTGTCTGTAACAGAAACGATCAGTGGAAACGACACACAAATGTGTCTGCCATGCCTATTGAGGCTAAACAGGACTTTTTTTGCTAACTTCTAATACAAAACTTAATGTGAAATTATTTTGCCAAATCTGAAATGAACGTACATTTGAACCATGTTTTTGGTCTGAAATTGGCTCAATTTATATTAAACAGATGTCTTAATAATTATTAGCATAATATTATATATAATAAATGAACGGACTGTGTGTCCGGGAAAACTTAATTATATATACCTTCCATTTTTAATTTTTTATATAGTAACTTTATAACAGGTTACAGTAAAAATTTAAAAGTTTCGTCTAATATATTTTGTATTTTAAACTGTTTAAGGTGTTTTATTTCAATGCGCATATTTTTCCTAATACGATCTTGCATATACGTTCTTTCGGATTATTATTAAACATAAGATTTATTCGTTTACAGGTCTGTAACCCCGACATCGACTGCACGCTACCGGAAAACAGATGGCGTTATATCGAGAAATTCACGTGTCTGGGAGAGAACACCAAGCTTCTTAAAGAAATGAGGCTGTCCTTCCCGAGTGGTCATTCGTCTTTCTCAGCATATACCATGGTCTACTTCGCTGTAAGGTTTCATTTATAAATTAAAGATTCACTATTTAAATAAGACACTGTAACGGTTATAACGCCGATATACATATATTAGTTAAACTTATTTGAAAGTATCCGAAACATCAGGTCGTAGTTAAAAAGATTAACTAATACATTTAGCGTTTTCAACCGTTAAAAGTGTAACAACAGACAATGCTCAAGAAAATGTTATTAAAATATGAGAAAAACAGAAAGTATAGACATTTTAGTATTTAAAATTAAAATCCAAGCTGTAAAGCTTGAATACTGTCTATACTTTACGTGAGTAGTACACATTTAAGTAAAACACTATAACGGTTTAAAAAGCGATATATTAGTTAAACTTATTTTAAACCGTTAAAGTGTTTTATTTAAATCTAAAGAGCTTGACTATTAGTCTAACTACCAATTCTTTCATATTTAGTGTAAGTTTTTTTTATAAACCACGAGCATGACACCCATTTCTCCTTCCAGCTCTACCTGCAGAAGCGCTTCATATGGCGTGGCTCCAAACTCCTGCGTCACCTTGTCCAGTTCCTGTTGATCATGTTGGCTTGGTACACTGTGATGACGCGGGTTTCCGACTACAAGCACCACTGGAGCGACGTCCTCGCCGGATTCAGTATCGGATTGTTTGCTGCTATTATTATTGTGAGTTTTACTAGCTTATTTTACATATCTCAAGCTGTAAGTGTAAAGGAATCGCTGGTTACCATACAAGATTTTTACAATTTGTATATCTTGTATAACTGATTTCGTTAATCCATTTAACGGAAAACATAAGGGGAAAACACGATGAATATTTTTTATAAAATTAACGGTGCTATTTTTCATATGAAATTGCTATATTTATCATTTATCGAGGAAGGCTTTAGGCAATGTAACATCAGGCGGCGACCGAGAGGAATGAAGAAATAGAGGAAAATGTTGTAAAACAGGAAATTAATCACATTTGAGGGCTTCCGTTACTTGTGCTGTGGTTTGAGAAACCAAGTGATGACAGAATGACTCGTCTTTATATCATCTAAAAAAATCTTCCCGACAGTTATATATTTATAAACTTCTTGCTCATAGTTCGTTTTTTGTAAAAAGGCCAGTTCAATCATAGCAAGGCATTTCTACCACTTGGTAACTAGAGTTATTTATAATATTATTTTTGCTTACGTTTCATAGACTAAATGACTTAAATTTTCATCCTCGCCTTTTCATTAACAGTACGCTTTCGTATCGGATCTCCGCAAAACGTCCAGACGACAGAACGGCGCGCACGACAACGAGCTGACGACCAACGGAAACACCCGGACTGCCCCCAGCTGGCAGGTCTGACCGTCGGCCACCACCCACCAGGACGGCATCGGTGACGGCGTATGACATATACCCGCCGTCTCCGAGACCTACACGGACTTCTAGAGTGCGCGTCGGGGACATTAGGCTTTTTTTTTAATTTCCAATTCGGCCTAAAATGTTTTTTTTGCTATTGGATGTTATTGTACATATTGGGTGAGTTTCGAAATTGTAAAGTTCATATGCTTGGCCTATAATTGGGTGGCAAAATTCTATATGACTGGTCTATAATTGAGGATTATTCCAGATTTTAGAATTCTAAAGCAAAATTTTATTATATTTAAGTTGCTAAATTATTGTGTCTATATACCTATATATAAAGATATATGTTTTGCTGTTTGATCAGCTGGATCGTTTGTGTAGGGACTATTATTTTTACCTACTCCTTAGTTATGTTTGAATAGTTTAATTGCAATAACGGTACAATGTAGTTATAATCAATGCAACACCGTGCAAAGTTTAAATACTTAAAAGGCATGTCTTCCATACAAATGATCGATTGAATGCCCAATATGGCTATTTGTTCACATGTCAAGCGCAGGATACACATGTACTCATAACTTTGATATACACGCATTTTACTATTACACACAGATAAGGAAATGTGGACCTTATGTCAAATGAATAAGGTTGAACATCGAAATGTACTGGCTTCAAATTTAAATGACTGTTTGCAATTCTAGATTTTAAAGCCGTCGAGGCGTGAGTGAAATTGATTCGGTTAAACTATAAATTTAGTTCCTAAACACATTTAAGTCCAAGTAGCAATTCAATGAAAATTGCACCTTACACAACAGTATTTTAACACACAATCTACTTAATACTTTGCACCGTATAATAGGACATCTGTTATAAATATAAGTCACCAATTAGTCTTATATCTAATATTCAAAGTCGCACGCGCCGAAGGCACCGCATTTCTTAATAGATCGTTCGAATTTTGAAATCGAAGCATCGGAAGGCTGTTTCGTTATTTTTTCGTTCCAATTTCAAAAACACTGCATATAACAGTTCACCAATAGATCGTTCGAATTTTGAATTCAAAGCAACGGATTGGTGGTTTTTTTCTTTATTTTGTTCCAATTTCAAAAACACTCCATATAACGGTTCACCAATAGATCGTTCGAATTTTGAAATCGAAGCAACGGATTGGCTGTTTTTTTTTCTTTATTCTGTTCCAATTTCAAAAACACTGCCAATTCTTATACAAATTATGAAGTCTTTACATATAACGTGTACACTAATAGTAATATTATATAATGCTTATATATTTATGGTTACTGTGTCAAAAAAACGGCGCTCATAATAATTTTATTTATTTTTAGTTGTAAGATTCCCACGGTTTTCAAGACTCGGGATGTATTTTACTCTGTGATATAGAAGTGTAGATATTGCAGGTATTTTAAAATAGGGCTTTATTAGGTGCTAATATTGTGTTCGAGGACTAAGCCTACACGCATCTCACCTTCAAATTGGCTGGAAAAGACAGCATTATACTCTAATTCTTTCAATTGGCTTCTAAAGCTTCTTCAGCGCGCAATGTAACGCAAGTAGAAGGTCAATGACCTCAATTTTATATATTTACATCGTGCATTTCTCAAAACACCCTTTTTTCGATTTTTTATTTCTTCTTTTCTTGACTTATAAATATAACACTTAACAGTTTAAAACGCGAAATATATTAGTTAACTTATTAATAAAGAGGACCTTAAAAATTTATTTTAAGGTCCCCTTGTGAACACGGCGGTAATAATAAACGTAACGTAAAGAACGTTGAGCCGTAATTAAAATAAATTCTGAATGTGTTAACGAAAATATTTAGCGTTTCCAACCTTTAAGTGTTACATTTATATTTGTTTTACTTTTCGCCATTAATGCTGTCATTAATGATGGATTTGTTAATAAAAGATTGGTGCTAAAATCACGCCTAATTTTAGCTTTGTACTACTTGTACAAAATAATAAAAAGCCACAAATGATTTATATAATTCTGAAATCACGAAAACTTTATAAAAACAAATGCATATTGGAAAAAAGTTTTTTACACATTTGGACTTCATCATATAGAACAAATATTTTTTTGAACACATACATGTATAGCTCGAAACAACTCTTGCGCAGTTTTCGGACAAAAAGATATACCTATGAGAACTTAGTCATTTTCCGCTTACGATATCATGTTGGCAATATATAAGAGATAATTAAAAATCTATTTAGATTAAAAAAAAATACAAAACTGTACATGAATGTACCCACAACGTGGCGTGCTGTTGCTTTAACAAACATCATTTTTTTTTCAAACCTAAATAGATTGTTAATCTTACAAAAAGATTTGTTGTTTATTATTTACTGATGCATTGAAATCATATGAAGACGTTTTAAGACTTTGTACATTTAAGTGTTTGCATAGTATAAACATGGTTTGCAAGTGTAGTAGTTAACGAGGCACCGATTTTATTTTTAAGGTTTTTTAAAGGGTACACTGCCTTTAGCTTAACGGCAGCTATTTATTTATATTTAAGTTTTAAGGCAATATAAAGCATAATAAAAAAGTTCTTATTGATTTTATTTTTATTTATTTTTACAACACACTGTACCACAACTATGAAAATTTGATGTTTCACATTTTTGCACATCGCCTGTCTTTACATAACTAAACCGCACTATTTATGATTTAACACTCAAAATATAAAAGTTGTTATTTCTTATATACAACGTTGGGTCGCAAATTAATTAAAACTTATTAACTTAGCGTTTGAAACGGTTTAAAGTGTTTTATTTAAATGTGTACAACTTGTGTAAACTACAGACAATATCTAAATCTTACGGCGTTATAAATACAGTTAAACATTATATTAATACTTCGTATCTCAACGATAAAACATAAAGGTTCACAACACATTTTTACAATAACATATAAAACAATAGATTTTTTTCACTAATAAGTTCCGAAAAACATCACATTGTGTTTCAAGCTGTCCGACCGACGTGAGCGAGAAGAGGTTCTCGACGTTTCGCATTCACGAGCGGACGGTATCTTCAGATGTTAGCTCCTCGATTGCTCGAAGAACTCTGTCTGAACCCGAAAAACAATGATATCCTGAACGATGGTCGTGACAGCCTTACACAATTTATTAAGTTCCTAAAACCTAATAAAGTAAAGTAGGAAATTATTACCTTTTTTCTTTTAATATGTTATTACTATTTGATTACGATAAATCAGTACTGATCTCGCGCCAAATGTAAATTTCTTAACATTGTGTCTTGTCGGTTTGTAGATTCAGTCAGGCAAGAATAACATAGCTCCACTTTCGTCGGCTTATATAGGAACACGATCTGTAAAAAACAATACGATTACATTTCACATTTTTTCATCAGTGGAAGATGGTTCGTGACCCACAGACAGCCAAAGATGTGGAAGAGAAATTGAGGTTCCTAGAGGCAGAGTGGCCTAATAACAAAATACATGATTTTTTATAAGGAGGGAAATAAAAATGCCCAATTAACTAAAGCGAAATTGAATTTGTGTTAACATTTTCGGTCACTGTGTTATTGTAGCATTTTAGGACTATAAAAATATAAATAACTCAAGTCATAAAATTGCAGTTAGGCTACTCTGCCTCTAGCGGCGTCAATAAAACATTGATATTTGAACCTGGTGGAAATCGAACTCATGGCCCGTTGATTATTATTATTAGGTATACATCGTGCTACTATCCAGTGGTCCTCCGTACAGGCTGGGTGAACTTAGAAAATTGTGCCACATGCCTACCTTATATATATGAGCCCGCTAGAGGCAGATACTATACTATATGATAAGCCTTACCGCAAGAACAGCCGCACCAGCACCGATGATGAAGCCAGCTATGACGTCACCCCAATGGTGCTTATTATCTGAGACTCTCGACATTCCTGTGTACCAGGCCATCATGATTACCACGAATTGCAGGAAGTGGCGCAGAACCTTCGAACCATGCCAAGAAACACGCTTCTGGAGGTAGAGCTAGAATTAAAATGTGTGTCTGTAGTTTACGCGATTAGTAAATATTTAAATAAAACACGGTTTAAAACGCGAAATAGCTTTAACTTATTTACAAATAACTTTGACCTCGGTCTGAAGTGTCGGATGCTTTGCAGCAGCCGTGGTCAAGGGGAGACTAAAGATGCTGTCCCTAATGTCAAAGTTAAACGTAATTGGTATTTGGCTAAACTGGCCATTTAAAGCAGTCAATCAGTCATTAATTTAACTCAGTCTGAAAATAATTTGTAAAAAAGTTTAAGTAATATATTGCGCGTTTTAACCTGATAAAATGTTTTTTTGAAATTTTCCAAAATATATTTTGCACTGTGACAAAACAAAACAAAAACAACTTTCCATACTGTCTATAGTTTACGCGAGTAGTACACATTTAAATAAAACACTTTTACGGTTTAAAACGCGATATATTAGTTAAACTTATTTGAAAATGACTTTCAACTTCGGCCCGACGTTTCGGATGCTTTGCAGCAGCCGTGGTCACTGTCTGACTGACTGTGACCACGGCACGAAGTTAAAATTCATTTTCAAATATGTTTAACTTTAATATCGCGTTTTCAACCGTTAAAGTGTTTTATTAAAAAATACTTTACATGTTTCACCTGTCTCGCTCTGTATGGAAAATATATAAATATTTGGAACCTTACGTACGGAACCCCAAAAAGATGTATAAAACTCACAGCTAAAAACACCATAGTGTATGAAGAGAATGAAGCATGGCCGCTGGGAAAGGACAATCTCATCTGTCTGAGTCGTCTACTGTTGTCTCCAAGGCAAGTGTAACTGTCTATGTAACGGCCTATGTTCTCTGGCAGTGTACAATTAACGTCCGGATTGCAAACCTGTAGATTAAACTTTGTCAAAAAACGCAATCTGAACGGTTTAAAACGTGATATATATTAGTCTAGATGTTTTTAATTTATTTTACTCAACAACATACACCTGAATCAAAATAAAGAATGAACGAAATTATATTATATACTATCTTATCCGGCAAACGTTGTTCTCTTGTTATCAAGAAAAGTATTGATTTATGCATTAATTACGACGATTATAAATTGATTAGGCAATTGGTGGACCCGGTGGGACCCGATGGACCCGATGGGACCCGATCGAACCCATGACCCGTTAATTATTATTAGCCATACATTGCCACCTTCCACCAATAAGTCCTTCGACACATCGTGATTTTTTATAGCCTAAAGCCTTCGATGAATGATGTATCCAATACAAAAAGAATCAATACGAACCAATAGTTCCTGAGATTAGCATATAAACAAACTGTTAAGCTTTTAGTTATATAACATTAGATAGTTACATTAATGCCTGTTAACTAACATCAAAGAAATGTGGCCGAAGTCCCCCTATACTGTATTTCCCAATACCGGTGGCTAACTGCTGGCAAGCGCAGCCGAAGAGGAAGATGCCCACCACCCGATATGTCTCCCAGATCCAGGCTGGAATCTCCACATCGAAGATTGCACGAGACTGTCCTTGATAGTTGCGTAGTCTAAGATACTCTGTTATCAGCATCTAATAATATAAAGATGGAAAAGGTATTTTAAAAAAGAACTAGCAATTACTTCAAAAAACTCATTTACATACTGTCTGTAACTTACGCGAGTAGTACACACTTAATTTGAACACTAACGGTTTAAAACACGAAATATATTAGTTAGTACCGAGAGTCTGCCTGTGACTATGGCTGCTTGATCCGAAACATCAGGCTGTAGTTAAAACAATTTTAACTTGTATATATCGTGTTTTAAACCGTTAAACTTATTTATTAAAACTCATTTACAACAAAGAAACCAATAACAACGGTTCAAGCCCTGCCTGTGAGGTATTTTTTTATTATTTTATAATCGATTAAAAAAATATAAATACATATTTCTTAGATTAAATATTGATTATATATTCAAATGAATCCGACCGAAGCCATTTTGATATTGTCGGAGATTCAAACCCAGTATCTTGCTTGGTTTAACATACCTACTCTTAATAGAAGACATAACATAATTCTTGAATATTTGAGTACAATTTGATGTATTTAGATCTATTTAAATACCTTAACGGTGTTACAGAAAATATATTTTCTGAATTAAGTTTCTTTTTTAATTTGTACTGCTGGCGTAAAACTACAGACGAAGCATTATTATAATACAATAAATGTTAAACATCTCACCGTAACTAAGGGAAGTGTAAACCCGATGCTGTACAGCATGGCACTAGTGACAGTTGAATCCTTGAAAGGAAGTTTTAACGATCGATCATCCCAGAAAAAACCTCTTTCGTATGGCACACCCCACAGGAAGAAGACCAGTACTAAGAAGCCAACTGCAAATGAACATAGATATCCTGAGTTGGTCTTGGACAGAGTGGACCATATTCGAGGCCGCTAGAGCAGAGTAGCCTAACTGCAATTGACTTGATTTATTTATATTCTAGTCTAAAAATGTTAATCTACAAGAACACAGGGACCGAAAATTTTTAACATTACACAAATAATAGTTAAACATTTCGCCTAGTTAATTGCACATTTTTATTTTCCTCCTTATTGAGAATCATGTTTTTTGTTATTAGGCCACTCTGCCTCTACCAGCCTCCTTTTAACTTGAGGCTCGAAATCGTAGTCCATCCTATTTACGTAGTTCGTCTGTAGATAATGTAATTAGTAACTTGAGCATAAATGATTTTATAATTATCAAAATTCTATTAAAAAAATGTCGATTTATCATTATGTTTTTCGAACAAAACCACGCGTTTCCCCTTGCCTCAAGCCCCTTTGAACAAAGATAGTCGTAAAGATAGTTGTTCTGTTATTGAAAAAAACAAGTGTTTTAATTTACGTGAAAAAGGCGGGAAATATCCTAATTGGTCAACTGACCGCTGCCTATGATTTCTGATTTGAAACATTCTGTAATTCATGAATCATTCTTCACACCTGTTTATAACTAATTGAACTTAAACATCGCTTACCGATCAATAAAAAAATTAGATCCAATAAAATTTTTCGTAACATATAACAATTTGAGTTTCTTTCACAATGTGATTCCATTTTACTTTTATTAAATACTTTTTTATAGTAATGGAAACTGAAAAATAAAACACAATCTGTTTTCACACGTATTTCAATGCAACTGATAAGAATTATCTTTGTCAATCAATATTCGATATTAGTTTCATGGGAAACAATTTTCCTTAAAATATAGGGCGAAATAATCTCGAAGGACGAGGAAAAAATAACTTATCTAGTAATCTTTATGTTATATTGACTAAGCAGAACATTACAATCTCAATAATTCACTAATAATATTAATTTCTTATTTATTAAAATTTTACCTATACCAAATTGTTTTGTGTACAGACTTTGCCCTGTGCAAACACCATTTTCAGTTCACATTTAAGTTCCCCATTTCATTAAGAGATGGCGCTTGACACAATTATGGCTTTCAAGGTAAATAATTATTTTTACCTTAATACACTGTAGTAAGTAACGATATTGTAAGCAGCACAGAGTACAGTTATTCGTCATTAAAAGTCCCCGCGTTATCAAATGACATCATGATTGGATTTGTCGATTTTATGTCTCGCCTACCCTCAAAGACGTAATCTTTTTTATCACTTTTTATCAGTTAGTGCGATTTCATTTTGAGCGCGTGCAGGCGATAAGTTTGTTGAGAAAAATGTTTGTTTAATTCGCCACGTTTATAAATCTAAATGGTTGTTAAAAAAACTCTGGTTTGTAAACTTAGTGATTGTTAATGAGAAATATTGTGATTGAAATAGTGTGACAAACGCAATGGCGGAACACAATTTGACGATTAAAATTGTACTGGACGTTGCCGCTTTATTTATCGGTACGTATAGTTTGATTACAATATTCAATTACTTAGAATAAAACACTTTAACGGTTTAAACCGCGATATATATTCGTTAAACTTATTTAAAATTTATTTATTTAATATATTTAGCGTTTTATCGCGTTAAAGTGTTTTATTTAAATGTGTACTACTTGCGTAAACTACAGACAGTGTTTAACAATGTTGAAGTCGGTTTTTTTGTCGTCAGAAATACAATACACACTATGTACATAGCATTTTCCGTTAAATAGTATCTAAAAAATAGATTTGTAATTCTTTGTCGGGTATATTTATCATAGAAATATGTCTAACTTCATAGTAGACAAATACGGTCAAAAAATTAGTATTAAACTTCCTTGAATACTTATAACTGTTTTTTCATTATCTTTTATAATGTTAGTAACTTTAGTATCTACTGAAATTTAAGTGAATATTTGAAAACATGCGATGCGATTTTTTTATTAGAGTTCATTGTATACGCTTCAGTAAGTCTTCCTTGATTTCTGTTCGAAGGTTGTCATCATTTCCTATTATTTAAATAAAAAAAACTATTGCACTGAGTTTATAAAAAGAGCATAGCTACTAGCTTTGTCAGCGACTTCGTCCGCGTAGAATAGTTATTATAGGCATCCAAATGTGTCTATGTAAACCTCTACAACTTTAGAGAAATAAAACACTTTAAAGGTTTAAAACGCGATATATTAGTTAAACTTATTTAATATATCGCGTTAAAAACCGTTAAAGTGTTTTATTTAAATGTGTACTACTCGCGTAAACTATAGACAATACTTAATTTTAGAGAATTTTAAATTTAAACTGCCCGCGACATCGGTCGCGTCCTGTCGCTCGCGACCCGTCGTTCGGGTCACGTCGTTCTTGCAAGTTAATCTTAAAAGATAGACATAGTGTCGTAAACATTTTTTTAAGATCATTTATGGAGAAACCATTCTTTCATACATAGTTTTTTGGTATCTTGAACCGTTTTTGCAACGTACGCCTGGGAAACCCATAACAATGAATAATTGTCCTAATTTTTGTCACATTTCTCTTTGTATCTTCGCTCCTATTAGTCACAAGGCGATATTTTATAGCCTTCCCCGATAAATGCTATAACCAACACAAAAAAAATCCATTCGAACTCGTAGTTCTTGAGATTAGCGCGTTCAAACAAACAAACTCTTCAGCTTTATATATTAGTATAGATAGATAGTAATTTTAGTAATTATTCGATTGTCGCATTAGTCAGGCATGAATCACAGTAATTAGTAATACATAAAATGATAACCTTTGAAATGATGTTTATCAAATTTAAATACATTGTAGGTTAAACACAAAAAATTCAACGCCGATGTCTACAAAAGATCATTGTTTGTTAACGGGACTCGAATCTAATACCGTGCTTAAAGCTTCGCACGTATTAAAGACAGGGTCAATAAAAGTATTGACCGCTTGTATATGAAATCCTAAATATAGATAAATCTACCACCATCGTTCGGTTTAAGATATTATACTGATTGGTACATAGATTGTCTTATATTCTCTCTTATATTTACACAATGAAAAAGGAATACAGATAAGCATGATTTTTTGACAATTTCACCTTCCATCAAGTAAATTTGATGGAAGGTGAAATTTCAGCCACATAAAATTAAAACACTTAGCATTAAGCTTAGGCCGAAACGCAATGAAACACAGCTTATCCATCTGGTATATGACCCAGACAGAACTTCCATATTTAACCAGATCTTCCAGACGAAATCTAACACGGTATTTGAATCCACAACCTGTTGACAATGTATGTTCATTGCTGTATTTAATATAATATAATAATTTTTTTATTCAAATAAATATTTCAAAATAAATTGAAAATTTTCGACTCGGGCAAGAATTGAAGGCATATTGAAGTTTTTAAATAAATATTGTCTATCGCGCAAGGAGTACATATTTAAATAAAACACTATTAACTGTTTTAAACCTGAAGTGTATTAGTTAACTCATTTTTAGTTACATTAAACTACAACCTAACGTTTCATTATTTAATTATTGACTGGAAGCTAGCTTATAGCGATAAAGCCCAGTGCACTCTATAATAAAATTTAATTGTGCATCTGTATCTTAAAAATAAATATATTTTGAATCTTCGTTTCAGTCGCTTTCCCAATACTAGCTCTAATATTGTGGGCGCAACCGTACGAAAGGGGGTACTTCCCAAACGATGAATCTATAAGCCTACCCTTCAAAGACCAAACCATCTCAGAAAGTCTGCTGGCAGCTCTTGGGTTTGCTTTATTGGTTGTAACAGTAAGTAAACAAAAAAGTTTTATAACGATATTATGTCAGAATGAAATTAAACACTTTCAACGGTTTAAAACGTGAAATATATTAGTCGTTGGTGTAATTGTAGCAATGTATGGCTAACAATAAACGAGTCGTGGGTTCGAAGTCCGCCGCGATGAATGTTGATGATGTTGGACATCGTCTCGAAATCTGAATATTAAAAGGACGTGGGGACGAATCATCGTCCACAGAGGAAAAGGCTGGCAATTGTAATTATGTGTCGGTGTCAATCTCTGGATTAATTGTAAATACGTTAACTTCGCGATTTTAACCGTTAAAAATGTTTTATTTAAGGCGCATTGTACTTAATGAATACTTTCAGATCCTAATAGTGGAAATAATACGTAATGTGAAAGGAAAATCGGTAACTGATAAAACCCTATGCGGCTTCGAAATCCCGGGCTGGGTTTGGGAGACCTACGTGGGGATTGGTGTCTTCTCTTTCGGGGCTTCTTGTCAGCAGCTCCTGGTCACTGTAGCCAAGTACGTCATCGGCAGGTTGAGACCGCATTTCTTTGACGTAAGTGATGACGTTAAATACATTGGTATTGATAACAAAGTGAGACTGTATGGATGGACTTTCCTACCAAGTGAGGAAGGAAAATTGTTTATATTCGATTTGACGGATCCTTTGCGTAATGGTAGCAATGTTATGGTAATAATCACCGTATCGTGGGTTTGATCCCCACCGGTACAATTCTCACCGGGTTTCTTAATCAGTTTATAATTTTTCTGAAACATGATGAACTTCGTCTGGAAATCTTGAAGAATATCCAAAACTCCGACCGGTTCACAAACGTCCGTCCACAGATAAAATGCAGTGTAATGACGTAACTGTTTCAGTCTATGGGTTTTCGAATATAGCTAAAATAGGTCGACATAGTATCTTGTTTAGATGCTATATTATATATTAATATACATATATGTATATTATATTAATAAATATATATGTATGGTTAAATATCCCATAATAACAAAAGAAGATGGGCTGTCTAGTTATTTTGGTTTTGGACATCTGAGTATCCACAGATTATCCAAACGCAGACTTACCACGTCTTTACCATGTCTACAACACATTTACCCAGACGGAATTTCGATATTCCCTATTATTGTAATACATCTTGTATAGAAGTTGTTATTGTAAAGTATTCCTTTCTTAAAGGATAATGTCACATAAAAACATTTCTCTAGCAGCTCCTAATGGATTTCCAATGTCCAACTGACAAGATTAAAAGTACCGCAATACAAGATCCCATAATCCCTGATAAAGGCGACTAGCGACCATATCAGATATCAAAGGAACAATTAAAAAATTTTGAAACGCGAGCCATATATAGTTTACAAAATTTAAAGTAATAAATAAAAAATAAGTACCACAAAATAACAGTAAAACTTATAATTATTTTGAGTTTTAGACAAGTTAGATAATGCTCGAATAAGAATAGTACAGCGCTGCCTTTATCAGCCTGTTCCCACTGACTGATGTTTGAAAGATTTCTACCTAGTATCTATTACCTAGTTTAAACTTACGTATCTATCTATCGTCTAATGGATCTATTAACCAAGACCCGACGCCCGACGTTTGTTTAATTAAAGTTAGAAGCTATTATTATTAATATTTTATTATTTATTAATATTTAAGTAAAATAATTTGTATTTTAAGATATTTGAGGTACACAATATAAGTATTTTGAACTGTAAAGTAAACGAAAACATAATTTTCATATTTCGTATAATTTTTGTCTGAAACATTTTCATTGCAACTTTGTATACTAACGTTACTAATTTTCCTCTTTTGATCTATTACAATATTCAAATTAATCGATTACATAAGTCAATTTATTACAAGGACATTTTCAGGTGTGTAAGCCGACCCCCCTCACAACGACAGCGCAGGGCTACGTGACTAGGTTTACTTGCGCAGGCGCCGATAGTGCAAAACTGACGGATATGCGGCTGTCCTTTCCCAGCGCACACGCAAGTTTCGCTATGTACTGCGCTGTATTTTTTATCGTAGGTTTTTCTTTATCTTGATAGTAAAAACTAAAATATTGCTACAATCGTTGTGAATGTTATGTCGTGCCTTGGGGCAAGACATTGTGCCCGATCTGTGTCCTACCTGACCGAAAAATTGTTACCCCGGGATTCAAACCCAGAACCTCTCGAGGTTAGCGCAATACGACACGTTTAACGATTTCGCGACAGAGGCGGCTATTTTATTATAACACATAATTTCAGCTTTACATCGAAGTGAAGGCAAGATGGCGCGGTTCAAAGTTGCTACGTCACGTCGGCCAATTCGTGGTCTTACTGGCTGGTTTCTATGTGGGTTTATCCAGGATAGTCGATCACATGCACCACTCCAGCGATGTGGCTGTTGGATTTGTCCTGGGTGGAGTTATAGCACTTATAACCGTAAGTATACTCATATACAGAGAACAGAAAGAGGGCGGCCAAACACGTGCTTGGCTGCCATTTTAATGAAAGATTTTGTGTTGTACTTATGTATTCTTGATGAGTTTTTACTAAGCTATGCCATATACATTTAGCCTTTGTGTTATAAAGATATTAATTATTGAATTTAATAACTATATCCACATGTAAATTTTAAGTGAAAATCCGTTTAGATATTTAAATAAACACTTCTAACGGGTTAAAACGCGAGGTAAACCAGGACTTGATCGAGGATGGAGAGACTTTATATGTCTTTTGTTGTGACTGACTTTATATCGTGTTGTCCTTATATTGTTCTTAGTAGTTTACTAATTCTAGATCTAATTCAACAATATATATAATTTCAGTTCGTCTATCTCTACAAACCAAAGAAATCGGGTCCCCGGAACTCGTGGCTCACAGAACCGTCCACTCAACCGGAAATCCTACCACGACCCGTACTTATGACACATCATTAGTATTAAATCATTTTCTACAAGCAGGATACTTCTAGATATTGTTTTGTAATAAAGGTTTAATAAAAATACGTTTCACTTTGTCATACCTGAAAAACAAATTTGCCTCTGTAAATAAATACCACCAATGTTCAAAGCCAAAATAGGTCGACAACACATGTTGTTTTAATGTTATGTGGCTGGGGTGTTCTACCCCCATCGAGTGAACCTTAGGCTAGTCTGTCCTCTATATTAAAAAAAAAGGAAAAAAAAGTTTGCAGTGTGCAAAATGTCGTTCCCCCTAGTGGACATATTTTGCGTCTGTTTCACTGTTCGAATTCATTTACAGTTGACGAGGTATCAGACTTCTCTGTTGCTACATAATACTAGTTATATAATAATAAATATGTTTATTGTCTCTCTCTTAATAATTAAATTACAAATAGTATTGAGGCTATTCCAGAAAGTTTATTACTAACTTGTGTTGGAGCAGCCTCGCTCTTTCCCGTATTATATACATTAAAAGATTGACAAGTTCATAATTATGTTGATTAACGTTGATCAGCTAAAAATGTGTGTGTGATACTGTGTATTATTTGAATGCATGAATGCGTTTGTGTGATGTGTGAGTGTATGTTTGTAAAAAGTAAAATAAGAAATAATAATTGTTCTTCGAAAAGTTTTTTATAGTATGTAAGCTTAATGCGTATAATTTAACTTAGTCTATTCAGGATCAGTTCAGTTTCCTCGTATGTTGCTTTTTTGAGCCATTCAGTTAAAGCTACTTTGGCCTGGCGAGAAATCAATGGATAGATGTTTATTTTTAAATTGATTCTATTATATATATAGTTGGATTGTGAGCTATATTGACGTCTCGCAAAGGCAGTGTGTACCTTTGGAAGATTTGCTACTGTATCGCGTCGTCTTTTTTTAATATACTGTGCTGGATTATATTGTAAAGTTTTATGTGAACATAAAGCTATTAGCAAAATATACAATTTTCGGACTGACAATAGCCCGCTTGTGATATAGAGATCTTGTGTATGGTATCTAGAAGGTTTAAAATACATAACTTTCAAGAGTGCTCTTTGTGCTCTTTCTATCTCCAAGAATTTTGTTTTAGTTGCCCCACCCCAAACGGGTATACAATATGTTATAATTGATTGAGCTAGTGCGGTATATACCCTATTTAATAGTTGAGAAGTCATGACATGGCGCAAATTTTTGAAAACCCAAATGAGTTTTCTAACTCTGGACATTGTAGTTTCAATATGAAAATGCCATGACAGCCGTTGGTCTAATACAACTCCCAAGTATTTTAAAGTTGAAACTCTTTTTATATTCTGACAACTACATGAGCGGTAAATTTGAAGGCCACACGTGTGAATCCTGATCGTAAAGTCTTCACGCGGTTGGGATTTTTGATTTGTACCAAAAGTGATAAAATTTGTTTTTAGAACATTAAGTGTTAAAAAGTTTTCATTCAGCCAGTCAGCTATTACTGTTAAACTACGTTCAGCGGAAGCTTGGGTAGCATTCCAAGATACCCCACTGAAGACAATTGCAGTATCATCAGCGTAAGAAAAGATACGACCACCACTGTCTCTGATATTACAAAGATCATTTATATATATCAGAAACAGCGTTGGCCCGAGCACGCTGCCTTGTGGTACGCCATAAACTACCTCTTCTTCATTACTCATTATATTGTTAATTTTAACCTGTTGTTTACGATTACTTAAATAACTTTTAAAAAGGGAAAGAGCTATACCACGTATACCAATGTCTTCTAGTCTGTGCAGAAGGATGGGGATAGACACAGTATCAAAAGCCTTTTTTAGGTCTAAAAATATAGTCAAAAAGTTAATATGTTAACTCTGAATTCGAACCCAAAATCAAATAACACAATGTTTCAAGCTACGCAGAAATTTATTTGGTTATACTAGAATATACTATAATTAATAATAATATAATTATGATTTTATTAATAAAAATAAAAAACAATACGGTTACTTTCCATGTATTTATGCATTTTTTAATGTGGCGTTATATTGTTTTACTCAGCACTAATTTCAAATATTTATAAAATAATTCTGTTTAACTTAATCAAAATATGTAAGGATATATAGTCTGTAATCTAAGAGAGTCAATTGTCAAAAATTAAGAATGTCAGAAACGTCATTCTGTGATTCCCGCGCAGCGCCAGCGAAAGCACCATCGCAAGTAAGAGTAAATTTATATTAACAAATCGTTCTTCTAATATATTTTATAGTTCGTTATATTTGTTAATATAACCACTTATTCCATTAATTCAAAGAGCAAAGATTCTTTAGCTACTCCTACGTAAAGTGTCAAATTATTAGGTAAAATTAGAAGAGAAAATATCTTGCAAAAAATACATACTATGAATTAAACATCTTTTCACATTTAAAAATATTAACGACACGGATGGGACTCGAACCGGCATCCACAACGTTCCTTGTAGCTGCTTTAACCAATAGACGTTATGTCGTTATGTGTATTACTGTCACACCCCCCATCCTTAGTGACCTCATAACCACGGCTGCTGCAAAACATTCGAAACGTCGGGGCATAGTTAAAAAGTTTAATTAATATATATCGCGTTAGAAACCGTAAATTTACATAATATATAATGTGCAAGAACATGTAAAAAATTATAAATTTTTAAAGGATAATGTAAAATTCGTTGTGAACATATTAAAGAACATCTTGTCTGTCTATTAAGTCTATATACATATTATAATATACAAAAGACGTTTGTCATTATATTTTCCCGCGGTTTCAAACTAAACAACAAACTGAATACTAATTTAGTAAGTACCTGTGTCCACTAAATAGGCAAATATGAAAAGAATGTTCTTTGCTATTATAAGAAGACAGGCAACACAGACGAAGCTAATTGTAATTTTATATACTTGTATTATAGTAGTTAGTTAAATCAGATATTTATATAAAATATAAACTTATGCTAGAGCCGATAAATCGAAGTCACGTTAGATGTAGTTATTTTTTGTTTATTGCTACTTACTTATACTAGAAGTATATCTTTAAACATGTACTTTCAACGGTTTAAAACGTGAAGTATATTAGTTATCTTATTTTAGCTATATTTTATTAGGATGTTAAACGAAAATTTCGCGTTTTAAACCGTTTATTGTTTTATTTAAAGACCTACACTGATTTTCACTTCTTTTTTTTGTGAGTAGATAGTCATTTCAATTAATAATAATTTTTTAAACATAACTTTTTAACAACTTATTATTGAACCAAATGTACGTTATTTACTATATTAAGTTCATATTGTTTTTCGCTCCCTCACATTAGCTTTCGCTTTCACACTTTCCTCTAAGAGATTTACGTCATAATAATACTTATGACGTAATTAAATCTCTTATCAAATGAGAATGAATCAAGGAAGTTCAATCTATATTTATCTTATTACAAGTAACATCATTCTCTTATCACCTCCAACGTCAGTTGAAATAATTTAGTTTTCAAAATAATGCAATTAATTGTTTGGCTAAAATTTATATATGAGTATATTTTGAATTTTATTACGTTGTATATCCTAGTAAAATCATATTATACACTTTTTAATTGTGGACTAAATACTGTCTGTAGTTTACGCGAGTAGTAAACATTTAAATAAATCACTGTAACGGTTTAAAACGCTAACAGCAGCCTGACGTTTCGGATGCTTTGCAACAGCCGTGACCACAAGGAGACTTTCTGTACTAACTAATATATTTCTCGTTTCAATCCGTTAGAGTTTCTTTATTTAGGTTGTGGAATGTTAAAACAATTTGCTCTTGCTTGCGAGGGTTTTAGGAGTTTGGATCCGGCATGTGTCAAAACTATTTATTATTTTTATTCTATTTTCTATTTTTTCTCAAACACGTTGGACTTCGTCTGGAAATCTGGTAATAAATAAATGAACCACCGCGTGGTCAAACATGTACGTATGTACTATATCCGCCCATCTTCAATAACCCAACAATAGCGTCAACAAAATAACAATCTGATAAACGATTGGAACCATTCAATAACTGTATGATAATCACGTTATTAGGTCGACGACACATCTTTCACTTTATAGTTTCGTTTACCTTTACGATTGGTGTGTTTACCCTAATTGATAAATAAATATTACATACAAATAGACAACAAATGTAAGTGACTACCAGGGAATCAAAAGAGCTATAGGGCAGCATTATAATGAAATCCTTTTCCCCCTCTGGGGCATGGGGCGAACACATTTCTCAGACCGTCTCCGTAGCCAAATACTTAAACATGTTACCTAGCATTGCTTTAAGCGCGAGAGGTCCTAGGTTCGAATCTCGGGGAGACAATAGATTATTTCGTTCGGGCAAGGTGCAGAAATCTGATCAAGTATTTGCTTATAAAAGAACAGATTAGAGAAATATGATCGCCCCATGCCCCACAGGGGGTAAGTAGTTTCACTTTTTCATTAATAAATTTTATTTACAAGCAATTACTTGATTGACTACTGTTTTCTGTCTGGCTAAAACAATTTATTCTTTACCCGGGTATCAAACTTCTCTTACGCAATGGTATGTTTACTCTACGCGACATATATGCCGCGTAGTTTTGTAGCTGTAGCAACAACGTAAAACTATTTCGCTGATAATCGTAATAAAAATAGCACTATCTATTTTAGTATGTTTATCTATGTTTACGATAAGCGTTCAATTTTTTATCGTCACTCCTCTAACCTGCACGAATCACTAGGCAGCGGCTATGCGGTTGCATGTTTCTTGATCCCCGTAACATATAGATATAGTGTCGTAAAATGTGATAAAAAGTTGTAAGTGCGGATTATCGTTTCGCGGTTGGCATATCTTTGAAGTTATGTATTTGGTAACCATCTATGTTAGATAAATACGTGAATTTAAATCTGTATCGAAATAATCTAAGAGGAAACAATTTGGTCTTTACACTTGTCTGTTCCGGACCGATACGTGTTGGAGCAAGTACGATTATTTTACGACTTAACGGGCGCGTTGATGTAATGGTAGCAATGTCTGGTTAACCAACAAGTCGTGGGTTCGATCCCCACCCTATCCAACATTTTCTAATCAATTTATCGTTTTTCTTGGATATTTCTTGGACGTGCAGCTTGGGTGAATTAACAAACACATCACTTAATGAGATGTGTTATTATATATAAAATTTTAATCTTACCATTACGTATTTCTATCACATTATAGTTATCCTGTAGAAAGAATAATCAGGCACTACAATTTAATATGTCCTCGCTTAAGAAAACATAGTCGATCTGATAATTTACTCTCCCAAAGACAACTCGCTTAGCGACATAGGAGCAGGTTGGTCGCAAGACATAGTTTCTCGCCCAGCGAAGCCCGCGTTTCGGTGAAAACTCGCCGCGAGACGAACAACGCTATACCTAAGTAGAATACATTTCGCGGTAAGGTGGTTCTCGTTACGATCTTTTGAGTAGTTGTAAATGTCAAATAACCAGTCAAATTTCAAATACCGAATGAATCCTTGAAATTGTAATCAGTGATTTGTATTTCTGAAAATACTATCTAACAAAAAAACAAAAATATTATTAAAGCACAACTGACCCGTAAAATATTACGCATTTGAATGATTGCTTCAAGATAAATCCATAGAGCACAAACTCCGTGAGAATTACGTATGGGTTATTAAACTCGGATATTTTTAAACCGAAGATAACAAGGTATGTTAACATCAAAACAAACAATGTTTTTGTAACAAATCAATTAAATTGAAATTGAAACGTATAAACATTTTACATTAACAAACAATTTTTGTATGTATATAAAATCTTTATATGACTTGACTTGTCATTATATTCATACTAACGATCCGCCCCGGCTTCGCTCTTGTGAAATGCTGATACTAAATTCACTACTGAAAAACTGTGGACATTGTATATAAAAATTATTCCTCTCGAGTCACTCTATTAAAGTAACGCATCAAAATCCGTTGCGAAGTTTAATAGATTTAAGCGTACATAGGAACAGAAAAAGCGACTTTTTTAATACTATGTAGTGATACCCACCACCGTCTGGCTTTTGGCGGGAAAATACCGAATTCCAATGGTGTGCCTCACTCCCGAACCTTGATCATTTGAACGAAAAACAAATACACACAGCTTCCAGCGTTTCTGGATCATACTACGTCATGTTGGACTAACTTATATTTTTATAACAAGACTTACAATTGATCTTCAGTAATTAACCTACAATACGCGTGGAGTCGATTACGACCACCGTTACTTGCGCTACTGTAATCACGCACCAACTTGCTCTAACATTTTTCTGATCAATTTATATTTTCCTTAAACATCTAGGACTTCGTCTGGTAATCTGGATATTCCGTCCGGGTCACAAACCGTGTATGTACAGAAAAAGTCGTGAAGTCTAATCGCGTTTCGGTTTCAGTCTGTTGATTTCCAGATATGCAAAGCGCATCTTGCTTAGATGTTATATGGGGTAGTTCAACTACTATCAAGTGAGCTCTTTGCTTGTTCTCTATCATATAAAAAAACTTTAACAGGTCAAGAAAATGACTCCTCAAATCGCTTTCCTATTATGAAGATAATCGTATCAAATCGTTTGATACTTAAGTCGAGTACAGAACATAGTTGCTTCAGTGCTGTACTGGCTGTCACATAATACATACAATCCATAGCTTAGAAGGAAAATGTCTCGCGAAGACACATCTCTGCATCTGTTGAGGAAATTCGTTGTCGACTGCTTTTGCATATCTGCATGTAAGTTTACACGCTTATTAGTAAATGGGTTATGACCGTTATTTTAATTAAATTTTTTTTATTAGAACATTTAATTTCTTTATGAAATAATTTGTTTGACACAATTTAACATGTGTAGTACGAAAGTAAATTAAATATAATTTGTAGCACCAAACAATCCTTTTGTTGGATAATATATGAAAAAAAAAAGAAACTAATTAGAAAATAATCGCATTGTGAATACGGATGTTAAAAATTAAAACTATGTTATTCCATGTAAAATAAAAGTGAAACGATTATGTTACTTAGCTTTAAAACAAGTTCAACTTGATTTCTTAAAGAAACCTTAACTGAATTGTTATTAAAACAACGAATGCTAAATACAAAATGTGTTAAAAAAATTATGTTATAAAATCTTCATGTAAATTATTTTGTTATGAAATAGTAATTAGTTATTGCGTTATAATGAATGCAATAGTACGCGTATATGACGCAGTGTATGTATAAATGTCACGATGGTACACTGGTACATGTCAACAGTGAGTAACGTATGTTAACTTTCGAAGGCTATCTTTTAATTGAGGCTACTAGAGCCAGAGTGGCCTAATAACAAAAAAACATGATTTTCAATAAGGATGGAAATAAACATGCGCAATTAACCTCGATAATGAAATTGTACTATTATTTGTGTACGAATTATGTTAACAATTTTCGGTCACTGTTAAACTGTTCTTGTTTAAACATTTTTAAGACTATAAAAATATAAATAACACAAGTCATAAAATGGCAGTTAGGCTATTCTGCCTCTAGCTTTAATTATAGTCTATGCCTTAAAATAATTCTATACCTTTAGAAGCCTAATATAATAATAAATAGTACAAAACAATTGTATTCAATAAGAATTGTACGACAAAAAGTTATCCTAAATTTCTTTCTAGTCCTTCTTGTAAGTATAATCGTAATATTAACGAGATTGTATACTGTCTATAGTTTACGCGAGTTTTACACATTTGAATAAAACACTTTAACGGTTTAAAACGCGATATATTAGTTAAATTTATTTAAAAATCATTATAAGCATGCGAAACGTCGGGCTGAAGTTGAAAATCAATTTTAAATAAGTTTAACTAATATATCGCGTTTTAAACCGTTAAAGTGTTTTATTTAAAATAACGAGATTGTTATTTTAATATAATTCTAAAATATACCGACGGGTTTCACGTTCTAATGGTCGCAATAAATGGGTCGCGCGTTCGATCCCCACCGGGTCTAACATGATTCTAAAAAAAACTATTATTTATCTGATACGTCTCAGATTTCGTCTGGAAAATCTGGTCATTGAATGTATGGTTGGAATATCGAAATTCCGTCCGGATCTCGAACCACCGTCCACAGATCAGCCGCGTGCTTAATCGCGTTTCGGCTTCTGTCCATGGATGTTCTCCATTCTTAAGTAAGTTAACGTGGCCTATTGTTTATGTTATATAGCTGAGATATTCAAGTTTTATTAAGTGAATCCTATGCTCGTCTGTTTTCCAAATTGTTAAGTAGTATACAAAATCCAAAAATATTACAGTAGTGGTTCTATCAGACATTTGACTTAGATAGATTCGTGATCTTGATAGCTTAGGGTCATTTCTTGGATCATGGTCGTTAATGATAAAGACACAATCTAAGGAAATGTTAGATTTCCTAGCGCATAAACTTAGCCATAGTTATTTTAACATATATTTCCTTCCTAATACGATTCATAGATAGACCTCCCGGTTATAAATATATTCTTATAATATTTAACGGTTTAAAACGCGAAATGTATTAGTTATACCTAGTTACACTTATTTTACCCAGGGCCGACGTTTCGGGTACTCTGAAGCAGCTGGGAAAGATCGAGGATCTTCCTAACATTTTCCCGTTTTTAAAGTGAACAGTTAAAATATCTTTGAAATGTGTTCTACCTGCGTTAACTACAACGACATACAATACTAAACAATAGTCTTGTTAAATACGCAACTTACCTATTAAACCTCATGAAAATTGATCAAGTTGTCTTTTGCGTTTCTTGAAAGACATCTTATAACTATAAAATAAATAAAAACACTCTTTTCTGAAGACCTTATTATATTGTGAGTTTGTTTTTTACTTACTTAGCCGCAAATAAAGTAATTACAAAGCAGAATTTATATCCAACACCGATCGATTTTATTTACAGGCAAACAGTCGATCGGGCTGTGCACTGTCCGACCGAAACAGTTATATTACCTGCATATCATTGTTTTTCGGGCTGTTCGGCCGATGTGAGCGAGAAGAGGTTCTCGACGTTTCGCCATCACGAAGAATTATTCTTCGAGCAATCGAGGAGTTAACATCTCCTGATGATGCCGTGCGCGCGTGATGGCGAAACGTCGAGAACCTCTTCTCGCTCACATCGGCCGAACAGCCCGAAAAACAATGATATGCTGAACGATGGCCGTGAAAGCCTTACACAATTTAGTTATATTATTAGTATGTAGTAAGGATTTGAACTTTGGAAGTCCCGCGCTTAATTTTTAGCACTGACACCGGTCCACTTTATCTAA
The DNA here is from genome assembly GCA_963661955.1 of Leptosia nina. Lineage (NCBI taxonomy): Eukaryota > Metazoa > Arthropoda > Insecta > Lepidoptera > Pieridae > Leptosia > Leptosia nina. The sequence continues at coordinate 1,606,241 of CAVLEF010000203.1, read as the reverse complement.
CAAGAATTCCATTTACAGTAATCGGCCTAATATTCGTGACTACGGATGTGTGGGCGGGTTTTGAAAGGGGATTTTTCTGCGGAGATGAGAGCCTCATGTACCCTTACAAGCCGGATACGGTTTCTACGCCTATGCTGCGGATGTACGGATTGGGACTTCCTATTCTAGCAGTAAGTACGAGTATATAATTTGCTTAAGTGAGAAAAGCTTTCGGTTATTAATAAAATGAAAGATAATAAAAATACATAAGACGAGGCGTGTCTCAAATATACAACGTCATTTGATAAACGCTATCACAACTCTTGCACAGTTTTTACACATTTTAATGGGTGCTTGTAGCTACGCCAAAATTCATACACAAGAAATGCGTGAAAGACTAAATCTGGTAATTACTATAGTAGTATAGTATAGTAGTTTTTAGGGACAGACACATATCTGTGCTTGTTTCACTGATCATTTTATAGGCTTTTTGATCAGACTGCTGTCAGCATGGCGGAAGAGCATTCGAAATCTTGGGTCGTAGCTAAAAAATAACTTCGACATATATATGTCGCGTTTTAAACCGTTACAAGTTTTTCACTTCTCGTGTAAAGTATAGACAATACGATAGATAATAGCTTAACAATTAAACAACGAATATGATTTGCCTATATTATATGTATGTATTTATAAATTGAAAACTGTAATAGAAAATTAGACACATGCAGAAGTCGATCTCACGACCATAAATAGTCTCAGTTTTTATCTATTCGTCGTTAGATATTTGTATATTATATTATACATATATTTTATATGTACACTTTAACGGTTTAAAACGCGATTTATAAACTAATAACAGCAATTAAAGCTCCTTCTCGTTGTCATTTCTTAACAGTTTCTAATATGCGAATGGGCGCTACTTCGCAAAGACGACGAGTTCCAGTGCTTCCGTTTCCCACTCCCACGGTGGATGAGGGGATTCTACTGTGTGATGGCTTGTTTCGGCTACGGAGCCTGTTTTATTGAACTCACTACTAACATCGCCAAGAACGTCATCGGGAGACCACGGCCACATTTCTTTGACGTGAGTTTTATGAACAGTTATGACGGGCTGGCTCTTTGGTTTAATGGTAGCAATGTACGTCTAATCAACAATCATCATCAATTAGAATGTTTCTAACTTATCAATTTATAATTTTTCTAAAACATGTTGGACTTCGTCTGGAAATCTGGATATTAAATGGTACGTAAGAATATCGAATTCCGTCCGGGTCACGAACCACCATAGATGAATAAGCCATGCTTAATCGCGTTTCGGCTTCAGTCTGTGGATTTCTGAATATCCAAAGCCAAAATAGGTCAACATCGCATTTTGTTTAGGTTGGGAGCACCTATTAGATCACTTCCAACATACAAAAGTAAGTTTTTGTATTTACACATATCGCACATGATGGCGTTACATAAATTAAAAATCTATTTACGTTGAATAAAATTTTTAAAACACGGGAGGGACTCGAACCGGCATCTACAGGATTTAGTGCTGCTCTAATCATTTGAGTTACATGGTTGCCCGTGCCGCCCGTGCCGCCCGTGTCGTAAATATGTTTCAATCTTTAAAATTTTTCTATTTTTCAAATGTTATTGCATTACTAAATAAATCGTTTTCTCATTTGAACGTAATATTATTACGTCGCTGTATATAGTGCCGTCGTGGGTTATAAAATTAAAGTAATTATTTTTATCTAAAACATTTCTTATTAAGTTCTAAATAAGATGTATAGAGATTAAAAAACATAGCAATTAAATCGAAACAATTGATTGTTATAGAGACATTAGGACTGTACTTGATAGAGAATGTTCTAGTTAAAAAAGTTTGCTCTAGATAATATTTTGACCTCACTGCGATAAAAATACTTAGAAAATGTTTGCCTTTCTGGCATAATTTTAAATATTTCCGATGACCCGGGGTCATATTATTTTAAGCGTATAATAACATCACTTAGATATTGGACTATCACCCCTCGTACATTAATAATCTCTGCATTATCTTAACGGAAACTTAAGTAAAGATTATAATTGTTAATAAGCTATATTTGATATCATATTGTAGACGTGAATCAGATACATTTCAAGGTTTTGTTTATACAGTTTACACTTTATTAGCCACAATAGTATATGCACAATTATATGAAAAGCCAGACTGAGTTTCTTGGGTGTTCTACACGGTCAAGTTGCACTTTGGCACACACTGTAGAATCACGACAGACAACAGACAAGACCATTTTTATGACACAGCTAAATCATTATAAAAAAATTAAAGAGAAGTTTTTTTTTATTCATGGTCAAATACCCCAGCCATATAATATCTTAACCAGATGTGGTGTCGATCTATTTGGGATTTAGATATTTCGAAATTTACAGACTGAAAACGAAACGCGATCAAACTTCACTGCTTTTTCATCAACAGACATTAGTTCGTGACCCGGACGGGATTTTGATATTCCTACATTTAATATACAGGAGTTCTACAGTCCTTAGACTTGTCAGTGCCGGACCGATACGTGTGGAGGCGTTACGACCACCGTTACTTGCGCTGCCGTACTCACGTACCAACTTGCTGATAAAATCCCCTCTTGTCCGTGATATGTGTGTTATCAATAAGCTGCAAGAGGGGATCGACATTTTTACGTGCAGCTTGGGTGAATTGACAAAAACATCACTCTATGAAATATGTATATAATAAGTCTATCGCAATGGATTTTTTCTGTAATGGTAGAATATGTTTATAATGAAATAAATAAATAAAAAATATCCAGATTTCCAGTTGAAGGTCAATATGTTTCTCAAAAATTATAAATTGATTTGAAAAAAGTTACACCCGGTGGGGATCAAACCCACGACCTGTTGATTATTAGCCATACGTTGCTACGATTAGATAACTTTACTTTATATTATTGAATTATAGTTATGGCTTGTCCCTTTTCTATCGTAAAAAAATGAATGAGATAGAAAATTACGTCGAAACTCGTTTTTGCTAAAAATATACCGACAGGCGCCTAATTTTGTTTACCTTTCAGTTATGCCGGCCCACAGTTAACTGCAGTTTGCCGGAGTGGCAGCACCGGTACATAGAGAGCCGTGAATTTGAATGCACTGGTATTAAGAATACTGAAAAATTCAATGATTTACACATGTCATTCATTAGTGGACATTCTGCGTGGTCGGCATTCACTATGATTTATTTGGCAGTAAGTAGTTATACAACTTTAAGAAATATATATTACTAGCTGACGCATAGGGGTTGTCCATTAATCACGTGACCTGTTTTTAGAATTTTTAAACCCCCCCTCCCCCATTGGTGATACGTAGTGAGGTTTGAGACCACCCCCCTCCCCCCTTCTCAACATCACGTGTATTTTTAGTACCTACAAAGAATCTTAAAATTTTCTGAATATTATCTTAATATAAATACAGGTATAAACTATAATCTTATTTTATTCTGAAATTAAGGAGCATAATAAAAATGTCTACACCATTTGTTTAAAAATCGCGCGTTTAACGAAAAAATAAATACACGAGATATCTTACTACACCCCCTCTCCCCCCTTGTGTTATTTTCGTGATTTTTATCAAACCCCTCCCCCCCTTTCAAGCCTCACGTGATTAATGGAGAACCCCATAGCTGTGTGACTTCGTCTGCATGAAAGAGAGGTACCACAGAACGCTATGGGTTCAAGTGCCACACGATTTTTTTCAAACTTATTACAATTTCAATGTACTATATATATATATTCTGTATATAAATTGGTTTCTAGACTGTACTGTACAGCAGCTGTCGCGTCGTCAAGATTTTAAACTACATATAAAGGCGTTTAATTTAATCGATTAGATTCGCTGAAGCTACACAAGATACTTACATGAAGAATCTTCAAGATTCAATTGTTAATTTAAGATATTACGACCTCACATGATGATAGTTATGTTTAGAAAGAGATAATTAAAATTAAGCGATATGCCATTCAAACCGTGAGTACGTATTTAGGCGAATTGTGTAATAACTTAAAAATGCGATATTAACTATTATTTATATCAATTTTTTGGCACTCGTGGTAAATTCAGAAAAAACAAGTAAGGATTACTTATGAAATATACAAGATGGATATCTTGTACCTAACGTTCTTTTGTTCATAGACATTATATACATATATATGTTTCATTTAGTCTATCTTTTTTCATAATTACTTCATACGAAGATATTTGATTAAGGATCGATGCAGTAAATAATACTTTAGTGGTATATTTTAGACTAAAAATTTTTAAAGGAATTAATTCTATAATTCTTTCAGTTATATTTAGAGAAGAGAATGGTATGGAGGGGCACGAGGCTGATTCGTCACGTCCTTCAGTTCTCAGCTGTGATGATCAGCTGGTTCACAGCCCTCTCTCGCGTCACAGACTACAAGCACCACTGGAGCGATGTGTTAGCGGGCTATTTCCTCGGTCTAACCTTCGCTGTTCTCGTGGTGAGTATATCTCTTACAGAGGAAATTTTTTTATTTTTCGTAATCATTAAAAATGTTACTATTAATGTATGAATTAAAATGAAATCATTTATAAGTAGGTAATTTTTTTTAATTAGTTTTGTGATTAAGGAGGATAAACAAGACTGACCCCAGCTATATAACATATCGACAAGACGCGCTGTCAATCTATTTTAGCTTTTGGAAATTCGGAAATCGATGAAAATGGAACTTACCGACTTTTTTATTTTATTAATACAAAACATCTAGAATCCAGTAAGAACCAAAGCCATTACCGATTGATTATAAGCAACTTCAGACCACCACCACGCCAACTACAAATCCAAATATTTAGATAATGGTGTGGTTAAATTCATAAACTGTCTACATGTTAGGGTGAAAACCTTTCAAATAGTATGTAAGGAGAGAAGACTTTTACCTAGTGCCTAAATTGCTGCCTAGAGGAAGTGGGGGGGAAATATTATAATATACTTAAATAGGATTAACCAGAATTAAAAAAAATACTTTACATAATTTTAAGAGCTTTGCAAAGAGGATGCAAATAGAAATCAAAACGATGGTTTTATTTTTATTATTTAATTTTTTTGTACCCTATATATATACTACAAAATAAAAATTGCCTTATGAACATTTTCAGTGGACATGGGGTACTGATCTGATTCAACCGAAGAGCAAGCACCAACCTATTTCACAACATGAAATACATCTGCACAATCATAAAACATCGGAATTAGTATAATAGTAAAATACTGTCTATAGTTTAAGCGAGTAGTACACATTTAAATAAAACACTCTAACGTCGGGCCGAAGTTAAAAATCATTTTCAAATAAGTTTAACTAATATATCGCGTTTTAAACCGTTAAAGTGTTTTATTTAAATAGTATAATAGTAGTAGTACAATTAAGTATAATTTATTTAAGTTTTTGTTTAAAATAGTCGTCCTAGTACATCAAAATGTAATTTTTGATATATAAAACGTTTTGTTTGTTTCGTCGAATTATGTAATGAAGAAAGGGATTTCTAAATGAAGAATTATCTTCATAAACAATCATTTCAACTGAATCTGCTATAAAGTTACTAAACTTACCTTCCCTTTAAGTTATAAGTAATTTGTAATTTATTGTTTAATGTAATATGGATCTCAATTTTTAAAACGCCCGTTCTATAGTAATAGGCAAAAACACTGTTATGTAAATCTTCGCTATATAATATTATACACAAAAACACATTTGGTTTATTTTTTTTATTTGTTATTATATATTATTGTTAAAACTATATAATGGAAAAATATCTACTTTACACTATAAATTTTCTAACTAATATATAATGTAGTTTTTACATTTAATAATCTATATAGAGCTAAGAGTTTGTTTGTTTGAACGCGCTAATCTCAAGGACTACTAGTTCGAATTAATAAAATATTTTTGTGCTGGTTAGAGCATTTATCGAGGAAAGGTATAGGCTATAAAACATCGCGTTGTGACTAATAGCAGCGAAGAAACAGCGGGAAATGTGAAAAAACCGGGGAAAATTATTTATGCCTGGGGGTTCCGTGGCATACGCTGCGGAAAAGGTTTAAATACTTAATAAATGTGTATGAAAGAATGATTCCTGTTTAAAAGATCTAAAAAACCCCGGCAGTTTATGTCTATCTTTTAAAATTTACTTGTAAGAACGATGGGACGCGGACGACGTCGTGTGTAACAGCTAAAATTTATAGAGTTGAACAGGAGGTTTGTAAAAACACTAGACTTGATGCCCACATTAATTATTCTACGCGGACAAAGTCGCTGACTCAGCTAGTTTAAAATAACACTATAATATGATGTTTTCATATTGTAGTGTTATTTTACAATTAGGTGCAACCAAATGTATTGCACGGAGAATAGTTCCATTTTTAAATTTAATAATAATTTTTTAATCATATTTTACAAGTGGCCACTTCCGGGCACTTTTAGTGTGATCCAAGTAGAAAGGGTTGTAATCTCCATTTAACAGCTCGTTGATGTCTTCTGTATGGGCCCCATTATATCTCACGTATTTGCCAAATACTTTCCGACCGCCCTCTGTAGCTAAATGATTAAACCTGTTTTCTAGTACTGTGTTCAGCGTGAGAGGCCCTTGGTTTGAATAAAACAATAGATTGTCTCGGTCGGGCAGAGCACAGAAGTCTGATCAACTACTTGCCAATAAAATCGATCACTGAAACGGACATAGAAATATGTTCGCCCCATTCCCCACGGTGTGGTACGAGATTTCACACACATATCACACATTATATTTATACTATACTTTGATTGTCTATACTATATACATACATACCTAAGAATTTATGAATGTGCAAATTTCATTTCTCATATTTTTATTTAAATTCTGATTCTAAATTCAAACCCCATTAACAGCTTGCAGGTATTACTTCACCTGTACCGCGATGACTTCGTACTTTTTGTGCAAAGGGATTTTCGTTCTTATGCAGGCAACATACGTTTTATTTTCAAATGCAGCCGTCTAAGGCTGTATAATCGTAGTTTACTTTCTCCAGCGGACGATTTAGTTCGGAATGTCCCGATGTGGCCCGCGCCGCTTCTTCTGAATCTCTTCTCAAAGATTAATAGAATCCACGAGATATGGCTACTGGTATGAAATAAATATGTTACACATACTTATAATGTAAATGAGACTACGACAATTTTACTATTTGTCTATGTATTTACCATTACATATCCCCAATGTCTCTGCGTAGAGCACCAGACAATCACATTTCGGTATCATTCTCTGATAGATTTTAATTTACACATATTTTTATCAGCCGCTTGACCGCGCCTTCTAATATAACCTTTAGCGCTTAAACAATCTCGGTAATGCCGTTAACCATTGAGCTATTGAAGTGGTCAATACAGAGGTCAAAACATTACCTTATATTCATTAAATAATGTTCTTAAATTAATTACAGTGCAGTAAGTAAAGACAAAGTCAAAATCAAAATCATATTGGATTATTTAGATTTTATCGAAATAATTCAAGTTTTCTAGGTAGAACAGTTTTTAAAACCGTTATTTAAGAGATTTATATAATAAACTAATATTCAAAGCTTATTAAACATCTATATCGCTCTCTCAGTAATAGACATTAAAATAAATCACTTTTAATGGTTTAAAAAAGCGCAATATATTTGTTGTAATAAATGTAAAGTAAGTTAACATATATTTTGCGTTTAAACCGTTAAAAAGTAATTTATTTGAATGTGTAATACTTAGAAAGCGATATAGATGTACTAGCGACTTCTCAGAGCTACCATGTAAACATGGCATAGACTGTTAGGTTTATGTATCAACTCTATGGCAACACGACGCAAGACTGGCCGTAAACAATTGCGGGCGGGCAGTGTTCGACCGGCCCCCGCGAACGGCGCGCGTTCCGCGACGACATCTGACAGCTGTCAAAATAAAAAGTATGTGAAATGCAATAGTTTCGTTCCTCTTACAAAAGTGAGCACGAATTCTAATTATTTTTAATCTGTGTCAGTGTGATTTGATTGTGAGAAACCGCCAGTGTGTAGCGTTGTACGCAAGGAGGTGTTGTAAAAAAAGGTTTTTTAGATTGCGATCTAATTAGATTCTTATTCGGAGTAAATTATGCCGCGAATGTTTTATTGTAGTAAATGTATTGAATATTATTCTTACATAAACTATATTCGTTTGCCTTCTTACTTTAAGCTGATAAGCAAAAGTTGTCTCAAATAAATTAAGGAACCCGCATTAAGCATTTAGATATTTGAAAATAAGTTTACACTACGTTTTTACACAAGTAATTGCAAAAAAACTTTCCTAACTTGTTTTACAAACTCGATAACGTTGCCTATTTTGAATACATTTTTCTAAAACGCGTATTATAAAATTGGTCCTTCAAGCCGACCTAACATTTGCTATTTTTAAACAAGGATAAGAATGACATCACGTCTTAGCATAATCTCACAAATTAACAGTTTGTGAAATATCGTCGAAGCCTTAAATAGGTTTTATTAACATAGTGGTTATTTCGTGTTCGGGTCTCATAAATAGCCATTTATAGTCTGCTCCTATTCGCCATATATGTACGTACATGTATATATAGATTTTTTATTCCTTTGCTATATGAGGCTGCCAGAGCCAGAGTGGCCTAATAACAAAAAACATGATTTTCAATGAGGAGGAAAGTAAAAAATGCGCAATTAACTTAGGCGAAAATGGATTTGGACTATTATTTGAGTTATGTTAACAATTTTCGTCACTGTGCTCTAGTAGATTAACGTTTTAAGATTATAAAAATATAAGTAACCGAAGTCATAAAATTGCAGTTAGGCTACTCTGGGCCCAGGGGCCTCATATATAGAGCTGTCATAATTCGTTAACACGATACCGTCACTCATAAATTATATATATAGCATTTCAATATATGTTATCTTATTCATATGAATGGTTTCATTGATATTAAGTAAAAGTAATTTAGGCGGCCCACGACAAGCCTACACGTATTGACCAACGCTGGCCAAATTCTACACCTACATCGTATATTTAATGTGAACGAAATAAATAATTTACGTAATACCTCTTTCTCCTAATAAAGATTATCGCTTATCAGAACTTGCGATATTGTCTGTGGTTAAAATGTATTATTTAAATATCGAACACAAATTCTCGCAGAATTTCATAATAACACATTGTTGTAAACATTCTTACAAAATTACGTAAATCTAAAAATAACACATTTTATTCTCGTAATTTCACCGTTTCAATCAGTTAAATTTTATTCATCACACAGACTTTTAGATATGTATAATTCAAGATTTGGAGTTCAGTGGGTGTAACTGTATCAATAAATAGATTATCAACGGTTTGATTATCATCAGATTCTACATATTGTGACGTATAATTCACAGATGATGATATAGTCGTAAAACCGCGTTTCAGATACAATCTGTGGACAAACGAAAGTCAATATGGGTCGACAACGCACCTTAATAAGATCTTTCCCCTGTCATTAAAAGAGCATATTTAAACTTATCTCGCACGAACGGAAATACTTCGAATATTTGCAATTTTCTTGACTGTAATTTATACAAACAATTTTTGCACTGAATACTAAAACTTAACAATTCAAATCTATTCAAGTTTCCGCTAGACCATCAGCCAACGGTTAAACGCGATGCATAGCACTCCGTTAAGCAAGAGAATCTGTGTTTCAATCCTGAATAAACGTAATAAATTATTTCGGTCAGGCAGAGCACAAAATCAGTTGCCTATAAAAACTTACGTGTAACAGATATCGATGATTCTTATAAGCTATTACCAGCAACATTCTAAGGACTAGTGTTTTCAATAAAATAAAATTCTTACCACACATTTTTAACATTAAAAGTAAAGATAGGCTACGGATGAGTATTTAAAACTAATTATCATATAATAAGATAACCTCTATATATTTTACCGCGTTTTAAACCGTTAAAAAATGGACACAAACGGTTTAAAACGCGATATATTAGTTAGCTGCTACAAAGCATCCGAAACGTCGGGCCGAAGTTAAAAATCATTTTCAAATAAGTTTAACTAATATATCGCGTTTTAAACCGTTCAAGTGTTTTATTAAAATGTGTACTACTCGCGTAAATTATAGACAGTATTTAAACACTTTTACAATTAAAAATATAGTTGAAGTCTTTCTTTTGTCATTTTTTAAATTGTCATCGATTTTTAATTATAATCTGTATCTTTGAAGCAGTATTTACCCTCCATGTATGTAGTTCAACATACAGTTTGCTCGGAGTTGTTTAAATATTATCACTTTCTATGCTTGAGAAACTAACCTGGTTGTATAGACGTAGATCAATAGAATTGGGTAACAGTGAAAGAAATATTACGACACTGTTCCCATTTGGTTATGTAGACATTTGATTGAAAAATGAGTGTTATGCGTTGAATGTAATGTATTCGTAATATATACTTGTATATGTAAAACATGAACTGTATTTTTACCTTTTCGTTGGTCTATTGATAGTAAAGCACGGCTAATAACTAACGGGTCGCGGGTTTGATTCCCATCGTGTCGAAGATGTTACTAAATTCAATTGATACTTTTCGAAAACATGTTGAATGTTGGAAAATTGGGTTTTCAAATGGGTGGTAGTAATATGTTATCAAAAACGCGAAATATCTACAGATGAAAATGCCTAAGGGTAGATGCGCTTTTGATTTAATTCTATAGATTTCAAAATATCTAGAGTCAAAATACATCGATGACGAATCCTTCGTTTTTGGATCAAATCAATTCTATACTTACTGTCTTTCTTAAAGAAATTGTTTGTAATTTAACCTCACTCACATCAAATCAGTTCCCTTAAAACCAGCTTAGTGGAATACAGCCTGTGCTTTACTCATCTAGATATTACGATTAACAATCGTTCGATTATTGTGGAATGCAACAGGTAGATATATCGTGTTGTACCAGGAATATGGCACAACGCACAACAGATGAATACCGCGGCCTATCATTATATCGGCACGCTCCAATACTTGTGGCGTCTTTAGCGTGTGGTACAAGTGTTATAATAATAGCGATTGGGGGCGAGAGATATTCAAAACAGAGTGAATTTAATGTTTTAATATGTATTTCAGTCTGTGCATCAAAAAGGCTGAACACATAAAGATCGCTCTTGTTCGCTCGTGAACTTATTTTCGATGAAATCAATACGATTTACAACAATATTTACAAATGTTGAAGAAATTTTTTTAGATTGTTCGTATCGATTTTCGTGACTCTTATTTATGTACTTACGTACCGATCTGCTTTTCATAGTCCACTTATAAAATGCCAAAAGTGAAGTCGCGCTTCAAACCGAGTCTATAAGTCTATGGCTTGCGCATGCGCCGCCCGAAGCTACGCTACGTGGCTGGCAAGCATTGATTTGCTAATAAACACCAGTTACTTGTGCGGAGAAACGGAAAACAATTGCTGATCACTTAACTGCTCGATACCATACTTGATAAACTATCTAGATCATTCGATTGTTTCCTTATATATATTTATAACAAGAATTTAAGCGTGAAGAAATCTTACATATACCACAGACCATATATTTAACGCATCAAGAAGCAAGTGAATGTTTGTGCCCCACTCACCCCTTAAGACTGTGGGACAAATTGCTGTAAACATCTAAAAACCTTCTTAACACACAATAGCACAGAAAATTTAATTTATTACTAAATATGCATGTTCCTGTCAAGTTAATTTTGTAATATAATATTTCCGCTATAATCTGTAATGTGTTCCATTTTTAAAATATTAACTACCTGAGCTCGGTCTACTTACCTTGTCTTCTTCTTTCTCCTTCTTTACTAAATTATTACATTAAAGGATCTAGCAAATCTTAATGGCTTGTTTCATATTCTTCCAATTTCTTCCGATCTAAAAGTACTTAACCACCTTAAAAACGCCGACTAATTACTACGTTACCAGTGTTTTAGTTTGGCTTGAGGGGAGTAAAGATCAATAAAGCGTGCGTGGTCAAAATTATCGTACGTTTTTACAATGAAGCCTATTTAACTTACCTTTAGTAGTAGTCATCGGGGTTTGATATTCGTTACTTCCTATTTTTAATTTATAAATAGCAAATAGTTTTTTTAATTAAAATGGACATGGCCGAAAAGAATTGTTAAAAAAAATGGTTTGTCAAAACTGTCATTTCGTTTTCTATTTCAATATGGCGTCTTATAGTAATATATTCAGAAGAGTATTATTGCCTTTTAAAAACTAAATAAATAAAAATAAGAACTCTGAATAAAACTAAAAGTAACGATATCGTTTATATAGTGAATATGTGGGCTTAAAGTAAGGCAAGAAATTTGTAATCTTTTTCTATACTGACTAGTTTCCGCGAGTAGTACATATTTAAAGTGTTTTACACTTTAACATTTCGGATGCTTTGTAGCAAAACGGGCCGTAGTCTAAACAATTTTAAAATAAGTTTAACTAATATATATCGCGTTTTAAGCCGGTAAAGTATTTTATTTAAACCTTTTTCTATGTTATATATGCATTATAGTTTATCGTACTTATACCAGATAAAGTAAAAAGGCAAATGATTCGCACCAAAGACGATAACGCGCAGTGAAGTGAATATGTCTTAGTGCCAGTGTAAGTGTCACTATGTATCGGCCGAACTTCTACGAAAGCACCTGCTTTAGGTGCAATGAGATCGTGTATCAGGTGGACAGGGTGGGCCCACTCAAGGACTTCACTTTCTTCCATAGTGGATGCTTTAAGTGCGCTGTATGTGGGACTAAGTTGACTTTGAAGGTTGGTACTACTGCTTTTATTAATTGCAAAGGTTATGTAAGAAAAAAGTTCACAATTTAAGTTATGATGTATGACTAATAATGACTCGTTCATTATTTGGTTTGATCCCCATTGGGTGCGACATGTTTGAAATCAATTTATAATGATTTATAATCTGGTTATAAATGGATGGTTGTAATATTGAAAATTCCGTCCTGATCACTGAAGCTATTCATTATAAAAATAACGTAATAACGTTACATATTTAAATAAAACACTTTAACGGTTTAAAACGCGATATATTAGTTAAACTTATTTGAAACCTCTGTGTCTCTGCTGCTGCAAAGCATCCGAAACGTCGGGCCGAAGTTAAAAATCATTTCCAAATAAATGTAACTAATATATCGCGTTTTAAACCGTTAAAGTGTTTTATTTAAATGTGTACTACTCGCGTAAACTATAGACATTACATATTTAAAAAAAAGTTTTTTTTTGGAAAAAAACACAGTTCAATGACTTGCAATGTTTTGTTTTTATGATAGAGAGAAGAGGATATTCCTTTTATTACCTATTTAATATTAAGATTTTTCCACGACGAGACGAGAACCCACGACCCGTTTGTGTATTAGCCATACTTTAATAATAATAACTCTTTATTGCACAAACATAGACATAAGAACATAGATACTTAGAATTATATATACAAAACAAAACATGTTTTTGCAAAGGCGGCCTTATCGCCTATGGCGATTTCTTCCAGGCAACCTTTGCATACTTACCAACAAGCCCAAAAATGTTACAATGTTATCATTTAAAGAACTAGATTGCGTCGAAATACTTTTTTCGCCACATTCAAGACCTGTTTTACGCCTGTTAAGTTATAAAAGTTATTTCTATGCCTTGATATTATATCATCACGAATTCACGACATATAGCTTGTGGCATTTAGTTGACCTTGTGTATATTATTATGTTGTACTTGTGTTTTACGAGTCTCGTTTTTTACATACATGTATTTTTTAATAATTGTATTTCTAATTTACGCGAGTGGTGTACTACATTTTATAGAACAAATTACCCGTGTCAGCGACTTTGTGCGCGTAGAATAGCAATTTTGGGCATGAAAATTTGCTTTTGCAATTCTTTATAGATTTAAGCTGTTGAATTTTCAATTTTCTCCAGTATTTCCTTAGATTAGCGCTTTCACACAAACTCTTCAGCGTATATATGTAAGAATATTGACACGCGAACTAAATTGGTAATATTAAAGAGTTAACATTTCTAGTTTTAAACTGTTACTTTTTTTGTCCTTTTAATTAAGATAGACCTGAAAATATGAAAGATGTCTAAGTCCCGTTAAGATCAATATCGTCATCGCGCAGATAGACTATAAACAAAAAAAAACATATCTAATAAATTACTTTTATAAATTGCAAAACGCGAATATTAGCTAACGTTGTTTTTAATTATTTTTACTGCGGTTTCGGTTACTCTGCAGCAGCCATGGTGACGGAGCGTATTTAAAATAAGTTAAGTAATTAATATATTTCGCGTATTAAGCCGTTAAAGTTTTTATTTAAATGTGTACTACTCGCGTAAACTACAGACAGTATTTATTTATTGTAGCCATACAATTAATTGTAACAAGTCGATGTCATTGAAATTCAAAGTAAATAAATGTGAGTAATACTTAATTTCGTTACAGATCAGTTGTTTTATGTGACTCACCACACATTACCCTGAATTATTACTCACGAGTTATGTAATTTGTATAGTTTATAATTAACTGTAATAAACACTTAAGGAACTTATATAATTAAAATGAGAGGGCTGGACTCGAACCCGCGGTCGCAACCATTAGTGCTGTTGCTCTAACAACTTTTAAAGTGCACGTTGTTCTAGTGGTAATCGTCACCATATTTTATTGCTAATAATCGACTGGGCGTGAGTTCGATCTCCGTTTCTGATGAATTTATTCGCAATTCGTGAGGTTCCAAAATTTAAAGCTAATTAATTTTCCCCGATTTTTTTCCCATTTCATGCTGTTACGTCGCTCCTATTTGTCACAGCGCAATGTTTTGGAGCCTATAGCCTTAGCCTTGCCCTATCCACCACAAACATAATTTTCTATTCGAACCGATATTTCCCGAGATTAGCGCGTTCAAACAAACAAATAAAATAGATGTGAAATCTATCCTATGATTACTGTTAAAAAAATATTGATGAAACTAATTTAAGAAATCAATGTGTTAAAGTGTTACTACTTGTCACGATTCCGAGGTTCCGAACCCTGTTCGTGCATCAACAGTTTACCATTTAGTTTCTACCTCCTATTATATGCAAAATAAAATGAAATATAGAATATCTTTTATTCATTTTAATATGTATTTAAAAAATATTTAGAATTGTCAAAAAAAATTAAAAACGTTTGTCTATCTGCCTGTCGTGATTCTGCAGAGAGTCCTCAAAGACAACATGACCGAGAAAAACACCCAAGAAACTCAGCCCTGCTTTTTGCATATTATCCAGTTTGTATTAGTTAATCTCGACTTGTCCACGGAATGAATGGACAAAACGGTAAATAATTTATACGGTCAGTGGCACAGCGTAAAAATTTTCGAATTAAATTTTATTGTCCACGATAACTCAGCGTATCACAAACATTATTGAATTAGCTTTTGTTGGCAAGGCCAGTTTCACATGAACCCTCGAACGCTAGAGACAGGGTGTGTAGCGCCATCTATGGTTATACACAAAATGATCGGAATGTCTGTAATATGAAATGGTCGATTAAACGAAGTTTGTAACAAAAAATCATTTGTTATTGAGTGTTTTTTCATTTCTAAATAGTAAATAAATAAACTAAAATAAAGTTTAAACTTATGATGATTAAAATCTTCGCTTCCACTTTTAATAAAGATAATGCTAGAATATTCTATGTAAAGCCCAAATGTCTTAAACGACGTAAAAATAATTACGTCAATATAACGATAGTATATTTTTAAATTAAGATTAACTCGCAAGAATCTTTTTTATCTATACTCTATATCAGAGTTCCCCAAACGTTTTTGTGTCGTAGACCTCTTGTTATGTTTTTCCGTGTTGAATAGACTACGTCATTTTCATTTCATGGACCCCCAAAATTGTTTTTTCTTCACGAATACCCATTGCAGACCCATTGTTATAGACCCCTAGGGATGTAGACCACTATGGGAATAATAAGCTGAAGAGTTTGTTTGTTTGAACGCGATAATCTCAGTAACTATTGGTTTGAATTGAAAAATTATTTTTGTGTTGGTTAGAGCATTTATCTAGTACGGCTATCAAATATCGCGCTGCGGCTAATCGGTGCGAGGAAACAACGTGAAATGTAGGAAAAGTGGAAAATTATTAATCCTTGTGGGTTTCCGTTGCGAACACGGTTCAAGATACCCAAATAATATGTATGAAAGAATGAGTCCTCTTTAAATGATCTCAAAAATGTCTGCGACTGTATATGTCAGTGACTTTTGAACGACGGGACGCGGACGACGTCGTGGGTAACAGCTTACTTTTGTAGAGTTGAATAGGAGCTTTGCAAAAACAATTTGCTCCCCAAAATTGATGCCCAAAATAAATATTAGACGCGGCCGAAGTCCAAATGATTAGTGCTCTGTCAATATTATAATATTAATTTTGCAAACAACAAAACGACGAAGAAGCTAGAAGAGATGGTGGGATAGAGTAGGATAAAGTCCTCCTCGCTACATTTGCTGGGTGTCTACTTACATTGGTCACTATCTATATCTATTGTACGACGGCCGGTGCGTAGCCTCAGTTATCGAACCTCAATGGAAAACAATTGACAATGAACATTGGTTTGACTTCACGATTTAAATTCAAGAATTCTAATTTTTTCGACTGAACTTAGTGATATGTATATGATAGTGAAATCCTGTTTCCCCCCAATAGGCAAGTTGTTGATCGGACTTCCGTGCCCGAGATTCGAACCCAGGAACTCTCGCGCTTGATACAATGCTAGGCAATACGTTTAACCATTTAGCTACAGAGGCGGCCGTATATGTAAAAGGACGGTCGTTGATTGGTTCTTCGCTTCCTTACTGAATTGTTTCATGTCATAAGGCCGTTTTTAAGATAATTTTTATTATGAGATCTTTATATATTTTTTTAAATACTTTAGTCTTTGTAGTAATTGTTAACCATTCCACATAATTCAATCTGAGGGATACCGAATCTCGAAATCGAACAAAATAGATAGGTAGCACGACTTAAGTAGATTATCGGCCTGAATTTCCTGAGAACTTCACCTTCCTTTAATTAAACACTGCTTGTTTCCCTTCTTAGAGAAATAAAATTATTTCGCATCCACTATTGTATGTTAAGCGTTGAGAGAAAGAAACAGAACATTATTATTTAATTAGTCGTAAAACCCAATTTACTACAGATTATACACTCGATGCGGGCGTTGTTAAAATAACCAATGAATCTTTTCAGACCTACTACAACAATCAGCACTGGACTGAAGACAAAGAGGTGTACTGCTCCAGCCACGTGCCCAAAATCGGCCCTGGACATTTGGACAACTCCTCTGTCGGCATACGAAGTGCGCTCAACGTTCCAAAGAGCAACAACTATGTGAACGAACAGATACGAGGGCACGCGAGGAACAGCCATGAAACGGAATGTGAGTAAATATATTTTTTTACTTGGACCGTCTCTATGGCCCAATGGTTAATGCATAAACCAGCATTGCGTTTCTCAAAGTTTACAGCAGTATTCGATTCCGAATTTTGTATTTAATTATATTTTGATTAATTACACACAGTATATATTTAGCATTATCTGTAATTAACGCAAGCACATATGAATAAAACATTTAACGGTTTAAAACGCGAAATATCGACAACGGCGTAACGCCTTGAGTCAGCCTGTGAGAATCCAACTAGTTTCTTAAAATACCTAGTATAAAAAAGTGTCAACGTTGACTTCGCCATTTGGTACACCCCCTCCATCGTCAGTCCCCGTCGTAACCACGAAAGGTAGAGCAGCCGAAACGTCTTACTGTAGTTTGAATAAATTGTAAATAAGTTCAGCACTATATTTTGCGTTTTAAGCGGTTAATAGCGTTTTATCTAAGTATATCTTGCCCTTAAGGTATACTATGTATAAAAACAAGCGCGTGACCTTGTATCGAAGGCTTTGACACGGTTCATTGGCCACGTACAATGTTGACGTCAAAACCAACAAGACGAAGTAGAAATCAGCTTGTTGATAACAATTTGACACCAAGGGCGAATATTTATGTTTGATAGAAAGTAGTGCAAAGGACAGTGAAAGAAAGAAATGCAATGTGTATATTTAAATCGCACAGAGACAAATTTGTGCCCGTTTAAACTATCGGTCTTATTATCGATGGCAGTGGATACTTCTGTGTCCTGCCCAATCTAAACTATTTATTCACAAAGTACAAAATTGTGTGCTTACTCTTGTAATGAGAATTATTTAGCATTTGTTGGACAGGTTGAGGATCGTACCTACCTATTAGGCAAATATTACGACCATTAGGCCAACCGGTACAATGTACAAACCGAAGATGAACTCTAGAAGTGACCTTCTAATAAAACGCTTGAAATGCGAAATAAAACTAACATATTTACCAATTTTCTTAATAACGGCCTTACGTTGCGGATGCTTTGCAGCATACGTGGGCACGGGGCGTCTGAAGATTGAAGGTGTCCCTAATGTCAAAGACAAGTCTGCTACACTACCGCCATCTGTATTGTAGAAACTAGATCGGACTAAAGACTAACAAAGCTAATTCACGGTGTCACATCGTGAACTACAAACAGTTCTCGGTGGCCTTGCATGTCCTAACATGCTAGTTATTCCCGGAATCCCACCATCTACTATCACTCGGCTGAAGTTTCGAATGCCTCCATAAATCCTCGCAGCCATATCACAAATCAGCAAACCAGTCGCAACTTCCGAAGAAGGCCCCAGCCTTCGAGAACTTTCGACAATCTCCGACGGTAAAAAGAGAGGAAATATACGTACAGTAGGAGTGAGAGAGACGGGTGAACTTGCAAAGAAGGCCGCATTCCTGCAGGCAGCCCAGTGACCTACAGCTTAGGTGGACTAGCTTGTGTTCTGACCTATGCTAAGCCGTGGCGTGAGAAATAGTTATTTTGCGCTTGAATTTCGTATCAGCTGTAATTGTTTAGAGCGAAATAATTAATCAGAGGCTTGGGCTATTTTGACCGGTTCGTTGATCTAATGGTAGAAATGAATTGCTAATAATAATCTACGGGTCTATTTTAACTACTGATTAGCAGAGTTGTAGCCAAATGGTTCAAGGGTTGTCTAGCATTGCGTTAAGCGCGTCCTGATTTCGTATCCTGGGGAAACAATAGATTGATTAGGTTAGGGACACAGAATTCTTCCCAACTACTTGTTAAGTAGCGATGAATGAAACGGACACAGAAATGTGTTTTGACCAAAGAAGAAAATATTATTTTACTTGACTGATTAAAGAATATAATTGAAACTGTCACGAAATTGTCATGAATTAAAGGAAGGACTGAAGCACGTGTTTTAAACAGTTAAAATAAGTTTTATTTACAAATCAGTAGTCGTAAGTGTCCAGTTTTCAAGAACGTCATATCATGCCTTTTGATTCGTTAAATGTGTTCTGATTGAATATTTTTCATACCATCCGGTCTTTTTTCATTATAATTATCGTCACTTATGAATTTACGACGTGCGTGTATATGGTTATTACGAAAAGGCATGCGAAAACTTTCTTAAGAAACTTCATGTAATGCAATTGGTTTTTTTTTACTCAATAAAACTGTGGCAAACGTGATTTTATGGTAATTCAAAAGCAAATTACTAATAGCAACGACATATGCCTACATTAATTTTGAGAAATGCATTTTATGAGAGTAGCTCGATAAACTGTCTATAGTTTGCGCGAGTAGTACACATTTAAATGAACACTTTAACGGTAGAAAACGCGATATATATTAGTTATTTATTTATAACATATTTTAACTACGCTTCGAAGTTCGGATGCTTTGCAGCAGCCATGGGCAATGAGTCTTGAATTCTACACCCACCGCTCTATCTAGCAAGATTCCTAAAAGATCTAAATTAGGTTATTAGTGTGGAATATAGATTTGTCTGAAGTCTGAAGATTTCCCAATTTAGCAGCAAAGTAAACGGCGCATCTTGATTCGATGTTATAATCCTGAAATGACTCAGCTTATATCAAGTGAAGCACAGTCTACCCTCTTCTCTCAAAAGAAGAATCTCGAGCTAAGCGTAGTCTCTACAAATAAGAAGATTTTCTTTGCCTTAGATTCCATACCCTTAATCTTATAAAGTAAAAGTTAACTTTTTAATACATTGTATGCAAATACACCGTAAATATATAAAAACGCAAAAACAACATTGAATATACATTGTATTATGTTGAAAGTATTTATTTACGCTTCATTTGGAACATGTATAGCAGAGATTTTGTAAGACAAGTGTTTTAGAAATAAACATTTTCATCGTGTGTTTGTTCAAATATACGTTGTTTATAGTAGAACTATGTTTTTGTCGTTGTCTGTATTTTACACGAGTAAGAGAAAATTATTTTGGTTTAAAACGCGAAAACTTATTTTAACTGTAACATTTCGGATGGCTTGCAGCAGTCGTGACCGCGGACTAAATAAAATATTTAACAACTAAGTTACATACGCGTATATAGTACAATATAATTATTAAATTTTAAATAATTAATCGCGTATACTCTCCTGTATTTAACTCGAACAGACCCCGTGCCACAATTGGAAGTTGACGAAATCTTTTGCTTTTCGGCGACTAGAAACCGCTTTAGATTTTCATTAGTGTAGATTTATCGGGAACTACCTTGAAAACCGTAACCAATTTATGTACATCAGAGAGAAGATAAGTTCACAGTAATTTTCGAACCGTATATAGTCTACAACACTAGGCAAGGCGCGGAATTAAGCTGAGGAGACAGTAATTCGGATGATGTAAAAAAGATTAAATATGTCATTCTTAAAATGTTAAACCTTTAAAATTTCTTTTAACTGAGACCGCTACATCCGACCCCCTAGTAGTACCATGTAGTACGATAAAATATTTGCAATAGCATAATGATAAACATAGTATTTCGTAGTATACACCCGTGATGTGTTGAAACTCTCGATCTAATTCCTAAATGCAAGCATTTTGTTGAATTCTTTGAATGAATTAGAAGTTTACACAACTTGACCAGCTAAAAAATGACATATATGGCTTTCCTAGAATGTAAAGCTTATGGGTATATCAGCCACAGTGTGGATAAATTGCAGTGATTAAATTAATTTTAACACGAAATTTTAATTTTTTGTAATGCATGTTTAACCGAAAAAGATTACAATGTTAATAAAAAGTCAGTTTTTTTACTGAAATACCAAAAGCAAAATCATAATCAATGTACAGTACATTGTATGATTTTTTTGCTGTGGCCTGGGACAAATAGACGAAATCTTTTGACGTTTATGTATTTTTAATATACCTTATAAATTCAAATCGCCTAATGTTAGTCCATGAAAATTAAATTAAAAACTAAAATGTAATTTATTGTTAAAATGGAAATACAAGAAAATATCTCTTTACAATATTTTGATAAAACACTTTAAACTCGTTTTATTTATTTTGACCCGACGTTTCTGGTGCTTTGACATAACGTCCAACGATAAAAGTGTTTAATGTAAGCTGTACTACTCGAATATAACAACGCACAATACTTTGTTTTTCCCAACTGTAACATGACATAAACTGTATTTGAACGGTCATTGGCATGATTTCAAATGTCAAGCTAAATTATTATGTATCTGACTTACACTAGAGGTGATAATTGCATACATTTAGTCAGAAGTGTTTACGTAACGCAAAATATGCTAGTAGTATCTTAGGTTTGAATGAGCGTTAGGCCTTAACGGAAGATATTACGAAATACCTTTGACGTATGGAGAAGTAAACGAAATGTAATTTTATTTAATAACAGTCAGTAACTTCTGCCTCGTTCATTGATATAGTTTAATTGTGTAACTATAGATATCTGACATACTTTTTTTATTAAATTTTAACTAAGTACTTTAAATAATCTATCAGGGTCTGACAACTTACTTATTTCAGTGAGTTCAAATTTAGTGACAATAAACCACATCCAATTATGTATGTGTGTTTAATTTTACGTTTAGGCTTATATTTCCATCGTTTTTTATTATAAACTAGCTGTGCCCGCGACTTCGTCGAATAGTGACTTGGGATATAATTTTTCCTTATTTAGGCTATTTATAAATGTATGCGTTAGTCGAATTTTTTGAACTTATTTTTTCACACCTCCCGTTGGTTTTGATAGAAATTCTAAAGATTTCTACAGTAATCTACTACTAAGCCTATGTCACTCGGTGATATTGTAGCTTTCTAATGAAAAAATAATTATTAAAATCGGTCCAGTACTTTTTGAGTTTATCCGTTACATACAAAAATACAGATCTTTCCTCTCATGTGGATGCCTGCTCAAGTCCTGCTCGTATCGTTAATTTTTTTTATCAATGCCATAATTTGAAAAATATTCTAATTTTCAATTAATATTTATTTATTTATAAGACTTAATTATTTATTTAATAGATTTAATTAACCTGTTCATGTTTTCCAGTATCACCGATTAGGGCGACGAATGGGAGCAGCGTTCACGCATCGCCTGCGCGGGAGTTGTCGAGAGATACGCCGGACTACCAGTACGGACGTTTCGACGCGAGCGCACTTCACATAGCACACGCACTCAAACAGACGGAACTTCAAAAGGCCTACCACAGACCGAGGGAGAAACCAATCGACGCTTATTTGGTAAGTTATTTTTATTTAAATAAAACACTTTAACGGTTTAAAACGCGATATATTAGTTAAACTTATTTGAAAATGATTTTTAACTTCGGCCCGACGTTTCGGATGCTTTGCAGCAGCCGTGGTCACGTGACCACGGCTGCTGCAAAGCATCCGAAACGTCGGGCCGAAGTTAAAAATCATTTTCAAATAAGTTTAACTAATATATCGCGTTTTAAACCGTTAAAGTGTTTTATTTAAATGTGTACTACTCGCGTAAACTATAGACAGTATTTAAGTTATTTTTATATACACATGTAATATGAGAGAAGGCAGCATCTATCACGGACAAAGTCGCTGGCACCGATAGAACAGTAGTAATGAAACATATAAACAATTCGCTTCTATGCTCCCAAAGGTGCTTTTCTCTCTGTGCAATGAATACGATTAGAAAGGGACATATATACAGCGAATGAATACTAATAGATTTTATGAAAGCGAATATCGAAATGAAATTCCCGTTTATCGAATAGTGTTTATACCTCTCGCAAAGTAATAACTATTAAGTAACTATTTTTCGCAGAAGAAATTTTTGGCAACCCTATCTAGACTAAAAGCATTTGAATACAATTTATTATTAATTCCGAATTCAATACGAGACATTCTCACAAAATAATTCGCATTCAAGACACGTTTCTATTGCTTAACATTGCTTGAGATAATTTGAATTCATTTCGACCGATGTGGCCAAATCTACACCATATACTAGTCTGAAATTTATAAACGTTGCCAATTATGGATACACTACCGCTAGGAACAAATATATAACATGTACTAGCTGACCCGGCAAACGTTGTTTTGCCATATAATTAATTTAAAAAAAAGAGAGAAAAAAAAGATTGAATTACTAAAATGGCTATTAAAAAATAAGGATTGATCGTAGAAGGGTGAAAATTGAGGATTGTATGTATTTTTGTATGTTGTATCATAAAAAAAATAGAAATTAAAAATTTTGTCTAAAAAATAAAAAAAAATTACTAACATTTAGGGGATGAAAAATCAATGTTGGCCGATTCTCATAGATACCGGATAAGCACAAAAAAATTCATCAAAATCTGTCAAGCCGTTTCGGAGGAGTATGGCAACGAAAGCTGTGACACGAGAATTTTATATATTAGATTGGGCCTGTCCTTGTAGTATCATTTAAGATATACATATGATCTACTTCCACATTTATCTGCCTACTTTCGAGTGTCTAATCGATTTATATTTATACTTGGACTTCGTCTGTAAATCTTGATATGAAATGCCCCCCATTTAGGTTAGGAATATCGTCCAGGTCATGAGCCAGCGTTCGCAGATCAGCGCATGTTACTCAGATTTTATATAGCTGGGTTAATTCAGTTTCCATCAAGAGAACCCCGTGGTTGTCTGTCTTCAATATATAATATAAATCGAATAATCAACAAAGTTTCGTATATCAGTAGGCTCTACAACTAACTAAACAAAACAGGGGAAAATAATCGTTTGGCCAAATGCGGCGACAAAAACGGCGATTATGACACGGTCCTACGATTTTTGGATTGGTGTGAAGGATCTAGCGTGGCGAGTGACCTTATTTGGAGAGCCTCGGTCCTTTAGCTGGACGATGAAACTATGGTTTTAGGCTGGTGATTGCGTAGGCTTTATTGGCTCACCGAATTACATCATTTGTACGTGATGTTTGTATTTAAAACATGAAATTACACCAAAATGGTTGAACGAATTTTGATAAAGTACTGTCTGTCATTTATGCGAGTAGACTTTAGACTTTAGACTTTACTAATTATTTTGACAACGTCCCGAGGCTCCACTCACATATGTTTTAATCAATACATTTTGCGTTAAACCGTAAAAAGTGTTTTATTTGATTATTTTTTTTTTCATGTTATATTAGCTCACCGTCATATACCAACGTACAAGAGAAGTACTCTATGACGAAGTACAATTTTCTTCTAAATGTCGGAGTTATATATGTTTTTTTCCCGAAAGTCGAGCCCGGATCGTTAAGTAATTATAACTAATATATTTCACAATATAATTTATTAAAGTAAAAAATAAAATGTATGTCATTTTGTCAATTCAGCAAAAGTCCGTTATTAATAAATAATGCATTTTAAATGAATCAGGATAAAAATACCTGTCTCCCATTTTTGGCGCTGTAATCGCAACGCGCGTTGAATAAAACATATTTTCAAATGAGGTCTCATCCTTCGCAGTGAAAACCGGACTTCCATAGATATTTTCTATTCGATAAAGACGCTTTTTATCTCGAATCAATCTATGAATGAATCACTGTGTAGTCTTATTTGCTCTGCAGTTCCGTAAACAAGGAGTTCTCTGTGTTGAACATAATAGCATCAATTGATAATTATAATGCATGTAAGGTCAATTAATATCGGAATTTGAATCGTATATAAATTTGTTATAAATAGAAGGAGATATTGTTTGTTTATTATAGAGTACGATAATAATTTAAATAAACCGAATGTCATTCGGTTCCCGTCGTTTCTGCGAGTTCGTCTTAAGAGATCATTTACTATCGCGGACATTTTTTTGATAATTTAAAGAAGAATCGAATCGAAGATATCTTGAACCGGTTTTGCAGCGTACGCCTCGAAACCCTATAATGATGACCCATTTTTTTTGTAATTTCCCGCTGTAGGTAAACCTACCTTTGTATTAGTCAGAAGTTTTATAGCCTAAAACCTTCCTCGATAAATGCTCTAACCAACACAAAAAGACATGTTCATTTCGAACCAGTAGTTCCTGAGATTAGCGCGTTCAAACAAATAAACAAACAAACTCTTCAGCTTTATATATTAGTATCGATATATGCAGTTTTCAGAAAAAAATCAAAAATCATGTCGTGGAGATTGTATATAGCTGGAGTGTTTTACCTTCCATTAGGTGAACTCTATATTTGTCTGTCCACCTCTCTCTCGAAAGCAGTATAATTGGGAAAATATTTAAATGGCCTGAAGAGTTATTATGCAGGCTTATCGCTATCGAGCAATCTCTTTGAACCCTTAAACCCTATTAAAATTATTTAAAAATAAATACATGTACGTTAAATTTTTGTACAGTATATTTCAACGCTGGCTGGATGTTATAGACCATGTTTATAGTGTAGTAAAAATCAACGGTTTCCAATAATGTGCTATAAAGTTTAATGGTCAGTTGTAAAGATAAACTACGGTATTAATATGAAGAAAGCTGAGTGCTAAAGAAAGTGTCACCCATTTGACATCCGACGTCGACTCATTCAAGGTTACCCTGTATTCATTTCACTGTCGTTAACGTGGTATTCTCATAATTTCGTAGCAGCTAAAAATTTATTTATTATAGTATAATACATTGCCAGTTGAAGCTATAAATTTATTATTGTTTAAAAGACTTCTTTAATGACAGGGCTAGCAGTGATATGAATTGCTCCTTAGGTCATTAAATTCACAAAAATGTATTCGTTTGAAAGACGTTGAAAAAAGCCAGACTGAGTGTCTTGGGTGTTCTTCTCGGTTATGTTGCTCTTTTGAACACTCATGACGAACGGACAGACAAACATATTATTTAATATATTTTTGACGAATCTAAATAATTTTTATAATTTTACAGATAATAAAGAATATTTTTTATTTTATATATTATTTTTTGAAAACTTTAATATTTTTCACATGTTTTTGCACATGATGGCACTATATAATATAGAATCGAAAATACATTGAACAATAATACACTGGTAGGATTTGAACCGGCATCGTCAGCATTCCGTGCTGTTGCTCTGACCACTGACTCGGTAGCTTAATTGGTTACAGCAACAGCACGATGCCAGTTCAAGTCGTGTCCGAGTCGTATTTTTTATTTATTTTCGTGATATACTAATGTCCGTTCTCAGACTACTCCGAAACAGCTTGAACGATTTTCATCAAATTTTATACTAATATATAAAGCTAACGAGTTTGTTTGTTTGTACGCGCTAATGTCAGGAACTACTGGTTCGAAGTAAAAAGTTATTTTTGCGTTCGTTAAACATGTCCGCGACACTATATGTCTATCTTTGAAGATTAACTTGCAAGAACGACGGGACGCGTTCGATGTCGATATCGGATAGCAGTTTAAATTTATATACATGAAATTTGGATGCCCAAAATTTTACGCGAAAGAAGTCGCTGACACTGCTAGTTTTCTGTATTTATTTCGTATCCCTTATTGGTAAGGGTTTTTAATTCTTAATTTTTCTATGCTTTCGCTATTAGTTCTTACTGTTGATAATGTGGAATTAAAAAATAGATACATATTCTCAAAATATATATACTACATAACTCAAAAGTTCCATCGTTCCATCACCACCCTTTATTTTTATTAGTATTTTTTGTTATAATCTCCCATTGTTCATAGCGCTTTATTTCTCTCTCTTTACTAAGGAATAACACAAATTTTGTTATTTTTTTAATCTATGTTAAATTTGTAATAATATAAGTAATAATAATATAAAAATTTCTAATAATACAAGTAAGTTGATTTATATATGATATATCAACACATACATCATTATTTATCTATATTATAAATTACTGCTATAAACACTTCCAAGAGATACACTTTTTATAGTTCATTTTATTATATAGCCAACAAAATATATTTAGAAACAGCTGCTTTATCTTGGAAGTTAAAAGAGCTTTGTTTAGTTAACTAAATTTTTATCAATATACTTACATCAGAACCTCCTCTGTAGCGTCGTTATAAAACGTACCTAACACCTTATAAAACAAAAGAGTATATTTACATGACTATAAAATTAAATTAAATTTTGCAATCTTAATTATGTATCTACGACAAATTGTTTTTTGCTGAAATTAACATTAAATTATTTAACTCTTTTAAATTATTTAGTTCTCAGTAAATTCTTGTATGTTTTAATACCCAAAAAATATATTAATTTACATCTAAATGCATTGTTCTCCCACGAAGTTAGAAACTAGTGCAAATGTCACCCGCTGCAAGCTGCGCATGAGTGGGTGCGCGACCTTGCGCCCACGCATACGGCCGTGCATACACAGCGGGGTAGGAAACATTATACAATAATTATTATCTGTGCATATTAATTTAAACTAATACGAAAATAGTACTTGCATACAATTTCTGTTTTGATAGCCCTTCTTTTCCTAAAGGTATCCTGGATTGAATTCCGGAGAAAATGATACAGGCACAGAAATGTGTCTGCCAGTAAAAGGGAACCTCACTACAGACTTATCAAATACTAGGTGACCTGACAAAGGTTCTTTTATGATATGAAGTGTTTCGACCAAAATGTTATTACCCCAAAATTAGATAGATATATACTATCGCGTACATATTTTTATTATTTAAAGATTAAAAATTATCCCCGTTTTTTTTCATGTATCCCTCTGTTTCTTTGCTCCTATCGGTTGCAGCCTGATGTTGTACTAACACAAAAACAATTTGTCAATTCAAACTACTAGTTCCTTAGACAAGCGCGTTAAAACAAATAAATTCTCCAGCTTGATGATATAAGTATAACTTTCAGAAATTACAATTGAATGAAATAAAACTGTCTGCCGTATTGGCAGCCATTTTAATATAATATTCAACCTCCTTTCGAATTAATAAAAAAAAACAAATTGCCCATGTGCCGCTACCCGCTCCGCTGCTACGCTAACGGTATATAGACAACAAAAGATCGCATTACACCGCATAATGAGTTTTGTATCAAATAGATTGATCTAGCCCCTTATATAAAGTTCTTAAGATGTATTTTAAAACATACGTTATTTGTTTACTGGTAACACTGCTATAGAAGAAAAGTTAATACGAGATAAAAGCTGATCAAGATTGGGAAGACAGAGGAAGAGTAGACGATATAAATTGTCATGTTTGTTTACGATAGCGCAATGTATGTGACCACATAAATGATATTAGTTTTATACTAATAACTAGTTGTGCTAGCGACTTCGCCGCGTGGTATTTTGGGGCATCTAAATTGGTTCTTGCTTGTTACCCACGACGTCAGTCGCGTCCCGTCGTTTTTGCAAGTTAAGTATAAAATTGCCATATTATGTCGCGGTTTTTTTTAGACAATTTACAGAGGAATCATTTTATCATACACATTTTTTGATTTGTTGAATCTCGAACTTCCCAAAAATGAATAATTTTTTTTTCAACACAATTCGAAATAGTTCTTAATAACCGTTTAAAAACTTAATAATATAAGTTATGTATTTCGGGTTTTAAACCGGTAAATGTTAATTGCGATTCTTATGTTATGTATTTCTATTACAGCTTTCGTTTGTTAAAGAAAGTTTCTCAAAAGATATAAATCAGTCTGAGTAACCTTTCAACCTCAAATTTAACCGACTGATTAACCTGACAAAAGGTTTAATTCTCATTCTCACGAAAATACCGTTGTGAAGTAGTGGTACAGCTTTTACGTTGAAGGGTCCCTAACTTCATTGATTTACCTACTGACGTAATAACTGCCTTCCTAAAGTAGATAGGTATATAGTGAAACCCCGTGGAGCATGCGGACACAGTTTTGTGTCCGCTTCGCTGATCGGTTCTTTTGCAGGCAAGTAGCTGATCAGACTGTATGACCTAACCAGCCGGAACAATTTATTTTTTAGTTGTGATTCAAACTCAGGATCTCTCGCGTTTAACGCAATGCTAGGCAACACACAATGTTTTGCCATTTGGCTACAGAGGCGGTCGCATAATTAGCAATAGTAAAGCTCTTTTGACGGTTTAAACGTTGAAAATGTAATAGTCAAAGTTTTCCCCTGTGACCACGACTGCGGCTAATACATTTTGCATTTTGAACCATGACAAATGTTTTAGTTTAATTTTAATAGCTATATGTATGAAATGTCCATTGCGTTATGGAAACAATTTTCCACTTATTATAAATGAAAGGCCAAAACGGACGATCTCGAAGAACAACGGCTATATTGTAAATACGTTAGCTATTATATTTTGCGTTTAAAACCGGTAAAAGCGTTTTATTGCAATAGGTACGATTTGCGTAAGATACTGACAATATTTAATGTCAGTGTATAATAAATCGATTTTGTTATAGTCATTTCTGAAAACTAATAAACTATGTACGTCGTGAGTATTTAGTCAAATAGTTTGAAAGACATAAATATATTCAAAATCAATCAATACAATAACTAACAAACCGATATTGAAATAATAGATAAGCTTTAGTGTTTATTTAAGCTTTGAGGTATTGCGTTATAGCTATATCGGAAATACTAGTGTACATTTGTAGCCTTAACCATAAATTTTCTACTAATATTATTCACATACAAGTAGTGGAAAGGCTAGGGGAACTTAAACAGACCTACAAGACTACAATCTTACTTTATATTGCTTGATCCCATCTATACTAATCCTTATATATAAAGCTGAAGAATTTGTTTGTTTAAACGCGCTAATCTCAGGAACTACAGGTTCGAATTGAAAAAAATATTTTTGTGTTCAATACTGTCTGTTGTTCACGCGGGTAATACACATTTAAATAAAACAATAACGGTTGAAAACGCAATATACCTTACTTAAACTTGTTTGTAAATTATTTAGTAGTTAAAATAGTATTCAAACAAGTTTAACTAATATATCGTATTAATCAGTTTAAATGTGTTTTTGTGTTGCTTAGAGCATTTATTAAAGAAGGCGATAAAACATCACGATGCCACCAATAGGGGCGAAGAAATAGTGCGATATGTGAAAGAATTGGGGAAAATTAATATTTTCCATCGCGTGTGCTGCATAAACGGTTCAAGGGTAGCTTAAAACCAAAAAAAATTATATGAAAGAATGATTCCTCTTTATATAATCTAAAAAATGTCGTCGACAGTATATGTCTATCTTTTAAGATAACCTCGCAAGAAATATTTTTTCCGAAACATGTTGGTATTCACCTGGCAATCTGGATATTGAACAGGTGGTAGGAATATAGAAATTCCGCCCGGGTCCCCGAACCACAGTCCGCAGATGAAAAATCCGTGATATATAATCGTGTTTCGCTTTCAGTCTGTGTATTTCTGATAATGAAAGACTGAAAGGGTCGACAGCGCGTCTTGTTTAGGAACTATAAGCTGGAGTATATCACCTACTGTCAAGCGAATATGGCATGTGATGAGCAGTTTCATTCTTGAGGAGGATAGGCCATGTTTGCCTATCCTCCTCAAGAATGAAACTGCTCATCTTGTTTAGATGTTATATTGCTGGGTTATATCACCTAAGTGGACGTAATGATTGTCTGCCTCCTCTATCATAAAAAAAAAATAGATTTTTCCAAGAATGACACTAACATGATGGAATCAATACACCATAATATTATGGCATCTGACGCATCCATGAGTATTTAGACATAACATGTGAACACACCCGGGTATAAACGTGGGAACCGTGTCCCGTTGAACGCCGTTCAGACGAGAATAAATCATAATACGCTAGGGCATCGACAAAGGCAGGAAACTGAAGGAATGTGGCGTTTCTACCTGTTAGCTATTACTGTTTTAAATGTTACGCAACACTTGCAATAATACTGGAGAATGAATGAATTGTCGTGGATTTGTTTGTGGATTGTATATATCGAAATATAGATAAATGGGTGGTAGGAATAACCAGAGTCTGTACGGGTCACGAATCATCGTCCACAGATGATAAAGCCGTGAAGTTGAGTCGCGTTTCGCTTTTAGTCTGTAAATTTCCGAATATTTAAAGCTAAAATAGATCGGCAGCTCATATTGTTTAAATGTTAGGTATATGGCTGGCGTAGGCCTTCCAGCGAGTGGACCCCATGCTTGACTGTCCTTCTCTGTCTTAAAAAAAACCTTGATAAGACTTTATAAAAGATAACGATATAAATGAAATCCACAGACTACAAAAAACTTTAAAAACTTGTATGTGTCACCACACACCTTTACTTTATTAAATAAATAACTAAATAAAACCAAATCGTTGATCAACTGCTTTTGATCTGTGGATGTTGGTCCAGTTTCCTGGGTGGTTTCTAAACAGGTGTAAAATAGATGAATTAAATTAGCAAACATAAACTATACCCGATGAGAATCAAACCCACGATATTGTTATCATTGGAGCAAGCCTGTCGTGGTTGTAGAAACCAATAATCGGAACACCAATAAATATTAATTATAATTAAGTAGAAACCTGTGAATCCGATAATCGTTTAGGCTTTATAGCGCCGATCTGTGGGCGGGCCTTAATTGGCAAACGCCGATGTTGCATAAAGAGGTGTAACTTTGTGTAGGACTTGTAGTCAATACTGATAAATTACGCTCTAAGGTTGCTCTGAAGGCTTTATATGCTCACATTCATTTGTTTTCTATAAATAAATTTCAAAAAAACCTTCATTAAACGGTTTTATTTAGCTCGGCCCGTACGGATTTTATTTATATGGGTCAAAATTTGAAATTTAAGCACCAAGTAAACTTCTCGTTTAAAACAGTTGGAACTATATTTTCAATGTAATTATCTACGTCATTACTTCCTTCATAGAGTTATCTACGAATTTACCGAGCGTAATTAAAATATAGCTATATTTCTCATTTCTTATGATCTCCCGGTACCTTCATCGCTTAGATCAGTACTAGAAATTACAAAATTAATTCCACAGAATAAATAGATGCACTGTTTTGTTATTTAAATAAGCAATTGCTGGACATTTCTAGTCCCGAAGCACAGGTGCGCTTTGTATGTTAATACTTATTAGATGTGTTATCCATTACTAATTTTATGGTGTTTACTGTTTAGGAATAGAATTCTATATCTATGCATAACAAATAAAGTAAACTACAGATAAAAAATGCGGGAAGGTTAATCACGTTTTAGTCTGTGGATTTCCGAACATACAAAGCCAAAGTAGCGTATCTTGTTTAGTTGTTATACGGCTGGGGTATTTCCTCTACCATCAAGTGAAAGTGTTAATATTCAGAAGTCAAAAGTTATTTATTGATTTTGCAAACACGTTGGTCCTGATGGTGATTGAAGTCACGTCTAGTTGATCACCGGCCATACATTGCTACCATTGAACGAAGGGGTCCGGTATTTAAACATGATATTTCTACTTCATTTGATTTAATCAATTCAAATATTTTAAAACGCAAATGTACAGGTAAATCCACACGCAACAGATTACAAATATCTCGGTCAATATATCAATCGATTAATTTGATACGTAATTAATTGAATATAAATCGCTATCTACTTTACGTTAATGACGATTGTGAGGTCTTAATTTTGAGAGCAAAAACTATGACGGAGGCATACTTTATAATGTTAAATGCTTTTTCTCTCTGACACATTGTAATCAATCAAATGATGTTCCTTAATGAATAAAAGCTAAAAAAATCACTACCGGTTTTTGTAACGTAAAAACTAAATATTTATAAATTTAAAAACTTAAAGTTTTTAAAGTTATAAATATTTTTTACTCCTAAAACACAGTTACACCCAGACGGTATCCATGTTGTATTAAGAAACATTTTGACTGATTCCTTAGTTTAATGGTAGCAATGGCTTGTTATTAATGGGTCGTCGGTTCGGTCCACAGATACACTGTGGTATCTGTGGACCGAACCGACACACACACCACAGATGAAAAAGCAGTCAAGTTTAATCGAGTTTCGGATTCAGTCTGTAGATTTCCAAATATCTAAAGCAAAAAAAGGCCGACAGAGATGTTTAGATGTTCTAAAATTAAAACTACATATTTCAGAATTTATATACTAATTTCTCAAACAGTTCTAAAAGTGCGCTGTATATCTTGACGGAGAAAATCGAAAAAAAATTGAAATTAATTATATTATTCACTGGTTGCGATACAATTTAAAATCAATTATAAGCAAGATATAATCTGTGATGCAAAAACATCTAATAATGACGTACGCTTAATTACTTTTCCCGCCAAAAGTGCACGTTATTTATAGTCTGTCATATTTTATCTGTTACATTCGGTTGCACAATCGGATGCCAATCGCCAAGATAATTAACAACTTTCTCTGAAAGTCAATGATCTTCGTTCTACGATACCGAATGTACTATTCTTCGTCAAAATAAACAGTTTTCCGCCGGCTGTTTAAACTAACCACTATACATTGCTTTCTACGCTTTGTAAATTAGGAGAGAGATTATTCATTTGTTGCATCGTAATGTATTTTCATTATTAAAGTAATCGATTACTTTAATAATAATTAATATACTTCAAATGATATTTGAGGACGCTAGAGGCAAAGTAGCCTAACCTGCTACTCCTAACTGTAATTTTTATGACTTTATTATTTTTTCATACTCTTAGTACTCTAATTTTTTAACATAGTTTTTACAGAAATATTAGTTGCACAAAATGATTTTTATTTTCGAAGTTAATTGTGCATTTTTATTTTCCTCCATATTGAAAATCATGTTTTTTGTTATTAGGCTACTCTGCCTCATTTACAAATTGAGTTTTTAAACACACACGTTCTTTATTGATGAGTGTTGGTGTACTTTAATATAATTTTTATATATCATTCATTTATACTTTTACATCGGGATAGCAGTTGATCAGGTTCTTTGCCTGTCCCACTAAAACTAATCTGATTCAAACTCAGTAAAATTTTAATATTCGGGGCTTACTGAATGAACTGAGTGAACGGTACCTAACGATTAATTTATATAATTAATAACTAATTTAAGAAACGTACCTTAAACTCGTTATAGGTACTACCATCTCTTAAGGAGTTAAGGATAAGAAAATAAAAATATTCAAGGAATATATTTAAATATTACTATATTATTGATCTGACTGCCTCTGTAGCGAAATGAATAAACGTGTTGCCTAGCATTGCGTTAAGCGCAAGTGGTTCTTGGTTCGAATCCCGGGAAGAAAATAGTTTGTTGCGGGGTAGGGCAGAGCACAGAAGTCTGATCAACTACTTGCCTCTAAATGATACTGATCAGTTAAACGTACACAGGTATGTGTTCGACCCATGGCCCAGAACAGGAAACGGAATTTCACTTTTTTAAGCCTTATTTAATTGCTCGTCAAACGTACACGTAAAATACTTATAAAGTACAAACTCGGAACGTATAATATCGTACTTATTGCCAATTTATCGATAATATATCGATAATTATCAATAAATCGATCGATCTCGACTGCTAGACACTCGATTAATAAAAACCGGCCAAGTCCGAATCGGATTCACGCACGGAGAGTTTCGTGCCATTCTCCGTTTTGTTATTTTTAATTAATTGTTACTACTGTTCATTTCGAACAAAAAGGGCATAATATTCGCGTCGTTGTATGAGAGTTATCCTTAAATATTTATTTTGTTATGGCTGCGATAGAATTTACCAATGTGGTACAACATTGAAATAAAACACTTTAACGTTCTTCCGTGTTTAGCCTTGTGAACCCTAAAAAGACGCCGAGTAATCGATTACAACACAAAATAGAATCATTAATTGCGGGGCATGTCCATTCGGCATACAAATCTGCAATTAAGGAGGTTATTAGTGTGCGCATACGCTTGAGTTTCTTATAAAGAATGTAGAGTAAAAACGCTCGACCACCGTGCTTGGAAAGCGTAAAGATGTAACACGCGCTATCTACTGTATGATGTATGACTCTTATGGCGGGACGTTTATTTATTTTGTTTCGATTTTTATCTCGCACGACGGTAATTTCGTGGTTTTTTAATTGAATTCGTAGGTTCTACTTCGAGTTCTCATTGGTAAGGTTTTGTATATTGTGTACTAGCTGTGTCAGCGACTTCGTCCGCGTAGAATAATTATTTTGGGCAGCAAATTTGTTCATCTATATAAATTGAAGCTGACCCGCGACGTCTTCCGCGTTCCGTAGTTCTTGCAAGTCAACCTTAAAGGATAGACATATAGTGTCGCAGACATTTTCTATATCATTTAAACAAGAATCATCCTTCCATACACATTTTTTGGGTATCTTGAACCCTTTTCGCAGCGTACGCATCGGAAACTCAAATGGATAAATAATTTACCCCGTTCATTCCATATTTCCCGCTGTTTCTTCGCTCCTATTAGTCACAGCGCGATGTTTATAGCCTATAGCCTTCCTCGATAAATGCTCTAATCAACTCACAGCAATGTTGGTTAAAACGTTCAAATGAAAAAGCCGTGAAGTTTATTCGCGTTTTGGTTTAAGTCTGTAGATTTTCGAATATCCAAAGTCAAAATAGGTCGAACTTGATTAGATGTTATATGGCTAGGGTATTTTACATACCATCAAGTGACCGCCATGCTAGTCTGTCCTTAAAAAATAGATAATATCCTTATATATTAGTATAAAGTTTTGAATAAACTTTCAACCAAAAGTTTTCAAGTCTCTGTGTACTAACACAGATGACTTAATTGAGCTGTAGTTAAGACCGCAAACGTATATTTACGATAGCGTGCCACAAAAACTACACACTCGGCTTCTCGACAAAACAACCGTTGTAGCCAACCTGTGAATCGCGGGCCGTGACGTAGTGGGTGCGCTTGCGCATTTACATATTAATGCACCCGCGGATATCGTTTTTATCGCACCATTGTTCCCATTGTGATTGCGGGGTACGTTCTCTTTCGATTCAACTAATTAAACGTCAAAAACACTTCATTGTGATTTGACAGTTCACAATTGACGGCTTGTTAATTATGAAACATGTGTTTTGAGTAGCTTATTTAAAATTGGTTTCTTACGCTCATACGACCTGTGTAATAACGGTTATATCATATGGAAAATATTATAATAAAAAAAAACTAAAATTATATAAGAGCTTTGATTTTAAATAAATTGTGTTTAAATTTGTATGTGTGAGAAACGTGTGGGTGGGTGTGAGTCTTACGTTGGTATGCCTTGATACGATTAAACGAAGACTATTATTATTTGATTATAAAATGCTCTATGTTATCAATTCGTTTGATTGATTATTTTTTCATAATAGTTCTTGTACTATATTTTATCACATATTTAATTAATATTGGCCAACGTAGGGAAACAAATAATGCTAAAATTATGAATAGGCTTATATTTAAAAGTTTGAGATAGTAACATCCAACAATTGTACTTACAGTATTATAAATAACGATAAGATAACGAAATTCCACAGTAATTAACGCGAAAATGTTTAATATGACCACTTATTCACATTCTGAACACACCAAATTTACTGTCCCTGTATGGGGCATTCAGAGCCGCTGATAAACTTAGTCCTATGACTTTCCTCGTATCTCTTGGCGCTAGGATTCCGTCGTCCCACAACCTGGCTGTACTGTAATAAGGTCTGCCTTCTCTTTCGAATTGAGCTTCCAACGGCGCCCTCACTTTTCTGTCATCCTCTTCGGTCCATACTTTACCCGCTCTCTCGGCTTTCTCTTTAGACACTAGTGATAGAACAGTGGCCGCCTGCGGACCACCCATCACTGAAATTCTAGCATTCGGCCACATGTACAAGAAACTAGGAGAATAAGCGCGCCCACACATCCCATAGTTGCCCGCTCCAAAGCTGCCGCCGACGAGAACGGTAATTTTGGGCCCCTTAAAACAACTGACGGCGGTCACCATTTTCGCACCGTTCTTAGCTATACCACCCGCCTCGGCTTCCCTTCCCACCATGAAACCGGTTATGTTCTGCAGGAACAGCAACGGGACCTTACGCGCCGCGCACAGCTGAATGAAATGTGAACCCTTCAACGCCGCTTCCGATTGTAGTACACCATTATTTCCTATCACGCCGACGGGATGGCCGTAAATAGATGCGAACCCGCATACCAACGTCTCGCCGTAGAGCTGCTTGAATTCGTGGAACCTGCTGCCGTCGACGACGCGGGCGATAACTTCTCGGATGTCGAAAGGTCGTTGTATGTTCGCTCCCACAATGCCGTGCAGATCGTCGATATCGTGAACGGGTTCGTCGACATTTG
This sequence comes from Leptosia nina, assembly GCA_963661955.1. Classification (NCBI taxonomy): domain Eukaryota; kingdom Metazoa; phylum Arthropoda; class Insecta; order Lepidoptera; family Pieridae; genus Leptosia; species Leptosia nina. Next base: position 1,568,523 of record CAVLEF010000203.1, on the reverse strand, counting down.
AAGGGTTTATCCTCGCCTTTTGATCGCTGTTCCAGTTTAAATTGGCCACTACGTTCCTGGCTAGATGTAACGAGTGCTCGTCGTCTAACGCGTAATGATCTGTCACTCCAGATTGTCGGCAATGCAAGTCGGCACCTCCTAAATCTTCAGTGGAGACAGTCTCTCCCGTGGCCGCCTTTACTAATGGAGGTCCAGCTAAAAAGATGCATCCTTGCTCTTTTATTATTATGCTTTCATCCGACATACTGGGTATATAAGCACCACCTGCAGTGCACGAGCCCATCACGACGGATATCTGGGGTATACCTTCAGCGGACATGTTAGCTTGGTTGTAGAATATCCTACCAAAATGTTCTCTATCTGGGAACACTTCGGCTTGGTCCGGCAAATGCGCTCCGCCCGAGTCGACGAGATAAATACACGGAAGACGGCATTCTTGAGCTATCGCTTGCGCACGTAAATGCTTCTTAATTGTGATAGGAAAGTAAGTTCCGGCCTTAACGGTGGCGTCGTTCGCGACGATTATGCAGTCGCGACCGTGAACCTTGCCGATCGCGGTGACGATTCCGGCGCTCGGCACCTGACCTTTATACATGTCGTCGGCTGCTAGCGTGCTCAGTTCTAAAACATCACTCCCCTCGTCCACCAACCGGTTAATCCTGTCCCTCACGAGCAATTTTCCTCTCGCCGTGTGCCTTTTTATCGCCTCGTCGGGTCCGCCTTTGACGGCGGCGTCCGTTTTCTGGCGCAGCTCTTGCACCAGCTCGTCCATTCTCGCCTTATTCTCCTGGTAGTAGGGGTCATTTCTATTCGCCTCGCTGCCAATGACGGTCGCGTTGGTGTATCGCCGATTTTGTATCTTCAAGCGTCGTACCCCTTTGAATAGTTTCAACATCTCGATGTAAATTGTTATAATTACTACACGCGACCGGTTCGCGAGTTGTTGCCCCGCCACTGACGATAATAAGTACCGTTATCGGAATGATTAAATCGTACAAAAACAAATTCGTCGCTCGGGTCGGGCCGTTGATAAAAACGCGCATAATGAAATGATAATATGCCATTGTGCTTCGTTATGTTTATAGTCGCTATGCGATATCTATTAAGTAATTTGGTCTGCGCACGCGCAACGACAGGGACACAATAGCCTGTAGTGACCCACTTAGGTGCAAATGATGTAATTTTGTGCATCAAGTACAAACCTTGAATGAGGCTCTAGGACTTGGCATAATCGAGCGAGGCGTTACGTCATTCCGTTTGTCCTTATCTAGCCGCGTCATACCCTCATGTCTTTTAATTGATAAATTACATTTAATTGGTGTTTTTTGTAACGATTTACGTAGGAAATAACATGAACGATTAATGTTTATATACAAAATAAGTGACACTTAAGATTATATCGATGTATTAAAACAATTTTCCCGTTTTTAATGACAATCTTATTTTCTAAAGGTATTAAAGGATATTTAATAGCGCTTGAACATGATGAATATAGTACTTTACAGTCAGCGTAATTAACAATAACATTAATACAGTATTAAAATAAAAAATGACAATTTGAAGAATCAAAGATCAAACACTAATTCTTCTTTGAATATCTATATCTATACTAATATATAAAGCTGAAGAGTTTGCTTGAACGCGCTAATTTCAGGAACTACGTTCGAATTTAAAAATTCTTTTGTGTTGGTTAGAGCATCTATCGAGGAAGGTTATAGGCTATAACACATTGCGATGTGACTAATAGGAGCGAAGATACAGCGAGAAATGTCAACAAAACGGGGGTAATTCTTCATCTCTGTAGGTTTCAGATGCGTACGCTGCGAAAACAGTTTAAGATACATAAAAATTAAGTTTGAAGGAATGATTCCTCTTTAAATGCTCTAAAAAAAAGTCCCCGACGCTATATGTCTATCTTTTAAGATTAACTTGCAAGAACGACCTACGACTACGAATCTACACTAATATTATAAAGAGGAAAGATTTCTATTTTTGTATGTAACGAATAAACTCAAAAAGTACTGGACCGATGGATGTGGACTGGACACAGCTAGTCGTTTATAAAATACCTATGTCTAGTAACGACACTTAGCTACCATTGATTACCACCAGATGACGCCATTAGACACAGGTGATGAACCCCTTTTATAGATCGTAAAATACTTTCTTAGACTCTTAGCAATAAAATGTAACAATTTACATAAACTGTTGCCGCTTAGAGGAGAATAACTTTCTAAGAATTCTTTAATATTTAAATAAAATCGATTTAAGATCTACGCTTTAATTATTTTTTGTGTGTTTGTATGCTAGTTTGATATTTAGCTTTATTGCGTAACATATAAATTATTATGATAACCCACTAAGTGTGTACCTATATAATATGAGGCTGCTAGAAGCACAGTGACCTAATAACAAAAAAAAAAATGATTATTAATAAGGAGAAAAAATTAAAATACGCAGTCAACTTAGGCGAAAATGAATTTGTACTATTATTTGTGTAAGAATTATGTTAACATTTTTTGGCCACTTCTCTTGTACATTAACATTTTTAGACTATGAAAATATAAAAAACTCAAGTCATCAAAGGTTAGGCTACTCTGCCTCTAGCGGCCTCATATTCATTATCAAAGCGTTATTTTAATATTTATCAGTGAAAGAAAATTACATTTTATTCACATGCTTAAGGAAGTAGAATTGCTTGGGAGTCGGTACAAATGTCTCGCCCATTTTATTGTTACTGGGATTATTCACACGCAATCTCTTTCTTATGTCATCAATCATAAAGACAATCTTAAGGCATATTTCGTAAATGTAGAAAGTGAAAAGTTTTATATTCGGATGTCATCAAAACACAGAATAGTCATAGACGGACTTTAGAATAAAACCACAGATAAAGGAAAGATTTGGTATCTTTACTTTGACAAACTTAGTCTGTTGACTATGGCTACGGCCATAATAGGAATTATAAATGTTCGTTAGATGTTTCAGTATTAACTTTAGTATATGTACAAACCTATATAGTTTGTTTACATATATTCTTCATTTTTAATATTTAAAAAACAAAATAATATGGTAATTATTTTCTTGTTACAGGACCGCGATGAACAGACCAAACTTGAAATGAAACATAGACAAGAAGAAGATGATCTGTACAGAAAATTCTCAAAGCACAGAGAAGAAGAGAACAGACGAATACGGGAAGAAATACAGGTGGGTAATTTTATATTTGTTGGTTTTTTTAATTTATCGAAATGTTTTTTTTAATAATATAATCGCAATACATTTAAAATACGTATAGCTAATAGTCAACTTCGTACAAAAATAGATCAACTGTTCGTTTACTTAGTGAATTGAGTTAACCAATTTATTTCTTTAACACAGTGATAATTATATACACATCTATAATTTGTTCAATAAGATTTTTCTTCTTAAACCCTTATTATACGAGTATGATATACAAAATTATTTGTTTGTGAAATAACGATTTCTATTTAGATAGATAGATACTTAGTTACACTACAATAAACTCTCATAATAAAATAGTTTTCCTTTGATTGGCTCTAGTCCTTATACTTATAGTAGTATAAGGACGTTATTTATGTTGAAGTTAATGTACCTAATATTGCAAACCTCATTTTCAGGATGAATGGGAGAGAGAGTTGGAGAGATTAACGAACAGATTTCAACAAGAGATGCAGATAAAGAAGAGAAGGCCAGATGCCGAGATCGGTGCGTTAACATTACGGCATCAGCAGGAGAGAGCAGATTTAGAAAAGAACATGACATTAAGAAGAGATAAGAAGAAGGAAAGTCTGACGAGGAAGATGTTGGAACATGAGAGGTTAAATCTTTAACTAAAAGTAAATTCTTTTCATATGTATTAGTTTCAAGTAAGCTCAGAAACTGCTGTCGATAATAAACTCCTTGGCTCCATAGTCCTAGTGTCGAATCCTGGGGAAATCAGTAGTTATTTCGGTCTAGCAAGGTACAGAATTCTGGTGAATTACTTGACTGTAAAATTGATCAGTGAAACGGACATAGAAATGTGTTCAGTCTATGCCCATTAAACTTATACCAAGGATATTAATTTACTCATATATTTATGTTAGGGGTCATCCATAAAGTACGTCACACGAATTTCATGATTTCTGAGACCCCCTCCCTAGTGTGACGTCACATGTTTTGCAATTTCACACCGAAAAATAATTAAATTAAAACAGCAGTTCCGAAATTAGTTTTATTTCGTTATTCGATAGAGTTGGAAATAATTTTTAGTTTAATTAATATTTCAAATCACGCGATTACCTCTGGATACATTAGATTTTAAAATGTGATGTCACGAAACTTAGGACCCCTCCCACCCCTTGTCACACTTTGCCGACCCCCTCCTCCCCCCTTTACATGTGACGTACTTTATGGATGACCCCTTAGAAGCATAGTAGTTTTTTTTTATCATTGATTATAGCAGCTTAAAAAATCCTGAGCTTAGTCGATAAGCAATTGCTAGTAAATAAAACAAAATATTCTTAATCTTTTCAGGGCTGCCACGGCCGCGTTAGTAGAGAAACAGAGTCATGAAATGATGGAACTCATCCAAGAACGACGGTCCGAATACATGGCGGAATCCTCCCTGTACTTGGATGGAGAGGAAGCACCCCCCTATCCAGCGAGAGCGCCCCCTCCACAACCACCTTTAGTCTCTAAGTTTCACATTTACACAGATCCTGCAGAGTTTTCGGAGGTCGATAAAATTGCAATATCGGTAAGTAGTCTGTTTATAAAACACAAATATGTTTTCTGGGCTTTTAAGTGCTTAGTTATTAGCCAAACATCGCTAATAATCGACCAGCAGGCTTTACGAAATATCTCCTTCAATGCCATGGTACTAAATCACAAAGTTATACAGTTACACATACAGACATACAGAATTCTGAAATAAAACAATATGGCGCTTATTAACTGGTCTCCCCGTAGTTCGGCAATTTTTTGACGAAACTTAAAGATACTGTTGCAGTGTGTTGTAGGCCGTATTTTCACTACATTCATATTTGTATCAAGTATTTTATCTAAAACCTAGTATTACGTTCAAGGTGGCCCAAGAAGATCAGAAGACGTTCACAGATCTAGTCCGTCAGTTGGTTGGGAGATGCGCGACGGATGTGGAGAAAGCGCGAACCATCTTCCGTTGGATCACAGTCAAGAACCTCAATAACATACAGTTTGATGATAACCTCCGCGGGGACTCCCCCCTTGGTCTATTGAGGGGCATCAAGCACGGCACTGAAAGTTACCATGTACTCTTCAAGAGGCTATGCAGGTAACGTTTCTTAAATAGTATCTGTAATTAACACATTTAATAGTAACACTCCGAAGGGTTAAAACGCGAAATGTATTAGTCAAGTTATATACAATTTCCTTCAACAACGGGGTGGTAACTAAGAACGTCGACAAGAACGTTGTTAGTTTTATAAGTGCATGTAACTACATATATTACGCAATACACAAAGTCCACTATCCTATCGGCTTCCATCAATTTTGGAAATTGTTTCGTGATAAACCTTCCAAAAGAGTCGCACGCCTTGTAGGGGGATCTACAGGTCGGGAGGCCTACTCTTTTATGACCATTTCACTGGTAGCTTTTATTTATAGGCAAGTAGTTGATCAGTCTGTACCTTGTCCTTGTTCTTGAAACGTCCCAGCCATTTTTCAACTTCAATATAGTAAACCCCGTATGTCTGTCGTCTTGTCTGTTTGATTTATAATTATCTTCTTATATATTATGTTTTATAGCTATGCTGGTCTCCACTGCGTAGTTATAAAGGGCTACAGCAAGTCAGCTGGCTACCAACCAGGAGTTCGCTTCGAGGACAATCGCTTCAGAAACTCTTGGAACGCAGTTTATGTGGCGGGAGCGTGGAGATTTGTGCAGTGCAACTGGGGGGCGCGACATCTCGTCAACGCTAAGGACGCACCCAAGCCGGGAAATAGGGGGAAAAGTGATAGCTTAAGGTACACTTTAATTTAATATAATCCCAACTTCTATTTACTAATAGGATAATATAATAATACACGAGATGTAATGTGAAATCCCAATCATTTTCAAAATTGGGGCACGGGGCAAACATGTATCTGCGTCCCGTTCACAGATAAAATTTATTTATAGGCACCTAAATTGATCAATCTTCGGTGACCTGTCCGACCGAAAAATAAATTCAAACCCATAATTTCTCGTGCTCATTCGAATTCGGTTACACATTGTACAAAAAATTCAATAAGAACGAGTGAGACTGAAAGTGAGGTTCGATTGATAAAGCAGCAGCATAAGGCGCTGCGTATAGTGATTCAAGTCCTGTCCGTGAAGTCAAATTTTTCATTTATGTTATTTCCACAGATATGAATACGATGACCATTATTTCTTGACGGATCCTCGTGAATTTATCTACGAGTTCTACCCTCTGCAGCCAGACTGGCAATTGCTCAAGACACCGATCACCCTTCATGACTTCGAAGAGCTGCCGTTCGTCAGGTCACTCTTCTTCAGATATGGCCTCTACTTCAGCGATCCTAACACTAAGGCAGTCATGTTCACAGACTCCACTGGTAAGTTAAATTTGTATCAGCATTATTTGTGTTTCGGATCATGTTAAGTTACACAAGGGCGCAAATATTTTGTCAAAAATGCGCTTAAAAAAATAATATTTTATTTCAAATTAATTACTTATAAACTTAATTTTGAAAGTTATTGCTTTCTTAACATTAACATATTATTTGAAAACAAATATTTGCCTATTTGGCATTTTAATGGCATAAATTTGGCATAGGTGCGGCGACTATGCGCATAGCCATGCCGGCACATATGCAGAGTTCGCTGATATTCCACTACAACCTCAAGTTTTATGACACGGAGGGGGATGGCTTCGACGGCGTCAGTCTTAAGAGATTCGTGATGCAGGTAAATCAAGAAAAGTTACGATATTTGATATATGTATATTACTTTAAGTATTTAACGCAATCTTATATTTTGTATTTACAGAATTAATTTGTTTTTTTTTTTTATTAATTCGTGTTTCTTGTTGTTTAGTCTGTGGTCGGCAACGTCGTATCGTTCCGTGTGCACGCGCCGTGCAGCGGCGCCTTTCTATTGGACATCTTCGCAAACGCCGTCACACCAAGGGAATATCTTACCGGAGAACCCATGAAGTTCAAGAGTGTTTGCAAGTTTAAGGTATGACGCGATAGAATCAAAAAATAGAGGCCTGGCCATAGAAGACACTTATTTCTATCATTTATCCGCTATATCACACAAAAAAGCTAAAAAAACTGAGTAATATTATCAAATTAGGGCTTTGTTTAACACCTTACAATGATAGTAAACTGAAAGAGCAAAAGGAAGAAATGTCAAGTTGACATTGACAATTGACTGAATATTATATTGATATGGAGGGCGGAAATTTTAATTACATTTTAACAAAAGTGTTTGCTTTTAATCCACGTTTTAACTGTTGAAAATATTTTATTTTCATCCCTCGGGTAAACTACAAAACAATATTTATTTGAACATATATTTTCTTTAGATATGCTGTGCGGAACTACAGACCGTGATGGTGCCTTTACCAGACTGCGCGAGCGGAGAATGGGGACCCACCAAAGCCACCAGGCTCTTTGGTTTAGTTCCAATTACACACCAGGTAGATAAAAAATACAAACAAAATAAAACATGCGTAAAGCAACTTGATAATAACTATTAATGTTGGTCTTACTTTTTTCACGACAAACAATTAATTTTTAACGGACTTCGGAAAAAGCAAATCATTGATTCGACCGGTTATATGTTTTTTTTATCTTCGAACGCGGATCGGAATCGGTCCTTTGTGGGGCCACACATTTTTGATGTACATATTTATTTTCTTGGAGAGTACTAATACAAATTTTCTACGATATCAAATTATTTATTTAGTGTACATAGTTTCATAAAGCATATCAAAGAAATTACAAAATCCCAAATAAGAGATAAACCTAAGTAGATGTGAAAAGAACTTCTAACAAAAATTAGACGATAAAAAGAGTGGCCACGAGTTTCTTGCCAATTCCTCTCATTCGTTTCACACCCTTAATTTGGGAATTGGTAATAAATTTATTATTTCATCTTTACAGCTTATAACATACTACGCTATATTATACGCTATATATATAATAATACGATGAAAATGACTAAGAACTAATAAAAGAGACAAGCTAAACACTAAGAACGAATAAATGTTAATTTTGAGGTTTTTTTTTAACTGTATCGACATTCATAAGCTAGGTACTAGCTACCTTCTTGAATATATTTTTTTTATTTGATTTGAAAATACGTATTACGTGAATTAATTTTGTGTTTTTAGCAACTGTTTAAACAGGCTTATTTTTATAAACAATTTTATATTTCTTTAATTGTTTATGAGTTAATGTCTCAATATGGTACTTAATTGTTTTGTCTCTCATTGTCTCACCAGGAAGCACTAGTGTTCGCAGGCAGGGAACTAGAAATACAATTTCGCATGTCCCGGCCCCTAGCGGACTTCATGGCGACCTTACACAAGAACGGGGTGGACGAGAAGCGTCTCTCCAAATACGTGCATCAGAATGTCTCGGATGACATCGTCTCGTTCTATATCACATTTCCAGAAGAAGGTCAGTTTGATTTGTATCGCTTTAACTTAGCTTCAATGATTTTCTTAAGCTGCAAAGCATGAGACATTGGACATTAGGACGCAAGTGTTAAGGTTGGAATTACATTGCGCGAGAGGTGCATGTACAACGTAATTACGCGTAGATTCGGTAGTTAAACTGGTTAAAGCACGGAACGCTGTGAATGCCGGTTCAAGTCCTGCCCGAGTCGTAAATATTTTCAATTTAATATCGATGTTTAATTTCTCTTCTTCGTCTTATAGGCAGCAATGAAAATGGGTACCTTATAAATGCCTTTTTTATTGGTGACAGGCTAAGGAGTCGAATTTATGCAAGCATTTAAATTAAACACAACTAAAAAAAAAACTTAGAAACTTAGCGCTAGATCACAAAGATGTATAATGTGTTGAGAAATTGAATTGGTGACTAGCAGGGAGTCAAACTCACGAACAGTATCACAACTGCATTTATGCTCTCAACTCCGGCGCAGTTTTTGTAACTTCATACGCGTATATCATTTAAACAACAAGCGTCAATATCTTTTATGTTATAGGTCAATATGGTCTAGACATTTACACTCGGGAACGCAACGGTCCAACAGCAATACATCAAAACGGCTCAACAGAAAAGGAGAAGCATCTGCTGACACATTGCTGCAAATACCTCATCAATAGCAGCAAACGTAATTAATATGGATCTGACATAAAATAATAACTCGGTTATTTTTATTTTATAACGATGAAATTTTCCAAAACAAACAAGGCCTGATTGAGGATTAGTTATTTACATTATTAACGGGTTGAAACGCAAAATACTAAATTAATGGATTCTCCTCCGCGAGCACAGCTGCTGAGTATCAGTTCGGATCCTAATAAAATAGTTTTTTATATATTTCGGGTTTTAAACCGTTAAATTGTTAATTTAATGTTTAACTACAGGCAATATTTATTTAAAGACTATACTGGCAATATTTAAGTACGAGTGTTGTCTCTTTCTGATATATTCACTTAGCCTAAGTGGAACAAAGACAACATCATTAACGCTGTTTATCTTCAAACAACACTATTTTCCGAGTGCCTTCAATTTAGCTGATAAATTGGCATCTGTTACGAATGTACTGTAAATACCTCACAAGAGAATATATTTTTATAGATATGCTTATAACGCTCTAACATAATGACAATAGACTTAAGCGCTATATTTAACGTTAATAGCAGTAAGATATAGCAGTAATGAGAATTGTATCCAAATGTAGATGGTAATATATTAAAATAAAACATTCCGTCCATAGAGATTCACTTTATCGTATTTAACATGAGTATTTACATTTGTCTTAAGTACTCTAGGTTGTGCTAAAGCAATCTAATTGCTCTTAAGAATTTATTACGCGTAGTTTTAAGCGAATAGCTTTACAAAAATTATATTGTTTCCATTTTTTTATAATTTAGGAATATTGCAAAAGTTCGAATTGAATCTACTCATGAGAGATAACTAGGTATTATTGGAAGCTGTTAGACAAACAAGCTATGTTGCAGGTTCGAATCCCGCCTCCGTCATTCACAATATTTAAGATCAAATGAAAAATATATCTGTGTTAATTGTTCTTTGCATGTTATAGCTTGCTTATTTTACAGACAACACGAGTAAAGCGCACAGACAAACACTTAACCTAAATACATATATTTTATATAACATCTACATAACTTATAGCTATTTTATAAAGATTTGTATGTAAATTTTTATAAATTATATGGCATGTTACTTTTCTAAATGCTTTAGTTTTATTTTCCCTAATCACGCATCGCGTTGAGCACCAATAGGACGGCATGTAATTATCTATCGCAGACAAACTAGGGCGGATCACTTATGTCTATGAGAGACTCAAAAATATAGATCATAGCCATTTTTACACTAATTCATTGGAAACATTTTCGTTGTTACAATATATTATGTTAATTTGCCCGAAACGCTGAGAAGCGGAGCTCTTAGTAAATAACTAAACTGTAAATATAGTTGTTGCATTGTACATTAAATTAATTAAAATTGGTATAAATCGAGTATATAAAGTTCATTGAATTTTAAAAGTAATTAAATAACTTTGCCCAAATGAACAAATGTACAGAATAGTGTGTATATAAATAATGACCGTACTTTTATACTTGACATCTGTCAGACGAGTATACATATATGTCGAACAGAGGATCAACAAATTTTCAGATCTGGTAGATTTTTAATGAATTATTTAAAACAGTTTAAATATCGTGTCTTTAAAACTTTAGCCAAAACACAACGTTACGGAGTGTGACAACGCGTGACGTCATGAGTGGTCAATTGTCATCCGCGCTCAATAGTTGCCTACAAATGACTTCACGCACTTCGAATGTATCTATAATATGTACAGGTAAAAATATCATAATTGACATTTTATTTCTTCATTTAAAATATTTAAATCAAATTATTTGATTAATGCTTCTCGTTACGCAAGATAGAATAAGGATTTTTAATGGATTACTGTCTGATCCCCTATTGGAATTGGTCATTCTATATACAATATTTTTTAATATACAAAGAGTTACTACGTTTCTTTTTTATATTGCCAAACATCTCTATACTACACATACAAACGATTCTTATATTTGTCACTGAAACGTCTTTGATAATTAGACTTAAATAGCGAAAAATATTTATGTTTAGGCCCAGCCGAATGCTTAATTTAATAAATTCATTATAAAATACCACAGAATCACGTCAATGTTAATATCAGTCCTATTAAATCAGATCATATAGAATATAATTAACCATTATGTCACAATCGTAAACCACAGAGTATATTTAGCGGAATGTATTATTCAGGTGGCTTAGATAAATATTTCTAAATAGCACCATCTTATATGCAAAATTGATAATAATTTGATGGTTGTTATTATAAAATTCGTCGGTTTTTCATCATGAAACCTTTACCTATTCCCACGGCTGGGACTAATCGTAAAGAGATTTATCAACCATATAATGACACAGATATTTATCGTATTGCTCTCCTTCATTGGAGCTAATATGTAATAAATAAATATACAAATCCCAGCCGTGGGAAAAGTTAAGAGGTCTCGCGATGAATGTATAGCACGTTACAGAGCGCACGTCCGTTTTAAAGTATTTTTATGAGTTTGATTAGTACAAACAATTGTAATAATCTCTTTTTTACTATCAACAAAATTGTTAAAAGATTTCAGACCATCCCTTTAGTATTGAGTGTTGCCCTTTGCTCAACGCCGCGTATTAATGAGCCAAGTAAACCTTCCATTTCGTTTGCAGTCTCCTTGAGTTGGCTGTTATCGAAGCACGATTCTGTAAGATACAAATTTAAACATATATAATTCTTAAAGAAAATAATTACAATCCATACTAATATTATAAAGTTCAAGAACTTGTTTGTTTGAACGCTCTTATCTATGGAACTACTGGTTTAAATTGAAAAAATATTTTTGTGTTGGTTAAAGCATTTATCGAGCTGAGAAACATCACAAAGCGAAGACATAGTAGAAAATGTGGAAAAAATGGGGGAAAACATTAAACTTTAAGGGTTTTCGTTGTATTCGCTGCAAAATGATTCAAGACACCTAAAAATATGTTTGCAAGGATGATACTTCTTTAAATGATCTAAAAAAATATCCGCGACCATCCACACATAAAAGAGATGGATTCTAAATCTATGTTTGGGTTTCATGCTGTGAACTTCCGAAAGTTAAAATCGACAGTACAATCTTATTTATATTATATACTAGCTGGTGCCCGCGACTTCGTCTACGCAGAATTAGGATTACGTGGAATCGCGCATTTAAACTAAATATCATACATTACATAATTATGTGTAACGTTATGTTACGTAACGTTTATGGCAGCGCACGCCAGAATAGCTCACAGAAAGGTAGGTTTTTTCCCCACTTACTTGACACTTAATGTCATATTTTGGAGAGCTCACACAATATCTTTATAAATTGTAGCCTATGTGTTATTCTGGTGTAGAAGCTATATTATTTGAAATCCATTCAGTAGTTTTTGCGTGAAAGAGTAACAAAGATCCATCCACACATATAAACTTTCACGTTTATAATATTAGTAGAATTTTTATTTTTATTTAGGTCTACCTTCTATCACATGAACATCGTGTTTGTCTGTCATTATCTGTGATAAATACAAACTAAAATTATATAATATAGATAATTAATTAAACAGTTTGCTGAATGACAAATCTTGACGATAAATTAAATTACAAAATCATTAACTGACCGTCAACAGTAAAGTTATGTGTCAATATCTGCTGAAGCCTGTCCAGAACTGTGTCCAGGTCCGCATTCAACTCTTTCATTTTGTCATTACTCTGTTCAACGCTGCGCATATCCGCCGCGAATCGTTGCTCTGTCGTTATGTTATGGCACGTTTGGTCTGGAAGGATTGTCCTAGATCTTTTCTCAGCACCAGTTTCTGTAAGATGGTAACGTGTATAAAGGTATCGCTTTAATTCGCAAGTGTTAAGATTGAAATTACATTGCGCGAGAGGTGCATGTATCTATAAGTTGAAAGAATTCGACGATGAGGTGTAGGACTCGGTAACTCAATTGGTTAGAGCAACAGAACAAATCAGCAGTCCGTGTCGTTATTTTTTTCAATTTTATCCGATTTTAAATTTATATAGTGGCATCATGTGAAAAAAATTGAGGGTAGTTGGAAATAAGAAAATTATTATAAATGTTAATAACATACCATTATACCAATTAGTCATTTCATTCATAGACACGGCAGATATACTATCTGAAGTTCCTTGTATCACCGGCTTCAAGGCATCTCCTGTCATAGACAACACCTGATTCTCATGTTTGGACGTCACTGAGAAGTTCCCAGAGTCCATGCTGAGGACTCGAGGCTGGTTTTTAAGATTTTCCGTCATTTTCGCTTGTTTTTCATCAACTGGTATAGGACTGAACATATCGAATGCTTGTGGCCGTTCACTTTTCTCCGTCTTTCCTTCACTTGTAAGATTTTCCTGAAATAAATATGGATATCCTTTCACAACGACTCTCTGTAAAGTCTCGCATGGCCCATATAGCAAATGGGACTCTGTTGTGTTCCAATAAATGTTATTTATAGTGTTATTTTGTAAAATATATTAAAAAAATAAAAATAATAGCAAGATACGCTTAAAATTTTACCTTTAGTTCTCTTAAACGGCTTATCTGTGCCGATATTTGATTGTAGTGTGTATCAACTTTTGTTTTTAATTCATCATCACATGTCTGGGAGACTTCTTGCAGTTGGCTTGAAATATCTTTTAGGGCTCTAAATATAGGAGAAAAATGTTTTTAGGTACAACTTATTGCATAAAGTAGTATAGTATGTATCTAGAAGTATGACTAACTAGTAGAGTATGTGTACAATCTATCTATACTAATATATAAAGTTTGATTGTGTGTTTGAACGCGCTACTCTCAGAAATTACGGGTTCGAATTGAAAAATCCTTTCTGTGTTAGCTAGAGCATTTATTGAGGAGGGCTATAGGCTATAAAACATCGCCCTGTGACTAATAGGAGCGAAGATCCAGCGAGAAATATGAAAAAAAGGGGGAAATTAGTCATCGTTACAGGTTTCCGAGCCGTACGCTACAATAACGGTTCAAGATACCAAAAAAAATGTATGAGAGAATGATTCCTCTTTAAATGATGTAAAAAAAAGTCCGCGAATGACTATCTTTTAAGACCGACGTCGTGGGCTTGAGTTTAAAAGATGAAGAGGTTTGCAAAAACGAATTTGGGTGCCTAAAATAACGATTCTCGCGGACGAAGTCGCTGGAACAGCTAGTAAATTATATAATAATTCCTTGGTTCAAGCCATACTAAAGATAATACCTAGTTTGATTTTCCAATTGCGTTATAATATCTTCTAAAGTAATCGCTGGATTATTCCTCTTATGTCCAGAAGCTTTACCAACTGTTGAGGTGAAAATCGCTGGCTTTTCGTCCTGTTTTCTCCTGACAGACCCCGGTCTTTCTTTCTTTTTCTTACTTCCTTTTTTGCTTGATTTCTTACCAGTCTTTGTGCAGAAGAAAAATCGTTTCATACCCTTCATAAAACTGAGACACTCTGTTGGTTTTATCTGTGAGAGATAGGTCTGTTATTAAAGGAATGTAATAATTAGGTTGGAACGAAACAATACAAAATGGAGGATATAAATATGAATACTACCTGTCCATCATTAACCTCATAAACTAAATGAGACTTCTTGTGTCCAGTAATATTATTTAAGTCTTTGTCGTATAAATAGCACTTCTCACAGAAGTATAGATCCGTGCATTTAGCACACTTGAATTTTAGTACCTGTAAGGTTAAAAGGAATGAGGACTTAATTATTAAGATATTACATTATCAACTATAACTATCTCTACACTTCGTTCAGCGCTAAAGATCCGTGCCGCGACTTATACTTTGTTGACTGTTTTCACAAATCATTATTTGGAGTTTTAATATGGCTGCGTCAAATAGCGAAAAACAGTAATAAAAGCCAATACCTGTATAAGTGGTTGTAAACATACAACACAAGACGCGTTGGCGGTAGAACAATTTCTACTAGAAACTACCCTCTGTACTACAATTAGCCAGTTTGTACTGCAGCAGGTGTTAACACCCCAATCTGCTACTGAACGACAGCTGACACCAAGCATACCAGCACTCTGCAACAAACATGGAATTTGATAATTTTTTTGGTGATTAAATTATTCTAGTCTTCTTTCTTGACACTTATATAAAAAAAAAACTAGTTTCAATAGAAATTCATTTAAAACTTTAAAAAAAGATGAAGGGTTTTTAAAAAACCTAGCAGTTTATATATAAAGATCTAACCTTACTAAAGCATCCGTCAACATCACTTTGAACTTGGTCTCCAGGTCCTCCCAAGTATTTTGCTAAAACGGCAACATGTTGGAGCAATGCTGATAATCTCCGAGGAGACACACAACCATTGTGGTCAGCACAGCAGTTGGCTAGAGCAAACCATTTGTCATCAACAGATTCTTCACTTAGAATTATTAGTAATGTTTTGGCAGCAAGCACTCTTATTGGAGTATTTCTGTTTCTGAAAGGAAACATAGTCTTAATGCATAACAATGCATGTAAACTCAAATACTTAGGTGTGTAAGAATAAATAATTCTCTATAATAATCTTTAATTACCTACACTAATTTTTTTTTATTGGAGACACCTATAGAAGACAGAGAAATGAAAAATTATTTTTTTGCTGGTTAGAGCAATTATCGCGGAAGGCTATAAAACATTGCGCTTGTATAGGAAACAGCGGAAGGTTGCGGTAAAAACAGGGAAAATTATTCATCTTTGTAGGTTTCCGATTCGTACGCTGCGAAAATTATTCAAGATACACAAAAAATATGTATGAGAGAATGATTCTTCTGTCAATTTAAAAAAAGAGAATGTCCACCACACAATATGTCTATCCTTTAAGATGAACTCGCAGGAACGACGGGAACCGTCCAATGACGTAGGTAGTAGTTTGCAAAAACAATTTTGGATGAATAAAATAACTGACTCAGCTAGTTTGAATCCACTCCAACAACATGTTTGTTTTAGAAAATATTATCAAATGACCTTTAGTTTTTGCAATAAAACTAGCTCATAATAACTATAATTAAAAAATAAAATGTAATTTAAATAAAACACTTTTAATGGCTTGAACCCCGAAATATATTAGTGAAATCCGGCTTCCCCTTGTGGGGCATGGGGTGGACACATTTTGTGGTCTGTTTAAATAACCAGTTTTATTGACAGGCAAGAAGTTGATCGACTTCTGTGCCGTACCTGACTGAAACAATCAGTAATGTAGTGATAGGCAACATGTCTAACCATTTAGCCACAGATGGGGTCATTTTGACGCGTATTATTTAACTTCCTTATTATTTAATTTAGCTATGGTCATCCATTTCTAATATATTTTGCGTTTCAAACTGTAAAAAGTATATATATTCATGTGAACTACTCACTTAAACTACAGACATTACTTGAAATAATAGTTGTGTATAAAATTTAAGACCTAACAAACATAACTTACTCATCATAAACATTTAACAACAGATTGATAACTAGATCCACAGCCAAATCAATGTCACCATCAAACAATCCTTCCTTCTCCGCAGCAAAGTAAATATCAGCAAGAACTGCCTCCAATTCAGCTGTATCAAGGGATAAACTGCTTTCTGACAAACTTAGCTGATGCCTCGCAAAAACACCAGAACTTATTCGGAGGGGAGGTACTGAAATATGGAAAAAATCAAATAAGTTTTATAATTTATAATGATGATTTTAATGCTATAGACAGTAATAAAACAGCTACAACTAGTATTACAAACCTTTAAGTTGTTTTTGGAGAACGAAAATCTTAAACGCAACCTTATATGCAGTGTACTTAATACCATTATATTCATCTAGTAAAATAACTATATCTTTGAACTTAGGATGGTTGAAATCCTGTTTGCCGCTCGTTTCGCTGAAAGTTATTAATTATTATTACTATAGTACGAATACAAATTGAAAAATCAGTAAACCGCGGATACAGTTCTAGTAGTAGAGAAAGTAGATCGCGTACTCAATATAACATGGATAACCCGCTTCATCTTCAGTCTTTCGCCAATTCTGAGTACTCATAATTAATCGTTTACACAAATTGCATATTCACAACCAATATTGTATAAGGTGAAAAAATGTTTAAATCAAAAATTGATTTAACCGTCACAAAATATTCAAAAAATGCAACACAAAAGTAGAAGTCCTTCAAAAGTCGAAACAAGTTTTTTTTTTTTTTTAATAATATTTAATGGCCTGGTAACGAGACCTTTAAGCCAAGTCTTATTTTCACTTCACACTTTTCTTCTTATATGGACCCTATAGTGTTTTTAATGTATTTGTATAACGCACTATAACACTTTTTGTTTTTAAGTAAATTACACAACTGGCGGCGGGAGGTTTCACTAGCTTCTATAATATCACTTGCCAATATAAGTCTATGAAAGATAAACATAGGGTGTTGACACTTAAAAAATATGTGTTCGATGTCTCCTTCTTCGTCACAGTAGTTGCAAATATTGCTATTTATTATATTGAACCTCGCAAGATGTGCGGGTGCGGCATTGTGACCAAATCTCAATCTGTTAATTGTAGTGATAAATTCACGACTAGCTACATCGAGCTCGTCATACCAGGGTTTGTTTGGTAAATTCTCTTGTATAGTTCCATACCATTTTCCTTTACATTTTTGATCTTCTTTCCAGAACTTTAGCCACATATCTTTTAAGGAGATATTTACATCGTTATAATAGTCAGTCATAGGAACGGACACCACATTTCTAACGTTCTTAGCATTGATTCCTTCATATGCAGTCTTGTCAGCTATTTCATTACCAGAAATACCCTTATGGGAAGGAACCCACATAAAGGCAACTGTTATTCCTTTATTATGTAACTGCCACACATAATCTTTGATATAATAAATTATATAGTTGGTTTTAAAATTAAGATTTATATGTTTGAGGCTTTCTATAAGACTCAAAGAATCTGTTAAAATTAAAAAATGTTTACAAGTATCAATATGTGTGATGAATTTTAAAGCCTCAAAAACTGCATATGCCTCTGCCGTATATATGGAACAATGTTCATTAAGTACAAAGCTCTGAGTGTATTTTTTTTGCGGATCATATATTGCACATCTAACATAAGTATTACCTTTGCTGCCATCAGTATACATTGTATAATAACTATTATTTTCTTCTAGGAAGGAAATAAAGTCTGTGTTATTATTGATTATCATTGAAAAAACTACTATTGGATGCATTATACTGGCGTATGAATGAGTGTAACATGGCCAGTGGGAGTACCTACAAATGTTTGAATATTGAGACTGTATGTCTAACAAAATTTGGCATAAAGTTGGAGATATGTTTCTAAGAAGATTTATAGCAGAAAAAAGAGGACTATCAGTAGTCATTGGGTGAGGTTTAATTTTATTTATAATTTGTAAATTGTTTGATGAGCATAATTTAAGGCAATATCTTTGTGCAAGCATAAATCTTCTCAAAACCAAAGGCATAATATTTGTTTCAACTTCCATGGCCCTTATGGGAGTTGAACACATAGCCCCTGATATGATCCTTAAAGCTCTGTTCTGTATTACATCTAATTTTTGGATATGAGTACTATTTAAATAGACTAAATAACTATAGTCAAAATGACTCCTAACAATAGATTTATATAAGACTGAAAGTATTTTAGGATCTGCACCCCATGTAACACCTGCTAAGCATTTCAAAATATTAAGACCATTTAATGCATGTTTAGATATATATTTAATTTGTTCTTCAAAGGTAAGTCTTTGGTCAATGATAACACCTAAAAATTTATGTGACCTTACTTGTTGTATAACATCACCATTATAAGTAACATTTATCATTGGTAGGTCTTTTCCAAATATCATGACATTACTTTTCATAGTATTTACTTTTAAGTTTAGTCTGTGCTGGTAATAGTTATTCAATTGTCTTAATCCAGTATTTACTTTTTCTACAGCTAATGTTAAGTTTAAATCCGAACTGTATAAAACTAAATCATCAGCAAACTGAAGTATATTTACATTTTTGGTATCTACATATTTACATATTTCACATGTGTACAAGTTATATAACAATGGTGACAAAGTTGCACCTTGCATGGTACCTTTTGAGGCAATTCTGGGTCCATGTAGAACATTGTTATGCCTAACATATAGAACTCTATTACTTAGAAAATCATAGATCCATTTACACAACTGTCCTGGTATCCCAGCATTACTTAGTACCTTGACCAGTATGCCAGGATCTACACTATCAAAGGCCCCTTGGACATCTAAAAATACGCAAACTGTATGTATCTTATTATTTTTCGCATTTTTCAGATCATTTGTTAGAGAAATAAAGCTGTCTGCACAGCTTCTTCCTTTACGAAATCCATATTGAATGTGAGGGATGATAGTATTTGATTCCGCATACCAGTCGAGGCGAGTCTTCAACATGTTTTCAAATATCTTACCAAGACACGATGATAGTGAGATTGGACGATAAGAACTTGCATTTTCTGGTGATTTATCTGGTTTAAGAATTGGAATAACACATTGAGTCTTCCATGATGTTGGAATTAATTTCTTATGCCAGAGACTGTTAAGTACATTTAAAAATATTAATTTTATGGATTCAGGTAAATATGTTATTAATAAATAGGGAAAGTCATCTAAACCGGGACTAGTATTTTTACGGGATTGTAAACTCATTATAAATTCGGACCATGAAAAAGGTTCTAAAAGAAATCTTGATTGAGGGTTTTCATTGTTAGATATAAAATAATCATTTAATGAATTGGAGTTTACTAAATTTGTATTATCAGATAGTTTGTCTAAGAATGGTTGCACAAAATCATCCCTATACGACTTATTACCAGTTCTGACACCCTTAAACTTTTTAATGAGATTCCAAATTTGACTAATGGGAGTAGTTCTATTAAAGCTGTTACAGTAACTATTCCAACTAATTCGTTTTTGCTCCTTTATAGTGCGTTTCTTTAGCGCGTCTAGTCTTTTATAATTTATATAATTATCTACCGTGGGATCGTTTCTATAAAGTTTAAGTGCGTTGTAAGATTTTATAACAGCCTCTTCACATGTACTATTCCACCAGGGCGCTGGTGGTCTGCCTCTAAAGTTGGTTTTAGTAAATTTAGGAACACACATTTGTTTAAGCTTATTAAGTCTGTTACAAAACTCCTCATAAGAGGCAACTGGATTCTCTTTACTAACTATCATGTCTTGAAAGACATTATTAGAGACTTCTGCATACTTATTCCAATCTGTTTTATTATACAAAAATTTTTCTGTACCATATATTACTGTATATCTTTCAGGGTTTATAGTAATATTTGTGATAGTTGGGTAGTGATAACTACCCATAGCATCATCATATACTGACCATTCACAGAATGGAGCCAACTGGGGACTTATAAAACTTACATCTATTGCTGAGGGATTATGTCTAGGATAATTAACTGTTGTAGAGCTACCATCGTTTAAAATGCATAAACCACAATCATCTATAATGTCATATAAGTTTTGACCTCGACTTTTAGTGGATAAACATCCAAAGGCAATGTGGTGTGCATTAAAATCACCACTTATAAAAATCGGTTTTGGCAAATCTCTTAAAATATTATGTAATCTATGCATTCTTATGTGTCCATTAGAAGGAGGACAATATACACAAAGAATTGACAAAGAGGTATTACCGGTACTGACACTTAAAGCTATTGTTTGTATATCTTCTAAAAACACAGTATTTAAAATACTATGCTTTATATTTGGTTTTATTAAAATTCCAACACCATTTCGAGGGTTTTTAGAATTTTTATTGTAAAAGTTATAACCCGAAATGTAAAAAGACTGATTGTCCTTTAACCACGTCTCATTTAGTAAACAAATATCAATATCATTTTCATTTAAAAATTTAGTAAGTAAAGGTTTTTTATTGTTTGCGCCTTGAACATTAAATTGCGCAAGGCGCAAAGAGGATGACATGCAAGATTGGTTCTCCATTAACTTGGCAAATTTTTAATAAGTATATCTTTGATAAATGTTGTTGTTATAGGAGTGTCGTCTGTTTTATTTCCAATTTGAACAAGTGTATGTACCAGGGCCATAAGTACTTCACTGTTCTCAATTATTTGAGACTTAATGTTACTAGCCTGTGAAACTGGCTTACTTATTATAGATTTATTAACATTTTTAGATAGAGAATTATTTATATTCTTAGATACAGTATTATTTACAGTAATAGTATTATCATTTTTATTTACAGGTATGGAGCATACTGGCAGAGGGGGAAAATCAATATTTAATTTTGAATTGGCAACACTTGCATATGTAATTTTATTTTTCTTATCCACAATTTTTTTCATTTTAATGGGACATAGTTTCGAGATAGCCAAATGAGGTCCACTGCAGTTTACGCAGCAAATCTCATTTGGTTTAGGACATTCCTTATAAAAATGTTCTTGGGAACAAATAGAGCACCGCTGTTTGCCATTACAAATTTTTGCATGATGGTTGAATTTAAAACATTTGTAACATTGTTGGAGAGGGGGGACATAATCGAAAACTCTGTATGAAAATAAATCGTACTGCACACTTTCTGGTAAAAAGTTAGATAAAAATGTGATGCTAACAGTTTGAGTTGCTATCAATTCATGACCAACTTTTTTCATGAATCTCCTGACTGCTATTATTTCAAATGTAGATGTCAATTTACTAAATAACTCTTTGTTTGATATGGTTGCAGGAACAAATCTTATAATACCTGTTTTCTCTATTTGGGCTGCTGGTATGTATGCTTTCAAGTCGTGGCTTTCAAGGAAGCTGTTATTGTTTAAAAAATTATTTGCCGTATTGTGTTGTTTAAATATCACTACAATTTTGTTTGCATTGATTCGTCTGATCGCTACAACTCCTTTTATATTCGAAAATATATGGTTCAAATAAACTGGACTTTTATTTCCTATTTTATCTTGTCCGTTTTTGTTTTCAATAAAAACTTTGAATTCTGTGTTTATACTATTTTCAGAATAAAGTCTTTTATAGTTTGGTTTAAAATATGGCAAAAAGTCTTTCTCACCACCTCCGCCGCCAAGACCAGATCCGTTCTGGTGATCATCAGGCCGTCGTGGTCTTTTTTTGGAGGTGGGCGGGCTATCCACGCCCTCCTCCATTTTTACTGATAACACTCTATATGAATAATGTATTTATGCTATATTGAACAAAGAAATACTAAAACATTAAATTAATTTGTGCTAAAGAAAAATAGTCGACCGCCCTTTTTCAAATTCCCGCCAAGAATCCGTCGAAACAAGTGTTACCTACCTATAGACAATGGAAACTTAATTAATACATTTCGTTTCTATATACGCACTATGCTGTACAAGGAATATGTAAAAAGGTTAAAAAAATTAACTGTTACGTGATTTATTAAAAAAAAAAGATAATAATTGAATAAAATATTTTGAATTACTGTAAAGTGTCCTCGTGAGAATATTACTTTAAAATGGTCTATAACACGAAATATCTAAAGACTTTAAAGGTGGTGACTAAGTGAAAAATCTTATGTTTGATATAATTTAAAACAGAAAAATGTAAAAAAATGCATTTTTATTAGGTAGGCTATAGTCATTCGGTTGTACCGCCAACATTTTATCGTAAGAGGAAACGTACAAAAAAATAAGTCTGCTTCATCGTCACTAGTGTACATACACGTTGAATTCGACCAATCGACGTTTAGATTTCGTTGTTTACATCTTATATCTACCAATGGGAATACATGTTGTGAGTCTGATTTTGTGCCTCCTTTTTCGAGTGTAAAGGAGACGCCATTTTGCAAGCGTCACTTGGCGGCGTGTCGGGATTTGGTATTTCGCATTATTTAGTAGAAACAAGACAAATATAGTGCGTTTTTATTATTAAAAATGTCATATCAGTCGAGTGTGGCGCAAGACTCCTTAGCTGCAGCACAGTTGGAAATGGCCGGTAACCCTTCTTTGGCGCTTCGTCGACCATTCGACCCTGTGGCTCACGATTTGGAGGCCAGTTTTCGACTAACAAGATTCGCCGACCTCAAGGGAAGAAGTTGTAAAGTACCTCAAGATGTGCTATCTAAACTTGTCGAGTCGCTGCAGCAAGACTATTCCCAACAAGATGATCAATTTATGCATGTCGCTATCCCACGCATCGGCATCGGCTTAGATTGCTCCGTTACGCCGCTTCGCCACGGTGGACTCTGCTTGGTTCAAACCACAGACTTCTTCTATCCCCTCGTTGACGATCCCTACATGATGGGAAAAATAGCGTGTGCTAACGTACTCAGTGATTTGTACGCTATGGGTGTCACTGAATGTGACAATATGCTTATGTTATTGGGCGTCTCAACTAAAATGACTGAGAAGGAGCGTGATGTCGTGATCCCCTTAATTATGCGTGGATTCAAGGATTCTGCCCTTGAAGCTGGCACATCTGTAACTGGAGGCCAAACTGTTATTAATCCATGGTGTACTATCGGAGGGGTAGCTACTACTATTTGTCAGCCTAATGAATATATTGTCCCTGACAATGCTGTTATGGGCGATGTACTTGTGTTGACCAAACCCCTCGGAACACAAGTGGCAGTCAATGCACACCAATGGCTTGACCAACCAGAACGCTGGAATAGAATTAAACTTGTTGTATCAGAAGAGGATGTTAGAAAAGCTTACCACCGGGCAATGGATTCAATGAGCAGATTGAACAGAATTGCTGCTCGCCTCATGCACAAATACAATGCTCATGGTTCTACTGATGTCACTGGATTTGGTCTACTTGGCCATGCTCAGAATCTTGCATCACATCAAAAGAATGAAGTGTCATTTGTTATCCACAATCTACCAGTGATTGCTAAAATGGCAGCAGTAGCTAAAGCTTGTGGTAATATGTTCCAGTTACTACAAGGCCATGCACCTGAAACATCTGGAGGGCTTCTCATCTGTTTGCCCCGAGAACAAGCAGCTGCTTACTGTAAAGATATTGAGAAACAGGAGGGTTACCAGGCATGGATTATTGGTATTGTGGAGAAGGGCAACCGTACTGCAAGAATCATTGACAAGCCCCGAGTTATCGAAGTACCAGCAAAAGATTAGATTATAACTGGAAGATACTGATTATTATTTTAATAATTAAGTACTGGAATTTCAAAGAAAGCATTTTTTTACTACTGTTATGAAATTTCATGTTCATTTTTTATTAAGAGAGTGTATGGAGAATACACATTTGACTTTTACACTTTTTAATGCTTCTAGTAAATTTAAACTAGCAACTTGGTGTTTAGGTTGATAAGCAAAATACTATTATAATAAATAATATTAAGATAAATTCCACTAGAATATCTGCTACAGTTTTTTTTAAATATTGCAGAAATCTGCAAATTCTGAATTAAGAATAATGATTAGAATAAAGTTATTTTCATTTTAACATGTTTGTTTTTTTTTCGCTTCTATGTCTATAAAGTTGGGCCAATTGGGTAATAATGTTTTAATGTACAAATATCTTAATTGAATCATGTATTAAACTACTAAATTCACCATTATTTGTGTCAATTGGTCTTATAAATTGGGAAGCATAATAAAATGATAAAGTATGAAATATCAATTATATTTAGTAAAAAGCATGATGTTAACAAAACAAAATGCATTAATTTTATGCTGTGTTTAAGAATTTTACATTCCTAGGCCTAACATGACATAATTAAAGTTTATAAATATTGCTCAGTATTATTATTTGTTCATTGCTAAGAGTCAAAGACCTGCTAAACAAATAAAAATCAAACTGACATATAAAAGTAACTTCTTAAACTACAAGCTTTTAACAAAATAGTGGGTCTTATATAGCTATATATGGGTCTTATATAAAATTAGAGAATCGTTAGTCATCCATTCTATTTATCAATACTAAGAGAATTTACTGATGCAGTAATTGAACACATTTTCTCGGTAGTTTCCTAGCAGCATTCACAAATACTAACTCTATGACACCTCACAATACATTTGGAATGAATATATTAAAATTAGTGTTTATTATTTGGAACTATAACATTACTGTTTCCCAGAAAACAAAAAACCAATGTGTTTCTAATATCAAAGTATGACTGGACCGAATATGATAGAAAATTATTATTATAAAATTGCTATAAATAATATGTGTTGTGTGTGTGATAAATATAGTTAAAGGTAAAAAGTATTTTCAGTTTAGCGGAGAATTGAGACGGGGTCTTTTGCGAGAGTTTCTCTCATCACCGTTTTGTTCAATACTGCTAAGATCCCTTTTCTTTGGGGATGTACTGTTGTTCTGAAAACAAAAAATTACCATTAATATTTTTATTTATAACCCCCCTTTTTTAAATAAGACGTACATTACATATATTATACAAAAAATACCTTTTTCTCCCATTGTTGATGCAGGTATCTTAGTAATATGTTTGTCTTTTCTGTTACAATAACTGGAAAAAAAAAACATTTTGATAGAACAGGGAAAAGCAGAACTTAAAGTCATACAATAATTTTAACTAATTGGACAAATCTTAATGAACACAAGAATTCATTTAAAACTTACAAAAATCATAAAAGCAATAATAATTCATAATTACACTTATTTTAACAAACATAAGTAAAACTATGAAACTGAGGTTAAGCATTCTCTAGATTTGGGTGTCGTAACTTAATGACATCGTAATTAACATGAACTTTGACACTTGTAGGAACTATTTACTCAACTTTGTTCAGAAGGTATATCTATATCTTTAGTGGGAAGGTATATTGAAGGCCTCTTAGAACAGTTTCTGATTCCGTGGTCCGTGTTGAATAAAGTGAAATTGTGCTCGTCGTAGGAGGGCAGGTCCTTCAAAAATTCAATCACCGACTGCAATAGGAATAATAATGTGATCACCAACGTTGATGGAGCATGCACCACACTCGGAACACTAGCGTTTCAATATCCAGTAATGAGATACTAACCATTTTAATCCTAATTTATTAGTACCCGTATATAAAACCTGCTATTTTCAACAGTAATCAATAAATATTTAAAGATAAAGCGATATAAAAATTAAAATTTACACAACATCCAGTAAGAACGACACAGATGTGCTTGGCAATTGACACATTGATTTTTGACATTTGATCTAGACCTGTTCCAGATAATATCATTCAAACAGAAAACTGTTCTATTTAAACTATATTTTAAAAATTATAGCTATCTGTAATATATTATAGGTAAACATATTATGATTTTGTCATAGGTCTGTAGTTTTAAAAACAAGTTATTTGGCGGGAAAATATATCTTATAAAATATTACTTGAATGCAGCTTTGAGATAGTAAATTAACTTTTATACATCTCGTAAATTTTATTGAACTTAATTTAACAGGAATAATTCATAATGTATAAAAGTTTAATTAACTCTAACTTCAACCGAACATACAACCCAAGCGGAGAACAAAATGCGTTGTGCGATATAAAAAGGCTTTTGACGTCACGGGATACTGCTGCTCAGTCAAAAGCGTGTACTTATTTAATAGATGTGATTAGCCGTTATGAAAAAGATTCGGAGGAACGAAATCGTTTAGCCCAATATTTGCTTGATAACGATATTATAGTATTCTTAGGTGAAGTTACGTGTAATTTGGATTTCAATTTATTTAGGTGAGTTCATCGTTTATCCAACATTTACAAAGGCTAGTTAAATATCATTAATGTTTTTGTCACTCATTTAGATAACTTATTTATTTTGTATTTTCACGACTCATGCTAAGTTAAACATGACTCAAATATACACGTGCAGCCATTTTTGTCCATATGAGTAAAGAAATAACATGATAATAAAATTAAGCACAAAACCAAATATTCCACTTGCAATTTATATACTTTTACTGCACGCCCCAGTGTGATATAATTAATAAGCGACTAATTTTTATTTATTTCATAAACAGATACATTACATAAGTAGATAATATGTAGTAATCCACAGGTTAGTGCTACGTTGTATACGCCTTGTGTGGTGTACTCCTCGATTCTTCGCGGAGGAACACGCTTCACATTCTCTATCAGCCGTAGTACGTGCTATAAACCACTTCATTGCAATCAATCCCTGCGCTCTGGACGTGTGCCTCCACTTTATTTGTGATCTGCTTAGCGGGTATGTAAATGAATAACACGTTGACTTAATAGATAACCACTAGGATCGAAATATGCTGAAATAAAATATTACTCTATACACGCAATTATTCCAATAAAATAAAATTTAAGACACGTTTAAATAAATCACTTTTAATGGCATTAAACGCAAAATGTATTGTGTAAAATCACATTTCCCCCTCGTGGAGCGTGGGGCGAACATATTTCTATGTCCGTTTCACTGATCCGTTCTATTTAACAGGCAAGTAGTTGATCAGATGTCAGTGCCTACCCGACCGAAACAACTTTTTTTTTGTTCCCCTGGGATTCGAACCCAGGACCTCTCACGCATAACACAATGCTAGACAATACGTTTAAGCACGTGGCTACAGAGGCGGTCCATAATGTATTAATCATTTACAATTTCTGTACTACACCCGACGTTTCGGATGTTTTGTAGCAGTCCCGGCCACGGGGGGACTGACCACCTCCTTTATTTAAATGTTTACTCATCTCGTACTACAAACAATACTTAACGTAAGACACGATTGATCAGCCTGAGTGTTCTGGGTTCGAATACCTACCGTCCATAAACGATTGTCGAGCTGCAACAAAACAAATTTAAATTGGAAATAAAAATAATGTCCTCACATATCTAAACAAAACGATCTGTATTTTGGCGTAAGATATTCAGAAATCTACAGGCTGAAACCAACTATTAAACTCCATTCTATCTGTGAATTGTTTCTGGTTCTGTACTTCAACGGAATTTTAATATTACACACATTTAAAATCTAGTATTGCCAGACACATACATGTTAAAAAATGAACTGATTTTTAATTACTTGTTGGACTCAGCTGGATTCGAATCCACAACCCGTTAAATGTGTGACACATTTTACCAACGCGTCCGTCAAAAACAACAACTAACGCCCTCTGAAATTTCAGGATAAGTACAAATAAGACCACGTCTCCGCTTTCACACCAAAGCGCTTACAGCACTGAACAACTCCTAGCTTCTTTCACAAACATTGCTACCCGTATAAACACAATATCTAACTCGAAAAGCATTTTATCCAGCGCTTTGGTACTGCAGGAGTTGATCTCGTATCAACCAGAAGGTTTAATTGTAACGAGTTGTGTCGCACAGAGCTTGGTAGATGTTATAAAAAAATGGCTGGAATTGTTAATGATGGGGCTGAATCATAAAGGTCTGACTGCGGAAGGGGATGAGATTGGAATGCTACTTATTGTTACCTGTCAGATTATTATGGATTCTTTGGGGTAAGAAGCCTAAGATCCCATAGCTATAGACGTATAGTAACAAATTAACGATAGGTAAACCTATAAAAATATAGCAGAAACTACATAAAAATACTTTAAAGTGTCGATTCATCAATATAAGTTGCAATGATGTATACTTATGTTAAACGTCATTTGAATAAATTAAACAAGTATCAAAACATTAATATTTTTCACATGTTATTGCACATGAAGGCACTATATAATATAAAGATCGAAAATAAATTGAAAAAAAATTTTTTTTTTCAATTTCCTGCCCGAGTCGAAAATTTTTTTTTATTTATTTTCGATCTTTAAATTAAACAAGTATTAACTTAAAAAAGCTTTTAACTTAAACGGTTTTATTTTTTGTGCACTGAAAATTACAAATATTTTAAATTTTAACATAACCATCGTGTTTTACTAGTGTAGCCCTTTCATTTGATACCCATATTGAGGGGGTTAAGGAAAAATATGTAATCCGCCATTTTGTATCGGCGGCCATCTTACATTTATAGTGTTATTCATTTTATTATATAGTATTGTCATCTAAATTAAATGTGTGTACCAAATTTCAGATCAATCTGACAACGGGAAGGTGTTTAAATTTCAATTTCTAATTTTGACCCAAATAAATAAATTTTGTTTCCTACTAAATAAAACCGTTTAAAAATAAATGCGACGAAAGCTTATAAGTTCTCAGTTAATTTAACAAAAATGTGTGCCTAAGTAACTATAACCGAAAAATTCTATGAGGAGGTCTTCCTCTTACCTTCTTAGGTTAGGGTAGGATTCTTATTGGAACACTCTCAGTTCTCAAAGACTCATAGACAGTTGGATATGGTTAACGTCAGAAGTCAGAACATTTAGGTTAGGATCTAGGATCTCACATTCAAATACTTACTAAAAGACCTCCTTTAGATATGAGTATTCCTGTAAAAGTGTTAGTATATGTAATAAAATCCAGGAATTCTCAAGCGCAATCATATTTCGTAGCCTTATAAAAATATTCGAGCAAGCACGACCTCCAGCAGATTTCGTTAACAAAATCCTAGCTGACAACAAAGAGGTTGATAGCTTGAGAGAATGCGCTAATGCTATGAGAAAATACATACACCAAGTGCTAACTGAAATGGTTGGGTTTGTAAAGGTGAGCTGCAGCAAAGTTTTAAAAAATCTTATATTATTAAGTCTTATTTTATTAATGGCTACAAATATAACATGAGGGTTCAGTGCGCAAGGGGTCAAAACGGAACCCCACCAAGATTTCGCTATCTGTTTGTCTATCAACCGCATAGGAGCTAGTTTTGGAATTTTCAAAAATTGAGATTTTCTGTTGCCGCTATTGCAAGAACTATTGCTGTAAATACTGAGGAATTAACCCTATTAAAAAATAATACCCTTAGTAATCTATTTTGTTAACATAACTAAGCATAATATGATGAAAGTTGGTTTGACAGGCTGGTTGGTCTAATTATAGCAATGTACGTCTAACAATCGACAGGCAGTGGCGTAGCTATCGTAGGGCCAGGTGGTGCAGGACACCAGGCCCCCGGAACTTAGGGTCCCTCTAACTTTATCTTTGAGAAGTTAGACGCGTATAAAAAGGATTTTTTAACGTTCTTGATGCTTTTTATAACTTTGGAGATTCATTTAATTCAAAGTATGCTAAAAGAGGGGATGAGGACCCGATTCTATCTTGAGGCTTAGGATTAGGTAGACCGGGGTCCACCTAGTTTCTGAACAATTCATAATTTTTCAAACACACGATGGACTTCATCTGGAATATCTGTATATGGAATGGGTTGTAGGGATTTCGGAATTCCGCCCGGATCACGCATGATATAAAAAGGCGTCAAATTAAATCGCATCTCGGTTTCATTCTTTTAATTTCTGAATGTCCGAACTGGAAATAGTTCGATAGTGCATTTTGTTAAGATATCTGTGATCATCGAGTAAAGCCCATGCTTGTCTGTCGTCCTCTGTCCCAAAAAATAAGACTGTCTTTAAATCGACGTCATCGCTGTGTTTTTTCGGTGCATCTTTTTAAATATCTGTTGGTCCTTTTAAATACAACACGTTGACTGTTTAAAACGCGATATAGTAGTTAAACTTATTTGAAAATGATTTTAAATTTTTAATGCGGCCTCCCCGTGACCACGGCTGAAAAGCGTCCGAAGCGTCGGGTCGAAGTTAAAAATCATTTTCAAATAAGTTTAACTAATATATCGCGTTTTAAACCGTTAATTTTTTTTAATGTGTGCTGTCAGTGTAAGATACCTTTCCCAATTTCTAGGACAACTTGGAAACGATCGGAACGGTGGAGTACAGCGGTTTTGTAAAATTGGTTCTCAATTTTTATTACGAAGCAAGTACGGAGGTACTTTTAGAGTTCAGCGAGGTACTGCTTTCAAATGGATACTTGGCAATTCTGCCGAAAGCTCAACTTGAACGGTAGGTACTAAAAGTAGTATGCGATTCGAGTAATCTTTTATTACGTTTAATGACTGTAAATATCTGAACTGCAAGTTCAGAATTCCAACGTTTGAAAAATATGAATTTCTTTTTTGAATATTTTTAAATGAATTTAGTGTCCAGTGCTAGCCCAGAAAGTGGTAGATATTACTGTAGTGCTTCCATGCGTCAACTACACACTGAAGCACGGCAGTAACATCGTGGCGGTATAAGCTGCCATAAGCGGCGGTAGTTATTAAAGTTTACCTACCCACACTTGAGCGCATCTTTGACCGTTACTTTTTGTAGGGATATCTTTTGTCAACGGTGGGACTTTAATATTACACTATACTATCTTTAATTATAAGTAAAAAAGGAGTATTATTTCCTCTTCTTTCTACGTAACCACTTAGTTTTAATCTTTGCAGAAGAGACGCGTCACTACGTAAAGTAAGCACATTAGTCTTAGGAGAAATGTTGAAAATTCTATCGGAGAAATATTTACTAGTGGAAAATTCCGGTTGTAAAGAAATAAGCGCTAAAGATGTTCATGTACGTATATTTATAGAAGTTTTGGTGTTTCAGTTTATTTTTTTTCCAAATGTCCAAAGACTAAATAGGTCGAGTGCACATAATTAGATGTGGTGCCGATATTTGAATTATATGAACCCCGTGCTTGACTGTCCTTAAATTTTAAAATCTGTATGTCTTAAAAAAAACTGTTTATTTCTGAAATGAATTTTCCGTACTCGGTATACAATTTAAATTGTAAACCGAGTACGGTTACAAGTTGAAGATATACATATCATGAATTGGAAAAACTTCACGAAAAATCAATGATTTTAGCTTTTATATATATAATATTGAGATTTTAATATGAGTAAATTAGAATTTATCCTTGATCTATAAATCTTCTACTTCTAAGCCAAGACAAAGAAGCTTTATTTTATACCAATACATAATCTCGGAAGGATATTCGCATCAGTTCAGTTAATTGTACACTTCCGAATAAGCGAAAGTTAATTTAAAATTTATCAAAAAACTAAGTACAATTTGAAAGTAATCAAATTTAATGTTTCCAAGTTGAACAGGAAGAACTATATTTAAAGACGTTTCTAGGTTAAATCTTGAACATTTTTAACCGTGTGAATTTCCGTTTGTCATCTATACTAATAAAAGTTGGTTTGTTTGTTTGCTTATCGCGTTCTCAGGAACTACTGGTTCGAATTGAAACATTTTTTTTGTGCTGCTTAGAGCAATTAGCGAGGAACGCCTAAGGCTAAAACATCTCGCTGCGAATATTAATTTGCAAGAACTCGCTGGCATAGCTTATTTTATATAAAAGTTTATAATAAAGTTATCACGACCAGCTTAAGCAGACGTAGGTCAGTTGGTTTTGCTCAGTATTAAGTACTAAAGGTCCAGAGTTCGAATCTCTAGCAAATAATAAGTCTGATCCACTACTTGCCTGTTAATAAGATTATTTAATAAAACGAGCATAGAAATGCGTCCGTCCGCTAGGGGACGATAGGACTTTGACTGTTTGTTGTCGTTTTCATATTGTAAAATACCTTTTAGATGGGTCTGATGGAACTTCAGAACGGCGTGGAGAGTCCTCAGAATATCGGAATGCAGTTGCAGAAGAATCAACCCTATAGCATATTGATTTATATTTACTTCTACTGCCAGGCCACAGACAAGTAATTTCATACATACATAAACATAACTAATAAAATATAGACAAAACCAGACTTCTTATGTGTCTGTCTTTGTTAACAATGTATGCACAAATCTGTCAAATCATTTTCGAAAATAAAACATTTTTTTTTTAAGTATTAGTGTACCCACAACTGTAAACAACTGTGTGTTTGCTTTTTTTGGACTACTGCGACCAAAAAAAGAAAATATTGATTTCGACACATAACTTAATAATGTTTATTTTTCAAATAAAACACTTCAACGGTTTAAAACGCGATATATATTAGTTAAATATTATTTGGAAACGTATAACTACAATCCGACGCTTCGGATGCTTGGCGCGGCGACCTAGGAAGTTTAACTCAGATATATCGCGTTTTAAACCGTTACAGTGTTTTATTTAAATCTGTACTACTCGCGAAAACTACAGACAGTATTTAATCTAGAATACATAGTGTAGTGTCAAAATAAACTAAAAATAAGCCATTTAATTCTTTTAGCCCGGAAGAAGTGACGTCACACTTATTGCCGCATCTAGTACAACATATTCTGTGTCTGCCAATACAATTAAAGCCGCCATCTTATATAATAAAGGCTTTATGGCTGGTGTTCGCGGTAAGTTCTATCTCAACATAATTTCATTATGTAATAATTGTCATTACTTCGCCTAAATGATTTATCTTTTAATTTCACAACCCTCGAGTTTTAGGGTCCTGGGTTCAAATCCTAAGGAAAAATAACATTGTTTCGATCTGAGAGAGAGAGAGAGAGAGCAAGAAGTAGAGGCATTAAAAACACTTTTCACGGGTTTAAACATGAAATATATCAGTAAAATTATTATATATAATATTAAAAGAACGAGAACGAGTAAAACGGACACAGAAATGTGTTCGGAGGAACGGGATATCACTATATTCTTCATAATATACAGATGTCAACTATATCGAACGGTTCCCTGGACTCGTTAGATGAAAGGGTATACTTGGAGAAGGCGTCTGATCGCCTCGTCTCCATGCTTCAACCGGAACCAGCTGTATACTACACGCACAATCCAGCTATTTTGTTCTGGGCGTTCACCTCTTCGAGAATACCCAATTCTATGAGATTGTTAGTGGTATGTCAATAAAATGTTCTCTCATACAACATTGACTCACCGCCTCTTTAACTAAATGGTTAAACGTGTTGCCTAGTATAGCATTAAGTTCAGCGCCCTGGTTTCGTATCCTGGGGAAACAATAGATTGTTTCGAATCAGAAAGGCACAAAGTCTTATCAACTACTATAGGAGACCCCATGAGCGAATCAGACACAGAGATACTTTCGCCCCATGCCCCACGAGGGGTAACGGGACTTCACACAGTTAATGCTCATATATTAACTAGAAATAACCCAGCCATTGAGCATTTAAACGAGATAATATCAGACAGTTTTTGGTACGGAACCCTCCGCATAAATCCGACTCGCACTGGACCGGTTTATTTTTTATTCATCTTCTTATTACATTTTTGACGTCAGCCGGTTCATTTCGCGTCCGCGGCGTTATTTTTTTAATTTCACATTTTTTTTAATTGTAATTTTTCAAAAAAAAAATTACTACACGCTTTTCAAAAATGATAATGACGTCATAATTCAAATCTTAACCAACTACACAATATTCCTAGCTATCACAATGGTTCAAAACGGAGACCGTCTTACCTGAAGGCTTCACCAACGAACCACTAGTATGGGAACTACTTCTAGATGTGGTGATGCAGGTCAAAGATGCAGACGTAGTATCGAATTGTATGAAAGGTCTATCATCTTGCATGGAAGATGGAGGTGATGATGTTAAAAGGAACTTCGGTGATCGCGTTTGGTTATTGTTGCCTAAGATCTTATCTAGGAGCCTTGTTGATTCTGAAATTGGAATCGGTAAGTTTTTGTATATTGTAATTCTCGTTGATCTAGTCGTATATAGTGAACGGGTCGTGGGATGGATCCCCACCAAGTCCATTTTTAATCAATGTATAATTTTTCTAAAACATATTGGACTTCTTCTGGACATCTTGAAATTAAATGGGTGGTAGGAATATAAAAATTCCGTCCAGGACGCTAATCATCGTCCAGAGATGAAAAAGCCGTGCTTTGTTCTGCATTATTGTCTTAATTTTCGGCTTAAATAATATTCAAAACATTTCTTAGATGTTACATAATATGACCTCGAGGCTTTTCTGTTCTCCCCTGTCAAGCAAATAAAAAAATAATTAAAGCGAAACACATCCATATTTCGCGTTTTAAACTGTAAAAAGTGTTTTATTTAAATACTAAACTGTCGCTTTACAGGTTACTTAAAACCATTTCAAATGATAAAATTTAAGAGATTGTTTATGTCAGAGTACAACCAAGTCTGAAGTTTGCTTGATGGAAGGTGAAACACTCCACTCCATTTAGCATCTAAACAAAATAAAAATTATACGGAAGATGATCATATGTGCCTCGCTTATCAGAAATAATGATTTCTCCTGGCTTCGAACCGCAACACAACGATTCTCAAACATTTCAGACATCAACGTGTGTCACATACTAGATGTTGCCATATCGTTGCCACCAGTCGATTTCGATAAGGACACTTGTGATAAAACTGCATTTCTCCTAACCACCTTGTACTCTAAGAACACAGACGATTTCACAAACTTTGAAGCCAAATACCATTATCAATACGTTTGTTTGAGCTTAAGCTTAATGCTTCTGCAATTTTCTTGCGACAGACATGACTCCAAAGGTAATTTTTATACTAATATTATAAAGCTGCAGAGGTTGTTTGTTTGAACGCCAAATCTCAGGAACTACTGGGTCTTTTTTTGGTCCCTTTGGATATTCAAAAATACACAAAACATATGCAATATAAATTGTAATAATCAACGGTTTATAAATTCGATCCCCACCACTTTCATCAAGTCTATAATCTATTTTTATTTTTTCTGAAACATGTTGGACTTCGTCTGAAACTCTGGTAGGATTACCGGAATTCCGTCCGCAGATGAAGAACCTTTTAAGTTTAAGTTCAGTATTTCTGTGGTGTGTTTTATAAATAATAAAGCAATAATAAATAAAAATAAATTAATAAAAAAAATATTTCCAAATATCCAAACCCAAATAGATCGATAGCGCAACTTAATACTGTCTATAGTTTACGCGAGTAGTACACATTTAAATAAAACACTTTAACGGTTTAAAACGCGATATATTAGTTAAACTTGTTTGGAAATGATTTTTAACTTCGGCCCGACGTTTCGGATGTCTCCCCGTGACCACGGCTGCTGCAAAGCATCCGAAACGTCGGGTCGAAGTTAAAAATCATTTTCAAATAAGTTTTAACTAATATATCGCGTTTTAAACCGTTGAAGTGTTTTATTTAGATAGCGCAACTAGTTAAGATGTTATATGGCTAGGCTATTTCGCCTTCCATCAATTCCATCATGCCTCTATATAAAAGTCAATAGTTTGATTGTCAAATCTATCCTAAAATCTAGTTTTCCTCTACACATATGGCCAACTCGCCCGTAAAAAGTGTAATAGATTGTCTTAGTTTCAAAAACATTTATTTTTTAATTTATGATCAATATTGAGTAATTCTTTCCGGAGTTTGCTCAATTCCTAGTTCCTTATGACTCCGATAGAGGCGCTGTAAGAACAATTAATTAAGGGTATATAATTTTTTAAACTGTAAAAAGAATATATCTTTTTATAGTGTTACTAATATTCACGAATAAACCAATCTATTTGGCAAACGTACTTTCAACAATTGATAGTAATGACGAAAACGTCGCCTGCGCAGCGTTGGATCTTCTATCGTTTTTGGTTTGCTACTACCACAAGAATGGCTATCGAGTAAGATTACCTCTAGATTATTATTATATTTGAAAAATTGAACAGCTTAAAGTGGTAAACAATATAGATATAACACTTTAAACGTAAGTCAGACACATATTATAGCATCCGTTAACTAGCCTTTTTAATTAAAAAAAATATTTTTTGTGTGTGTGAAATCCCGTCGCCCCTCATGGGGCATAAACACATTTTTCTGTCCGTTTCACTGATCCGTTCTTTAACAGACAAGTAGTTGATCAGACTTCTGTGCCCTGTCTGACCAAATTTTTTTTGTTTCCTTGTGATTCGAACCCAGGACCTCTCGCGCTTAACGCAATGCTAGGCAATACGTTTAACCATTTAGCTACAGAGGCGGTAAAAAAATATTAATATACAAAAAATATTGTTTAAATAAAATACTTTGAACGGTCTAAACACGCACTATGTTAGTTACTTTATTGTATGTTTGACCGTTGTTAAAATGAGTCAACTAACATATTTCACGTTTTTAACCGTTAAAAATGTTTTATTTAAATATACCACTCCGATAAACTAAACACAATTCTTAAAATATATTTTTCACGTTAAAACCGTTTTATTCCAGCCCAAATCCCATCTAGCGATAAGAACTGACTATCTAGTTAAATCTTTACGTAAGGACAACACGAGTGTCAGAACCAATTCCCTACTACAACTAATAGATACAGTGCTAAAATCTGGTTGCAATACACCGCTGGTTTTATCGGACAGTCTGCAGAACGGTCCTGCGCAGGAGCAGCAATGCAATGCGCTGAGGGCGTTAATGTTTCGAATTCAAATATCACTCTGTTCTGGGGTAATTTTTTGAAACTAAAAAGTTTTTCAAACTGTTTATCAAACATGTAGAACTCGTCTTGAAATGTATAAATATTTTACTTATTTATTATATGGGCGGTATCGAAAATAATGTTTCCCAGGGATTCAAACTCAGGACCTCTCGTGCTTAACGTCTATTACGTTAAGCTCGAGAGGTTTGAAAAAGGCAGCTATTGAGCTACAGAAGTGGTCACAAAATAATTATAAAATAAAAGTCTGGCTAAGTAACTTCCTCGGACTAGTGGTTGGAATACAAGATTTAGGATTCGAATCCCGGCTGGGGCAAAAAAGTTGGAAGGAGGAAATGAGAGAGTATACTATGCACGCTCGCCTACATTGAAGCAGTGTGGTGGGTTAGTTGTACAGCACGGTATCTCAGTTGACATGAGCAACACAGTACAACCTTTTTCCACAATATTTAGACATGATGGCGTACTATTTATTACAAATCTATTAAAATTGAAAAAAAAATCATTACGACTTAAATCGGTATCCACACCGGTAACTCAGGCGGGCTTAGACCGGCAAGATCCCTGCGGATGCCGGTTCAAAGCCCGCCTGTGTCAATATTTTTCAACCTAAAAAGATTTTTAACTACTAACACAATTTTTTACAATCGTTCAGGATTCATCAAATCGCACGTCAACAGGATGGCAAACGTTACGCACCATCTTCGAACACTTAACTAAGCATAAACGTGATGCGAAGTTAGTCGCGCTACTGTCGTGCCAACCCTGGTTTCACACCCTCATAAGGTTTCAAATAACCCAGGAAAAGGCGACCGAGTTCTTTGACTTTCTAGAACTTTGGTTAAAGCTATTGAAGGTTACAATTCAGCTCAATAGAGGCGAACGTAGAGTTATCTCGAAGAACGGTATGATAGGCCGTACTATGTTGATCCTGAAGAAGTCGTTGGTGGAACACCAGGACGCGGCGATGGTCGTTGAAGAGATCCTGGACGAATGTTCTGGGAGAAAATAATTTTTTCCACATATCCATAGGCGTTGTATCTCAATAAATTACTTCCAAAAATTTCCAATTTTTTTTTGTTATAACTTTTTTTTTTATAGCGGCGTTCTGAAAAAAGAAATCTATTTTTTTAAATATATTTTTAATGATAAAGGAGAAGCATGTGGTTTATTTATTTAATTCTTCATTGCAACACAGATAAACACAAGGTATATATACATGTTTCCTCATAGAAAATTCTAATAAAACAATTTTAAAAGATACATTAGTCTCGCCAGCTAGAGTGCAATGGGCGGCCTTATCGCTATAGAGCGATCTCTTCCAGGCAACCCTTGATCATTTGATAGACGATGTAAAAGTAGCTATATAACATCTAAACATGCGCTATCGTATACTGTCTATAGTTTACGCGAGTAGTACACATTTAAATAAAACACTTTAACGCTTTAAAACGCGATATATCAGTTAAACTTATTTGAAAATGAGTTTGAACTTCGGCCCGACGTTTCGGATGCTTTGCATAAGCCGTGGTCACGGGGAGAGATCTTCAAATAAGTTTAACTACTATATCGCGTTTTAAACCGTTAAAGTGTTTTATTTAAATGGGTGATCGATTTATTTTGGCTTTGGTTATTCGGAAATCCATAGACTAAAACCTAGAGGCAATCTTCACGGCTTTTTCACCATGGACCATGGTTCGTGACCCGGACGTAAATTATTTTGGAAACATGTTGGGCCCATCTTCCTTGGAGTGATAATGTTTTGGAAACAACTTTCATAGGAGCGCCACCCCACTTTAGAGTAACTAAATTAAAAATCGTTTTTAGATTGAAAAAAATGTACGACGCGAAATGCTATCCACAGCGTTCCGTGCTGTTGCCCTAACCAATTAGGCTACCGTGTCCTACACGTCATCGTCTAATTTTTCAACTTATAATACATGTACTTCTCGCAATGTAATTCAATCTAAAAACGACTTTTAATTTATATAATGTCAACATGTGCAATAACATGTGAAAAATAAAAGTTGTGTCGTGTATTACGGAATCCCCAGAAAAACGAACAACGATGTTATACATAATATCTTGTAAAACAACGTAATTAATATAACGTAAGGAAACTTCCGGTGAAGATTGGATAATTGAAATAATGTTAGGAAAATCACTTTTCACATTTCCCCGTGTTATGAATACCCAATGTAACGCCGATTCCTAAAGCACGTAAACGATTCGGCGTTTTGTAATTGGTTTTACGTAAAAATACACGGGTTTACTTAGTATCGCTATATGTAATATTTTGGTTAAAGTTAGATAAACAGTTTGAATTTTATGATCAATGATGAATTAATTAAAATGTTTGGCGTTTTAAACTTAAGATATCACAGACTTCGAGCTGAAGTGATATTTTATAAATAAGATTATAACTAATATATATCGCGTTTGAAAACTTTAATATTTTCCACATGTTATTGCACATAATGGCACTATATAATTAAAAAATCGAAAGTAATTGAAAAAAAAATTCGACTCGGACAGGACTTGAATCGGCATCGTCAGCGTTCCGTGCTGTTGGAGAGGAACGTGTTGTTGTAGGTTATAAACCCGTTATTTATAGGGTTATAAACCGTTCGTGTTATTGTTTAAATGTGCACTACTAGCGTAAAATACAGATCAGTACGTGCTAAGTGTTTGTCTATCCGGTCTTATGAGGACCTAACTTTTTACTCAACGCTTATGTAAGTTTCCCAGCATGGAAAACAATAACTTGCATACATAATTTAATTACACTTTCTATTTTATCGACCGCCCAAATACATTTACTTTCCATGCTTTACATTCAAGGTGTCGGGAGAAATTATAAAGTGTATATTGCGTTCGGGAGCACGTCTTGAATAGAAATCATTATGAAAGTATTAGATATAACTTATGTGTTGTCGATCCATGGGCATTTCTATTCGAAGGGCTTGGTCGACATTAAATTGTTAGATGCATAATGATGAGCAAGTAGAAAAAATATAACCTGCTTCACATAGGGTTCAAAAAATAACATTAACTCAAAAACAGTTTCAACATTCTAAGAAAGTACGTATCGCTCATTAAAATACAATAATCCAAAGTATTGACACTAACTAAGTAATTTTAAATAGAGTTTAAATAAATAAGCATTTTATAAAGATCAATCAAATAAAACACTTTAAAGCAGCCGTGGTCACGGGGAGACTGCTGCAAAGCAACCGAAACGTCGGGCCGAAGTTAAAAATCATTTTCAAATAAGTTTAACTAATATATCGCGTTTTAAACCGTTAAAATCGTAAATTTAAATTAATAGGTTATGGTAAAAGCAGGAGGATTTTGGCTGTAGGTTCCAGTTCTGTACACATTGACAAAAATACATCTAAGCTTACTTACATACTTTTTGATAGCAACAATCAAAATATTTAGTTACTTTTATACTGTCTCATTTTAAACTTAAACAATAGAGTTTTTATCTAAATCACCACCTTGTATTAGAAAACAATCCATGAAGAGATAACTGCGTCTATCGTTAATAATAATCAACGTTTGCATCCTTATTCGCTCGCCATTAAAACGGCAACAAAATCGAATTTCCATATTACTTTTCCCACCCCAGTGTTGCTGAATCAGAGTGGAATTGATCAGACGTTAGTTTGCATCGCGGCCTGCGCGCGCGCAAGTGAAACAAGTGTTGTGATAGTGATGCGAGCGTGTATACTCAGCCTTATTTTGTGATCATGTCTTTGCGTAGAAGCCGAAGGAGCATGAGCGGTGAGTTTTTTTTAATTAAACCAATTTTTAAAGCATAAATTTAAGTATTAAAAAAAAAGAAGCAGGATCTATGATTCATCGATATATAAAAGAGAAATCCTGTTTCCCCATCTGGGACATGGGGCAAACATATTACTATGTCTGTTTCAAGTCAAGTCAAGTGACCGATATTGTCAATGTATTTATACCCTAAGATTCGAACCCAGGTACTCTCGTGTTTAACGCCACATGCTTAACCATTGATTAGACTACGGATGTAGTAGACATATCGATATATTTTAACCGTTAGTATTTAATAGAGCGTTAGACATTGTGCTTTTAGTAAAAACTTGTTAGCCTATTTGATCATGGCGTGTTGCGAGAATTTGCATGAAAAATAGTTTATTTATAGATACTTCAAGAACAAACATAATTGAGAATTTTCATTTTAAGTAAATAATAAATGTAGACGGCATTGTAGTGCTATTATTAACTAATAGCGTAAACAAATTTATTTTAATTTTAACATACGTGATTATTACTTTTTTAACTTCTTCGTTATTGACATTTACGATAAAAATATGAAAATATAAATGGTAAAAAAACGAAAAAGTATCCTAGAACATTTCGTCAAGATGAAGACATTTAGTTTACATTGAATTAACATAAACAATTTTTCATTCAATAAAATATATACTTATTTACAGCTCAGTTAAATAAAACTCGCGTTTGAAACCGTTAAAAGTGATTTATGTATTACTCGCGTTAACTACAGACATTACTCAATTAAGCTTTGCTTACATTTAACATACATATTTGTTGTTAATTTATCAAAAAGAACTGCCGATTTGACTTCCTGCTTATAATATTTAAAACCTGTCAAGTACTCTAAGCCGGTACTTGTATTATTGTATGAATTATTCTTCAAAGTAGGTGAACGTCTTTCTCGTATAAACGTGAAATAACTATGGGTTATTTTGAGATTAAACTAACAAGTGTGACCGGCTTCTGTTTAAAACGGTTTTGCTATAGAATTATTCTACTTTTATCTTTTTTTTACTCTAATAGCTAGCGCTTGCACATCTGCTTAGCTGTAAAGCATAAGAACTCATAGATTCTATTCTCTAAATCTTGTAAATGATGTTGTGAAAAATGTAAAAAAGGAAAGCAAGACGTGATCAATTAGTCAGTTTCACTTCTTTGTTAGCCTATTTGCGGTGATTTAAATCAATAAAGATCTTTCGTTTTGTTTAAGAAAAACGTGATAATAATATAATAGGAATACTTATTGTATTCCTCGCTTTGTAATGAAGTGAAACCTCTTTCATTCAGCCTTATTTTAGGGAAAAGTGAAATCTAATTTTCTTCTATGGGCAGGGTCAGATTTGGAGGTTTAAAGGCATAAGAGTGGGGCTCTTTTGGCCGCAAAGAGCCTCAACTTCCGAAATAAAATTTGAAAACAAACTATCTCAGTCGATTTTCTTAATTAACTGTTTATTATTAAAAAAAATATTATAGGGATAAATACTCGTCGATACGAGTGTTATCGAAAATTAGAAATCAGAAATATTTTTTTTGTATGTTCCTCTCTTGAATGTGCTTTGCATAACTTTACAGTTTCAGACAGGATTCAACATTAACATTAAGCAACGTGTTTTGAACGTGTACTGAGCATTGAAGGCAGTATTTGTTGTACATCCGATATTAAAGTTAAGAATCGTGTTTATTATGATAGATTTGTCGGCCACAAACGAGGGATTCATTTGATTGTAGGTGAAATACATTTAAACAAGATGTGCGTCACCTATTTTGGTTTTGAATATTCGGAAATCCACAGACTGAAATCGAGAGGTAAATTAACTTCACGGCTTTTTTTTCTTTAGTCAATGGTCCGTGACCCGGACGGAAATTCGATATCTTACCACACATTTAGTCTCTTATGTGAATCAAATTTCAGAAAAATTATAAATTAATTAGAATCCTAGTTTGGATCCTACCTACGACCCTTTGTTTATTAGCCATAGATCGCTACTATTGCACCAACTAGCCCGTTTGGGTCTGACATATTAGTATTTAGCGATTGTGTATGTTTTGGCAATTATTTTTGTTTTAGCTTCATTATTTAAAAATCGAAAATAAATTGAAAAAATTTTCGACTCGGGCAGGACTTGAACCGGCATCGTCAGCTTTCCGTGCTGTTGCTCTACCAATTGAGCTACCGAGTCCTACACCTCATCGTCGAATTTTTTCAACTTATTGATACATGCACCTCTCGCGCAATGTAATTTCTACCTTAACACTTGCGTATTAAGGCTCAATGTCTTATGCTTTGCAGCTTAAGAAATCATTGAAGATGAAATTACAAAGTTATAACGTTTGAAAACATTAATATTTTTCACATGTTATTGCACATGAAGGCACTATATAATTTAAAAATCGAAAATAAATTGAAAAAATTTTCGACTCGGGCAGGACTTGAACCGGCATCGTCAGCTTTCCGTGCTGTTGCTCTACCAATTGAGCTACCGAGTCCTACACCTCATCGTCGAATTTTTTCAACTTATTGATACATGCACCTCTCGCGCAATGTAATTTCTACCTTAACACTTGCGTATTAAGGCTCAATGTCTTATGCTTTGCAGCTTAAGAAATCATTGAAGATGAAATTACAAAGTTATAACGTTTGAAAACATTAATATTTTTCACATGTTATTGCACATGAAGGCACTATATAATTTAAAAATCGAAAATAAATTGAAAAAATTTTCGACTCGGGCAGGACTTGAACCGGCATCGTCAGCTTTCCGTGCTGTTGCTCTACCAATTGAGCTACCGAGTCCTACACCTCATCGTCGAATTTTTTCAACTTATTGATACATGCACCTCTCGCGCAATGTAATTTCTACCTTAACACTTGCGTATTAAGGCTCAATGTCTTATGCTTTGCAGCTTAAGAAATCATTGAAGATGAAATTACAAAGTTATAACGTTTGAAAACATTAATATTTTTCACATGTTATTGCACATGAAGGCACTATATAATTTAAAAATCGAAAATA
Organism: Leptosia nina; assembly: GCA_963661955.1. Lineage (NCBI taxonomy): Eukaryota > Metazoa > Arthropoda > Insecta > Lepidoptera > Pieridae > Leptosia > Leptosia nina. Next base: position 1,524,110 of record CAVLEF010000203.1, on the reverse strand, counting down.
AATTGAAAAAATTTTCGACTCGGGCAGGACTTGAACCGGCATCGTCAGCTTTCCGTGCTGTTGCTCTACCAATTGAGCTACCGAGTCCTACACCTCGGTAGCTCAATTGGTAGAGCAACAGCACGGAAAGCTGACGATGCCGGTTCAAGTCCTGCCCGAGTCGAAAATTTTTTCAATTTATTTTCGATTTTTAAATTATATAGTGCCTTCATGTGCAATAACATGTGAAAAATATTAATGTTAGCTTCATTATTTATAACACACACCACTACATTCTCCCATTTTGTACATATCTATACTAATATATAAAGCTGAAGAGCTTGTTTGTTTGTTTGAACGCGCTAATCTCTGTAACTACGGGTTCGAATTAAACAAATATGTTTGAGTTGGTTAAAGCATTTATCGAGGACTGTCACTAACAAGGGAAGGTATAGAGAGAAATGTGAACAAAAATGGGACAATCATTCATCATTATGGGTTTCCGAGGCGTACGCAGGAAAAAAATATATAAATGAATGACTCCTCTTTAAACGCTATATGTATATCTCTTAAAATGAACTCGCAAGAACGACGGGACGCGACCGATGGCGTAGGTTAGGACAAGTTGCATGCCCAAACCAACTATTCTCGTACGAAATCGCTGACTCAGCTAATTTATACATACGTTACCATCAGTTGTACATATTCACCAATATGTAGGTACAATTGTTTTTATGTACGGATCAAGGAAGACACGCTACCCGCGGAATTTTCGTGTTGCATGACATCAATTAAATGATATGGGTTACGTGGAAAGGAAGTAAATGGCCCAATTACAGCTTCGTGGAGGAAGTTGTAACATAGCTATTATTATTTATATCTATACTGTATCTTGAAAGTCAATTATTCGTTAAAACGTAATGATTTTTCTCTATCAGAATGGATTACTCAATGCACCGCGAGGGGGAAATGGGTGAAGTAGACAGCTGATAGTGTGGACTAATCACCCGGTCTTTTATCTGTGTCCCCAGATTTTTATATTAAAATGTATACATCTTTCTCACTTACTATAAATAAGTTGTATAAATCTAAATACTGTCTGTAGATTACGCGAGTAGTACACATTTCAATAAAACACTTTAACGGTTTAAAACGCGAAACTCCCCGTGACCACGACTGCCGCAAAGCATCCGAAACGTCGGGCCACAGTTAAAAATAATTTTCAAACCAGTTTAACTAAAATATATCGCGTTTTAAACCGTTGAAGTGTTTTATTTAAATTGTATAGATTTATTTTTCCCTAGTTAGAGAACATAAAAAATATCTTAATTTTTGGACTCAAATGGTGTATTTAAATGTGATTAAAAAGTGTGAAGTCAATTTTAATATCAAAGTAAATATGCTACACTAGGTGTGCCCCCGATTTCGTCTGCTCGGAACAATTATTTTGGACATCAAAATTTATTTGAGCAAACAACCTTTGTATTCATATATCCACGAGGTCGTCCGCGTCCCGTCGTTTTTTCGTTTTAATCTTAAAACACAGTTTTAGATCATTTAAAGAGAAATCCTTCTTTCATACATCATTTTTAGTTTATTGACCCCTTTTTGAATAGCACATATCGAAGCACTCAAAGATTACAATATAAACTCTTCAGCTTTGTAATATTGTCAGATATTTAATGAATTATCGAATCGACGAGCGGCTTCTTTAAACACTAACGTGACGAGTTGCTTTTTAAAACACTATCTCATGCACAAAAAGATTGACAGTAGTTCACCTAGATTTTTAAAAGAAGCAACACTATAGAAGTGTTGCAGTCCAAATTACGTAACATAAAAGGTTAATCAGAACATATTTCGCAATGAATTTTTCCCACACATGTCATAGACAAAACTGGTATACGATAATTCGCTCCATTTTCGTCTCATTATTAACTTTCGCTAAAGAAAAGCGTTTGTTTCGAATCGGCAGTGTTTTGTAACCGCGCGTGCGTATCGCGGGTACTCTGTTTATAGGCCCTTACCTAAGTGCGAGTTATGCAATTTAAGTGGCCTATTGTTCTATAAAAATATTTGAAGCTTTATGATCGTGTTGTGTAATATTATTTATTGTCATTTTTATTATATTACATCATATACAATTAAAATTAATGCATAATGTTGTTCTAAGTTATATAAGACACAGATTAAATTAAACACGTTCAACGGTCTAAGACGCAAATAATTCTATCACTAGCTGTATCCACGACGTCGTACGCGACATTTTTTAGATCGTTTATAAAGAAATCATTCTGTCATACATATTGTTTTGAGTATCTTGAATCGTTTTAGCGATGTAGCCAATGGGACCACTTAGAGATGAATAAATTTCTCAGTTTTACCACACTGTCTCTTTGCTCATAGTGGTATTTTATCGAGACGTAGTCTAATTTATTTTCTATTTTAAAATTTTATAGTGCCTTCATGTGCAATGTACATGTAAAAAAGAATAAAGTTTTCAAGACGCACTCTAACCGAAAATCTTTTAAAATAAATTTATAAATCCAAAATATTAAATATACCTACATAAAATACTTTATGGTCATTTACTTACAGAAAGCTTTCCTTTCTCGTAAGTTTCCATGATCTACGACTTCCTATAGTTAAGTATTCATAAAATGACATTGATTATCTAGTCTCAACAAGTTTAATGAACTTTTTGCTTTACGTAAAGCTTTAGAAGTTTCAGTGGGAAACAAACGCTTGCGCATTTATTATACCTCTTTATATACGACTATTTCGTAGTGGAAATTACTATTTTAAAATTCAGCATATCATTGTTTTCGGGCTGTTCGGTCGACGTGAGCGAGAAGAGGTACTCGACATTTCGCCATCACGTGCGGACGGCATCATTACCACCAGCTCGTGATGGCAATGGCCGAAAAACAATGATATGCTGAACGAGTGCCGTGAAAGCCTTACAGATTTTTTTTTTTTAATTATTAAAATTGCTGTGTTGTAATAAAAACTAAGATTACCACATTAAGACAATTATTTTAAATACCTAGTCCTAATATTTTTTTTATGTTTTATCTTAGCCCCATAATTGTCTGTTCTTCTCTGTCGTAAAAACAAATACTTTTAAATAAAACACTTTCAACACGAATTATATTTATTTTGATATATATCTGTTGAAATTTGTTGATCTATTATAACAACAACATGGCGTTACGTTATATTTCGCGTTTTAAACAGTTGAAATAATTTGAATAAAACACTAACGGTTTAAAATGCGATATATATTAGTTTAACTTAATTGAAAATTATTTTAACTATGGCCCGACGTTTCCGATGCAGCAGCCGTGGTTACGGGGACTCCAGTGTCTCCGTGACCCGTGATTACTCGCGTTAACTACCTACTAGTAGAATGTGTATATTCATTACGACAAAGGTGAAGAAGAATTTCGTTGTCTGGGAAGTAAAAATTTATGACTGTTGCATATCGGCAACATTGGCAACATTTATGGCTATGGTAGATTAACGCATTATACGACACCTTGGTCCCAGCAGTGGGAGTACACAAACATGTATGTTATGTGTACTACTGTACATATTTCTAAAGAAGTAATTTTCATACAAAACCTGCAAAGTCACGCTAGGTTATAGGTTAGCAGTGAGTCAGCAAAACCTATAGTAAAATACGAAATTTCTCCTTCAGCTTATTTCAAATGTCAAACGTGGTTATTAATTATTGCTTATTGTTGGTCAATCTGAGAAAGTCGGACATGGACTTAACAAACACGTAATAAAATTCACATTGGTTAAACTGTAAATGATTGAGTTAGTAGGTTGGTTTTATCTTTATCTAGGCTGAATTGTAGTTTAAATTGTCAAACAAATTTCTCTTATCATATTATTGTCTTTCGGGCTGTTCGGCCGATGTGAGCGAGAAGAGGTTCTCGACGTTTCGCCATCACGTGTGGACGGCATCTTCAGGAGATGTTGACTCCTCGATTGCTCGAAGAATTGTGTGCCACAATTCTTCGAGCAATCGAGGAGTCAACATCTCCTGAAGATGCCGTCCACACGTGATGGCGAAACGTCGAGAACCTCTTCTCGCTCACATCGGCCGAACAGCCCGAAAGACAATAATATGCTGATCGATGGCCGTGAAAGCCTTACTCAATTTATTAAATTTCTCTTATAATTTTATCATTATAAAGCCACAATTTATTTGTTTGTAAGGTGAAACCTTATAACGGGCTTTGTGGGCTCATTTTGTAATGACTTAAAGCGTTAGGACACAATATCCGACCGAGAATACGTAAGACTAGCTGTCAGTTCTTATGCCATATGAATTATGAAGTATTTCGACCAAAATTCGATTACCGTAAAAATTAATCTTAAAAGATAAACTGATGTTTAACATGTTAAGATTTTTAAAAAATTCTTTAACACATATTTATAAATATTTTAGGCTCTTGCCCGTTTTCGCAGTGCACGCAACAGGGACCTGAAAGATATATTCCCTGTCTTTTCTACACTGTTTTTGGTCAGTGCAACGATGTCATATAACCTAAAGCCTTTCTTGACTGACATCAAAATAATTTTACAATTCGAACCAGAAGTAGATAGATAAAGGAAGATAGATAAAGGAAAAGTAGACAATAAAATTTACACGTTTGTAAACGAAAGTGCAATAAAAGAATATTTATTATACCAAATAAATACTTTTATACAAACGATTAAAACAAACCGTACAAAATGATTCCCTAACTAGTTCAAAATGCACAATGCTGAAAGGTTTCATTTCTGTCATCACTGCCAGTTTTAATAAAACAAAATACTTCTTTTTTTCTATTTATAGTAGCCCAAACAGGTCAGGGTTCAAAGAAGTACAGTCTCACTAATTGTCTTTTTCAAACTTCAAACACTAATCTTCTCTGCGTCAAGTCATCGACCCGTACTGAATACAATACTGAAATCCGAAAGAAAGTGAATCGGAATTGAGTCAGGTCACGACTCACGCGCCGCGCCATGGAAAGTGGTCAACGAAGGTCACGGGCGGTGAATCGTAATGAGCCTTACCGGTAATCAACGGACCAGAATATGTTATGACGTATAATATGTTTAAACTATAGTCCAATTTTTCACGTCTCGTCGGTTCAATAAAACATATATATCGTAATAATAAATCTACATATTTTAGCTGAAGGCGTTTTTCATATTTATAAAATAGCAGTAATTGCTTTGTTATTGTCTTATGATAATGTGTTTCATGATATTTAAAAATTGTTATCTTTTAAATAAAACACTTTAACGGTTTAAAACGCGATATAAAAGATTTAACTTATTTGAAAATGATTTTTAACTTCGGCCCGACGTTTCGGATGCTTTGCAGTAGCCGTGGTCACGGGGAGACCGCGTTTTAAACCGTTAAAGTGTTTTATTTAAATGTGTACTACTCGCGTAAACTATAGACAGTATCTAATTTTTATCTTTCTATACTTTTAATGCGCCTTAAAATTCAGTTCCCATTAGGTCCCATATGTTTTTAAAAAACCAATTTGTTATATATATTTTTTTTAATAGCGACGCCATCCAAGAGGTGGTGCGTGGATTTCAAAATATCTAACGTTAAAATAGACCGACAGCGAATCTTGTTTTTAAATTATATGGTTGGAACAGTACACAGTGCAAAAACAATTTGACAGCCGATGACACTAGCGATATGGTAAAGTAATTAGTTGCAACAGCACGGCTTATTATGGTTGCGAGTTCTAGTCTCAGGTATGTCATCGAATTTTGATATTTAAAATAGATTTGTAGAATGTAAAAAAACTTATTTATTTTGAAACAGTTAAACAATTAAAGACTTTTAAATAAAATACTTTAACGGTTTAAAACGCGATACATGTTAGTTGGACTTGTTTGAAAATTGTCTGCCCGGACTACGGCTGCTGCAAAGCATCCGAAACGTCGGGCCGTAGTTAAAATCATTCATCAAATTTCAAACAAGTATTTAGTAAGTGCTTTGTTTATTCGATCAGTATATTGTTTCCGTGAAATTGTTTTTTTTCACAAATGATACATTTTTAACTCCAAACATCCAATGCCTTATAAGGCACCCGGCAATTAATTATTACTTAATACACTGGAACTTTTACAAACAACAAAACAGCGTCTTCCCACAATTCGAAAGCGATAGTGACAATGACTATCGGTTATGTGTGAACCTTGAATGACATAAGGCTTTTTTATCAAGGAAATATGTGTGGGATTGTCGATTTGCATATCATAATGGAATGGTGGAAAATTTTCCGCTACCACCATGTATTTACTGCATCGTTCGTGTAGTTAGTATATTTGTTATTTATTTTATTTTATTATTCACAATACATACCAATAAAAGGCGTCCTTATCACTAAGCAGCGATCCCTTCCAGGCAACTTAGGAGATAAAAAGTATAAAAAAGGCTTATTAAGTGAGTAGGTATACCGTATAAGAAATAATAAAGAAATAGCCTATCTACATGTCACGAGGTCTGATTGGGGGACAGACCAAATGTTATTTCGGTTTTTATTATAAAAATTCCACTGCTAGCTTGTAGTGTGGTACTTTATTGTGCTGCGTCGGCGCATAAAAGCACCTTAAGGAGTCGTTCCTCGTCGAAGGTCAGCTCAACATGCTTGATCTAGGCTTTTAAGAAAGAAAAAAGACTGGAACCCCTCAATACGATGTTAATATTTGTAAGCTTAAATATTTTTTAAATTTTATTGACTGACGCGTAAAACACGGTAACTCAATTGGCAAGTAGATGGTAAATACTCATGAAGATGAAAAAGAAATGCAAATATGTAAACCATCATAATTGTTTTCCTCATTAACAATTTACATACTGCCATAAATATTTATTAACTGAGGTATTTATTCTGTATCTGAGTCAGTAGGTGACCCGACAATTATTCATGATATAGATATCTCGCGAGTAGGTGTTACTATGTATTACGTTACGATGAAAAATCAATTCCGCGCTTTATAGCGAGACTTATACTCGAAGAACAAAATTACCATGTATTAAAGTTCAACGCGTTAGTCGTATTTTCAAAAAAAAACATCTTAGCGTCTTTTATTGAATAGATCGCAAGGAAATGCTAATTTATTTCGCGTAATATTATTACGCGAGTAGTACACATTTAAATAAAACACTTTAACGGTTAAAAACGCGATATATTAGTTACACTTATTTAAAAAAGATTTTTAACTTCGGCCCGACGTTTCGGATGCTTTGCAGCAGCCGTGGACAAGCATCCGATTTTAAACCGTTAAAGTGTTTTATTTAAATTGTTTGTCCTCTTTTATTTTTTCAAGATGTAGCTGATACTGGTACATCAGCATCACTGGCCTCGTTATTGTCACTTATACAGAAGTAATATAAATTTTCTATATTAACAAACTACAACTTGTAATCTCACAAATCACGAGATAATGACGGCTGTGATTAGCTGAAACACTGCGCAGGTGCGTCTGCGCAGCGTAACTTGGAAATTAACTTTTGATTTCATATGATTAGAGTAGACTTTTATTTGCGCTCGCTCTCTCGTGTGATAAAGGCATAAAAATGTATTTTCTCGTAGCGAATAGCTCGAGTGAAACGTGCTACGCTCTGGAGAGCAACGCGAGCGAGTGGATGTCATATAGCACAGTAGCGGTGAATTAAAAAAAATATAAATACAGACAACATATTTATGATACTGGCTGTATACAACCAGCGTTCGATATCGTAGTAATTTCAACATGAAAAAAAACATATGACATTTGTTATTATAATACTTACATTGGTTTTCATGTTCCCGAGTTTTCTATGTTTAAAATAGAGTGCATCGGCCGCGAGGTTGTGACGTGAAAATAGGATAAACATTGCATTGACTATTATAGTATCCTTATAAATAACGTATAGCTTGATTTATTGAGCTTTATATTATGCAACACTTTTATATACAGTATACATCCTTACTAATATTATAAATGCGAAAGTAACTCTGTCTTTCTGTCTGTTACTCTTTCACGCAAAAAACTAATAAACAAATTTGAATGATGTTTGGTACACATGTCGTCTAGACCCTGAGAAAAGACATAAAGCTAAAAGATATTATAAGGCATAAGCCTAAAAAGGGGTTGTAAGGGGTTAAAAAGGGGGGTGAAAGTTTGTATGGAAATTCTTGGTTTTTGAAGCTAGAACTATAAAACTTTCTTCTTCGGCTTTTTGGGAAAAATGTACCCCAAGTCACTATTCCACGCGAACGAAGTCGCAGTAATTTGTAAAAACTCGGTATGGCTACCGTAAAGAAATTTTTTATTTCGTTACTTTACTTTAAATATTATTTGAAAAAGTTCTTCAAGATTTATCTTTATATACACTTTTATAGATGTAAAACTTAATAAGAAATATATTAGTTAACTTGTTTACAATTTAGCAGCCGTGGTCACGGTGGCTCAAACTATTAAAAGTGTTTTATTTAAACGTGTACAACTCGCGTAAACTAAAGATAGTAAACTAACTTAAAATAAAAATATAATGTTAACACGATTAAATTAATTTATTTTATTTTTAGTAAAAAAAGCAAAGATATTCTTTGCACGAAATAGTGACTAAACCGGCCTAGCGCAATGTCTAAGTAAAATCATGTTATTATATTTTCTATTTTCCAATATTACGTGTTTGCGTCGGGTAATGTTCGCGTTAATGTTCATTAAGTATACAGACGAGATTTAATGACATTCTACAGATTATCCTATTATCTAGCTACACAACGACTGACAGACCACCTTCTCAGTTGATACAAACGCGTTGCCCATTGCGTTTAGCACGAGGGGTCTAAATCTTCGGGAAACGATAAATTATTTTGGTCTTACACAAAAACAATTTTATTGTAAATTAAAGTGATTAGTAAAACGGTCACAATAATGTCTCATGCTCCCGAGCGGAAAACGGAAGGAACTAGCTGTGTCAACAACTTCATCCGTGTAGAATACTTATTTTGGGTGTCCAAATTTGTTTTTGCAAACTTTTACATCTTTATAACTTTAAGCAGCACAGGACACCGGGCGCGCCTCGTCACTCGCGACCCATCTTTCGGGCCTCGTCGTTGTTGCAAGTTAATCTTAAAAGATAGACATATAGTGTTGTGGATCATTATAAGAGAAATCATTCTTTCATACATATTTTTTGTGTTTTCGCAGCGTACGCATCTGAAAGCCACAGAGATGAAAAAATTGCCGCGTTTTGTTCACATTTTCCGCGGCATCAGCGCTTATATTAGTCACAGCGCTGCGATGCTTTGCAACACAAAAATAATTTTTAAATTCGAGCCCGTGGTTCCTGAGGTTATCGCGTTCGAACAAGCAAATTCTTCTGCTTTATATATTAGTATAGATATTATAATAAGTTGGCGACTATTTTCATGTGAAAAACATCTATTGTATAAAATTTCTCGTATCACTAAGTTTGTCATCACAACAACTAACCTCCTGCCATTATTTTCATGACATTCAATCATGTGATTCACAAACACATACCTAATAACGCAATGCGTTTTATGCAACTAACCTATGGAGATTTGTTTTACAGATCAATAAATAAACATATATAAGTGAAGGCCCGTTTCCCCCTCGTGGGGCAAGGGGCGAACACATTTCTGTATCCGTTTTACTGATCCGTTCTTTTAAGGGTCAAGTAGTTGATCAGACTTCTGTGCCTTGCCTGACCGAAACAATTTTTTATGTTTCCCTGAGATTCGAACCCAGGAACACTCGCGCTTAACGTAATGCTAAGCAATACGTTTAACCATTTGGCTACAAGCAAGCTTGATGGGACGTGTAATATCCTAGCCATATAATATCTAAACAAAATGTGCTGTCGACTTATTCTGGCTTTGGATATTCGTTATAAGATCATTGAAGTAAGAATTTAGTGTACGCAAAGTATACGCATATCAGCAATCGAAATAATGTGCGTTCGCGATGCGCAAGCGCCGTGACACAGCCTTCATCACTCTCCTACTGTTCCGACTGAAAGTTGCCTTATTGTTTATACCTCGCTAACTTTTGTGCAAATACATTTGCTGAACTGTAAAAATAGTATATTTGCCAGATTTTGAAGGGCAATATATGGCTGACACAATTTAGGAATTTATCTTAGGAATGTCAAAATTCCGAGCGGATCACGAAACACTGTTCACAGATGAAAAAGGCGTAACGTGTATATTAGCATTACCGTTTTAGACAATATCTTTTTGAATGTCCAAAGGTCGACAACGCATCTTGCTGATAATATGAGCTCCAAGCTCCTTCTCTTCAGTAATAACGGTTCAATACGAGGCCGCTAGAGGCAGAGTAGCCTAACTGCAATTATTAGACTTGAGTTATTTACAATTTTAATAGTCTAAAAATGTTAACATAATTCTTACACAAATAATAGTACAAATTCCTTATTGAAAATCATGTTTTGTTATTGAAGCTCTAGCAGCTTCATATTATGTATTTATAAAACGTTCCCATGAAAATACCATGGGCAGGAACTTTCGGTGTCATTGTCCATTCAAAACAGGTCCCATATTATGGTGTAAGCCTTTGCGTTATTATACACGTACTATAATGACGCATCGTAGAAAGCCATTTATCGTGAAACTTTTCCGGATTTCCATTACATAATAACGTTTTCCCTATTAAGAAAGCTGCGTTTGTGCAACGAGAGGTCCTACCATCGAATCCTGGGAAGAATAGCTTAGTATCAGATTGGGCGAAATGTTAGCTTGGTGTTTGGAATATTCAACACACATGTATGTCAAAAAATCTATTTAGATAAAAAAAATACGACACGGGCGACACTTCCCTCATTCACAGCGTTTTGTGCTGCTAGCTGCTGCTCTAAAGAAGATCTTAATATTTTGTCTCGTTTTTATTCATTTCCCTTTGTTATATAGCCTAAAGCTTTTCTCGATAAAAGGCCTATCCAACACAAAAATAATTTCAAATCGAACCTGAAATTAGCGCGTTCAAATAAACAAACAAATATACGAATTCTTCAGCTTATATTAGTTTAGATTATTAAATACGTAAAACCTCCAAAATTTAATTATAAGAACATATATTAAATTTACTCTATTTAACCATTATTATTATTAATAAATAAAAATACGAATAAAAACTTTTAATACGCAAGGTATAACATATTTTTAGCTAGGACTGTTTTTTCCATTTTTAGTCGCTTAAACAACAGACGGTAACTAGATCAACAAATACAACGTTTTGTTAGTCATTCATTAAACAAGTTTCACAAAAAACGAAAAGTGTGTCTCAAATCCGTGGGAACGACGGTCACGGCCGCGTTTCGGTTCCGCTCTACAAAATGTATTTTAGTGTCTTTCGATACATTATGTCTTCCGTGTGATTGTAATCGATGGCTGTCTCGCAAGCTCTTTTGAAATACGGAAAATATTTTACGTTAATGGGAAATATGCACGTATGTTTACAGAAGTTATTTTATACTTCAAAGTAGTTGTGTCAGCGACTTCGTCTGCGCAGAAGAGTTAATTTGGGCATCAAATTTGTGATGGGAAATCTCCTCTTCAGCTTAATAAATTTAAGCTGCTATCCACGACGTCGATCTCTTCCATTTCCGTCGTTCTTGCAAGCTAATCTTAAAAGATAGACATATAGCGTCGCGGTTTTTTTTAGATCAAAGAGGAATCATTCTTTGATATATATTGTTTTGGTATCTTTGGAACCGTTTTTGCAGCGTACGCCTTGGAAACCCATAATAATGAATAATTTTCCCAATTTCTTTCACATTTCTCGCTGTATCTTCTTGTATTAGTCACGGTGCGATGTATTATATCCTATAGCCTTCCTCTGTAAATGCTTTAACCAACATAATCTCAGGAACGGGTAATTACCAACAAACAATTAGTTTGTCACTTCAGCTTTATATATTAGTAGTGAGCTGAAAGTAATTTAGCTTAAAAAAGATACCGGTGTCTATAAAATTAGAAATGCATTGACTTCCTGCACTTTCTCGACTTAATAATTAACAAATATAATAAAATTCGGTTTGAAATGATTCGTTACGTTTACTCGTTGCATTGTAAACTAATCTATTTTATGGCATTACTAAAGTTATTAATAATGTCTAAAGAAAAATAAGTTGATGCATTTTAAGAAATTTGCATTTTAAAGTTGTTAATATAAGTGAAGCTTGTCTGTCTTCCTCTCTTATAAAAAATAACTTCTTTTCTTAGATATATCTCTTACAAACCAAACTTAGAAAATATAAAATAAATGAAAATTAATTAACCATTAAATAAATCGAATAAGAACTATTATCATAGCGACATATTGTATATGTGTCACGAGATCGATAGCCGTCCAATGTTATATACTGTCTATAGTTTACGCTAGTAGCACACATTTAAATGAAACACTTCAATAGTTGATAACGCAAAATATATAAGTTAAAGTTATTTACAAATTATTTTAACTTCTGCCCGACGTTTCGGACGCTTTGCAGCGCCATCTGTTCCATGGCGGGTTAGGGTTAACCAACTCATATATCGATTGTTTCTTATATTTGCAAATGTGAATAACCGAAATGTTTCTTGTTTTTCAGATATACGGCTGTTGGTGACGCTGATGCTTCTGCAAATTTCATTTTTGTCAGCAGTCAGCACAAAACACCATCGCCGGTCAATGGGCGCAAATTCAGTATGTTACCATTTTTCATTGTAATAGTATTTAGAAATATTTGTCTCCATTTTTTGCTTTTATTTACTCTTACCTACCACCTTTGCGTGCGTATATCTCTAAAGCTATTTGACACAAAAGTAAGTCGTTTCACGACAATGAAGCGTTTTGACAATTTTTTTTTTACGATAGAGCAGAGCATGGGTTTTACTTGATGGAAGGTAAAATACCAAAGCCAAATAACATATAATACCTACGATGCGCTGTCGATCTATTTTGGCTTTGGATATCAGAAAATCTACAGACTGAAACCGAAACGCGATTAAACTTCAGTAATTTTTCTTCTGTGGACGGTGGATCGTAACCCTATGTTCACTTTCCAGCATTTGCCAGTATCTAAAAGCGGATGGAGACCAGTCGTTGGCTCAAGTGGACTTCTGTACAGTTCATTTGGCACTGCACCTCTCCACGCACCTTACAAACTACCAATACAAGACTACTACCAGTCGACTGGACGTCCTCTCGCTACAAGAGACGTCACCAAACTGACTTCAATCGCCCAATCGTATCGTCCGACAACGCTGCGAACCATTCCCGTTTCATCCAACCCAGCTCAGAACCAACCCATCAATTCCTACCTCAATCCTTTCGCTTTGCCGAATAACGGTCTGGGGCAGTACAAGTTCATCCAAAACTATCCCGTTGACTTCAGAAATCCCCATAACCCCTTCCTACGCCCCTTGTACCAACAGAAACTTCCCACTAAACAGAAGCAGCCCCAACAATATCATAATAATATCCTGCAAACATTGACAAGCCTTCAGCCGATTCACTTCGGCCAATATTCCACGCCAACACCGCTGGACATCCTTGGGAACTCGGTGCAAGCATACGCGAGACCTGATGCTAAACGGCCACAATCCGGCGGCACTGAAGGCTCTAACGATGCAGCTTCACAGTCAAGCCAGCAAGTGAAGACAGCTCAGCAGCAAGCTCTTGGCTCATTGAACATACCTTCTAACCCGTACTTCCAATATACTCTTCAAGACTTAGCGGGGTTGCAACAGTTGCCTGCTAGTGTTTTAGGTTTGTTTTTAACGATTTTAACGATGAGCTTTATGCTTTGTGGAAAGGGACTTTTATACTATTTTTTTATAGCTTATCCAAACAGAAGATGGTAAGATTTGTAAAATAATATTCTATTTTCAGGAACTTTTGGATCCTTCGGTGTTCAGTCAGTCAAAGGGAGAGATCCAGCATATCCAACAACTAAGACCACCTTCCATGCTCTACAAACCCAACCGACAAAGCAAACGCTCTTCAACTACAACAATTTCCCACATACCATCAAGACGACACCTTTCATATATTCGACGACAACCCCAAAACTCCAAGCTGCCCAAAACCAATTATTTTTCAGTTCTACATTTAACGACTTAGCCAACCTCCCTACGCAGCGGACAAAGCCACTTTCACCAACTAAAATAGATCCCAATGCTGGGAAGAATACTGGATTTAAACCGAGCCCTCAAGATCCATTTACAAAACACCAACAGACAGACTTCAACAAAGTCACAACCTATAATCCCCAAGTTACTCCAGCAACACACGTCACTGGGTCCCCCAATCAATACTTTAATTACAACTTCAATATACCGAATACGCAACCATTAAATTATAACCAACAAACCGGAAATAATAATTACGACAATCAACAGTATTATGACAGTGTTGGTCTCAATCAACAAGTTTCCCAGCAGTTCACAAATGCACCTGGTGGATCTAACTTATTTGATTTAAACTCCGCACAATACCATCCATCATATGAAGTAACCGACAAAGAAGCTGATGATGTCACTCGTCCTTCGACAGGCGGCTGGTTACAAGACACTTACGAAACAAATCAAAAAGTAACTGAAGAGACTATTTCAAAACCTGAACACTCTGGTGGCTTGTTTGTAAACCCCACCACTGTTATTCCTGAACCACAAGAAGAGTTCGCAATAATTACGGAATCAGAGAAAAACGCCTATAATTACGATAATTCGTATGAAAGTCAAAGTAGGCGGCCATTGGGTGATGACTTCGAACCAATAGGACAACAGAAACTTAAGGATTATTACTACAAAGTATCAACACCATCGTCACGACGTACAAGGAAACCATCAAAAATTTCACAAGACGTCACTACACAGGCTACAGCAAATGAAGAAACAGCTGAAGCTCTTCCAACCTTACCACCGAATTTACATTTCAAACGGCCCAGCGTACCAGAAGGCGGGGACAATAAGGTTCGGAAACGCAACAAGATACGCAGACGTAGACCAATAGGCAGTCGCGTCAAAGAAGAATCTACAACAGCTAGAACAACTACGACGACCGATAACCCACCAACCACAGATGAAATTCATACAATTAGACCCAGAATAAGACCGCTAAAATCGAGAACAGAAAGTCCTGTTACTACAGTAAGCGCTACCACAGATTCGACTACCAGTGCGTTACCAACTATTTCGCCAACAACGCCGACTGCGATGAAGAAAAAGCTAACCCATCAAAGATTACTTACGACAATAGGAAAGACAGAGACTACAACGCACGCTTCCAGAGAAAATGAACAAAACAAAGAATCACCCATAATGAAAATAGCGACGAGAACCCACGCTAATAAAGTTGAGCACAAAAGCACTGAAGTGCCCGATTACACTCATAAACAAGACGAGAAAGATACCCCGACTAGCGATATCTCTGTAAGCTTGACAGATACGTATAAAACCTCACCCGACATACTCAAAGAGTTCTCGTTCCACAGAGATGTACGACCGGTGGAAATATCAACAACCACTGTTCACGAAAACATAGTAGAAACGACCACTACACAGCGACCGGAAACTACGAAAAATATTGGCAAAATACAAAGACCAAAGTTGAAGCTTAAACAAGATCGACCAAAGTTCAGCATTAAGGACTATAGAAATAGGCTCAGTTCAACTACAAGCACCACTGAAAAGCCAACAGAAAGTACGCCTAAAGCCAGATTTCCGCAACGAAAGAACCTTTACTCCGAATTGAACACCGAAGTTGAAACAACAACGGAAAGAAAGAAGTTCACGCCCAAGGAACCAAGGCATAAACTGAACAGAACCGAGAACAACGAGCAAGAGATCCATTCACGACTCAACAACAGACAGAGACAGACCGCAGACACTACAGAAAGCACGACACAAAAAATATCAGCACGAATAAGGAACGGGCAGAGGCGTCCGAAGCCGACGGAAGAGACGATCGAAACTTCTAGCACGATCGCCGGAAAGCGGCCTCTGAGAAAGAAACTCAAAGACTCCGAAACCGGTGAGTCCGTTCAAGACGTCTCTATCAATGAAACGACATTGAACTCTGAGAAAAACGACATAACATCGGAGAGGACGAGGTCTGAGAGTGCTATAATGAAGATAGCGGATAAGAAGCATCAAGACCACATAGAGCGGCTTTTCGAACACTCCAAACGGGTGTCGGACTTGACCCTGGCCGCGAGTAAGGACTACAACACACCGGGCATGTTCAAAACGATCTCATCGAACAGCAGACGAATACCGAACTACTTCACGATAGCTACCGACGACCCGATCCTACCCATAGAAGCGTTCTTCCCCCAGCTCAACCAAAAGAAGGAATCTTAGTTCCTAACTAGCCTTAGTTAAACCAAATCTGTCTGCCAAAGCGTCATTTCTATTCCCTAGTATAAGATATTTATTGCAAGACTTGATTTATCGCTTTGCAAGCAATAATAGTTAGTTCTAAACAACATCGATTTATAATCTAAATTTGCATTTTGCCACAAGTTCTCCAAAGGACGCTGTAGTGGTTAGCCCACCCTGCATATTCCTTTCATCTCTGGTGCTCATTTAATTAAGATCTTAGTGATACGAAGTATTATGTGTGAGAAGTGTTAATCTAACATACTGTGCGAGTGTATACTGTTTGTGTGTTTCGAATATTTATATAGGATTAAGTTATTGTAAATAAAACGTTCTTATTAAATAAGTGCTTTATTGGCATACAGTAAGCTAATTAAGCCGCATGCGCTTGTTCCGCTTCTATTTTGGACATTTTCTGGAGACATTTGAGTGCGGCCTGATGTATGGACTTATCTAAATTATCTGAAACAATTGAATTGATACACAATTAATACTTTTTAGTTATTTTTAATAGTAGGCATTTCGGACGCACACTTAGCATTGATCTTTAAAAAAATTCCACGGGGCGAAAATTTTGCCTGTGGATGCCGGCTGAAAACTTCCCCGTGTCGTTGAAATATTCATACTCAAATACTCGATCTAAGATTTTTATTTTTTAACATATTTCTAATAGAAAGTTTTACAAAGAAACATAATACAATTACTCACATATTTTATGCTGGCCTTGGACGGGGAAACGCAGGCGCAAGCTGATGGGATTAGAGCACATCCACATATAGGGACATTCGCCTTCGCCATCCGGATACCTGAACAAGTCATAGATAATAGCAAAAAATCAATAGAAATCAGTTACATAACTAAAAAGGTGGTCGCACATTTGTCATATCTCGAAAGCAATTATCTTTTAGCACATTCACATACGCGCCTCATAGCGCATTATGGAAATTTGATACTCGTTAAAACAAAACGCTATTAATAGTTTAAAATACGAAATAGATTACTAGAGCCGTGATCACGGCTTCTGCGAAGAATCTGAAACATCCATCCAGAAAAGTTTGTAGTAAAATAAATTGTAAATGACTAATAAATTACGTATTTGCAACCGTTAAAAGTGATCTATTTAAATGATCAATTACATACTCATTAAGCCCATGGTCTGAAAAGTATTTTTCAATGAAAGTAAAACATTGTCAAGATAATATCACCCCATTAATATTTGATTGTTGTGGTGGTTGCGGATACCCCCCACCCCACCATATGCCTTCAGTTCTTCAATAAATATTTCCGAAACAATTATATATTAAAGCATCCAGTTTTTAATTCATATTTTTCGTATACTTTATTTAGGTTATAAAAATACATACAGTTTATCATATTCTTCTTGGGTTAAGCAGTCGTCCACATTGACGCAGCCGAGAAGACAACCGGTCGGATAGAAAGAAGGGAACTTTAATTGTTTATCTGAAAATATCAAATAACAATTAATATGGAGAAAAGTTGTTTAAAAGTTCTCTGGCGTTTGAAAACTGGATGGCATTATAAAAAATTAAGAATCGATTCTAGATTGAAAAAATTAACGACAGGGGCAGGACTTGAACCGGCAACGTCAGTTGCGTACAACTCCAACCAATTGAGTTACCGTGTCGGATAGTCCCGCCTGTGTCGTAAAATTTAATCTAAAATATGTGTAATGACTTTCATCATAGGTCGAAATGCTTATTTTATAAAAACGTACCTGGATAGAGCACCCTGTATCTGTTCTCGATCTCTCTAATCAGGCTCTGGTCGGGCGCTTTGACTGTTGAAGCTATCCACAGCCGACCGCGGTGGTTGGTGTACCAAGTACGACCTTCCGCACTGTATCAATAACATACTATCGTTTAGGACATAACTAATTTTATATCTTGCACGCAGAGAAACTCCATTTCATAAATTAAATTCAAAAATTGAAAAAAAAAACGACACGGGCAAGACAGAAACCGGCATCTACAGCGTACTGTGCTCTTGTTGAAGTGAAGAATATTAAAGTTATCAAATTCCATTTATAAATTATCAATCCAGAAAATAATATTTTATGTCTCCCCTAGATTCGAACCTAGGACTGTTGCACTAACGAAGTGAAACATAAAAACGAAGAGTACTTAAAATAAATTACACATGTAATTTATGTTGTATATCAATAAAATGCAAAATACACACCGTATAATGGACATGGTTGATTCCTGTGCTTAATCGGACCGCAACAATAGAGAAAGAATTTAGACCAAAAGAATATACGGTAATTATTTATCGAAAAATAATAAAACATACTTTATTTTACTATGTTTAAAAGAAAAAAATATTGTTAATGTCGATATTATATTGTAAATCTTTAAAATATTAAAGCACATTCTAAATTATTATTCGATTAGAAATTAAAGTAAAATACGAAGCAGTGACATGAGCAACAACACGGAACGCAGTGGATACCGGATCAAGGCCTCGAAAATTCTTTCAATTAATAATAGATTTTTAACTTTGAAGATTAATTAAATAAAGTTAGAAAATGTTGTCGATCTCTTAACATCATACAATTTTCCCGTAATTAAAACTGAAGAACCATTAAGAGCTGAGTAGGAAAAAAGATAGTGTCTACTAACAGCTTAATGCCCTCGACCAGCAGCGAAGCCCACGGCTGATGCATCGAGAGACACCGGCCTGTGTCCGACATCTCCTGAAGTTGGGCGTCTTGGACGCGGGATTCTCGAGACCAACCCTTGGTCGCGTTGGCGTAGTTGCCACCGATAGACTCGTCGAACTGCGCATTAAAAATATTTTTTATTTAGATATATTGATGAACCAGTAGATTATACGAAACATAATATTGTATATTTATCTCTAATATACTTTCGTGAGGAGAAAGCTTTGTCCTATCAAAGGAAGCTTCTTCAAATTTAAATAAAACACTTTAACGGTTTAAAACGCGATCCGAAACGTCGGGCCGTAGTTCAAAAACATTTTCTAATAAATTTATCTAATATATCGCGTTTTAAACGTTAAAGTGTTTTATTTCAATGTGTACTAACGATGAAACGTGAACTAATATGATGGTTTTTTATCTGTGGACGTTGGCTTTTTCTTTATTGGCATAATTAAAAAAAAGAAAAAAACGTATGCGTACGATAATTTCGTATTAAATATAACACCTGTAATAGGTCGGCGTTGACTCCCGGCGCAACGTCTCGATCCGTCGACAAGTCGGCCAACAAATCGCTTCGCAAAAACTGCCTATCGGCAGCTGGATTGCTGGTTATACTGCGAACTTGTTCCTCGTCCACTTCATAGTCGATTGTATTATCTTCTACTACCTGACGACCTTAAACGAACACACAGATTGTTTAAATATATGATAAAAGGATAAGTCATGTATATTTGTCACGCAGATTTATATTGTACTCGTTTCCTTTTATTTTTTGCACAAGTACTAAACATTTAAATAAAACACTAACGGTTTAAATCGCGATATATATTAGTTAAAATTATTTTAATTACGGTCCGATGTTTCGGATGCTTTGCAACAGCTGGTCACGCGGAGACACTGCTGCAAAGCATCCGAAACGTCGGGGCGTAGTAGCCAGTATTACAAATAGTGAATGTTGTTTTTTTTTCATTGTTGAATACATCCATTATAATACCACAGTCGACAAAAACATTGCTATGTATTATTACACCCTTGTACTAAATAATTTTATATACGTCATCTTAAATGACATTTTATAAAATACTTTATTTTAAATATGTTTCATGTATATAATAAGAGTTTTAAAAAAGCCACTCAGACAGCGACAGTACCCCACGCTCCTCTGCAAGCAGAAGAGTGAACGATCATCGAGAGCTAACAACTAACGTCATTGCCCACCTCACGCTCAGGGTACCGCGCCACGTCTCCTCATCATGGCTGGTAGTATCCCACATATAGTAGGGTTTTTCGTGAAGAGCTTACTATAGAAATGATCCTATGAAGTAAGGTCTTGTCGTTCACTTACCCATCGGAAACCTACATAGGATGGGCGATTAACTTCTATAGCGGGATGTAGAAATGTAAAGCGACATCTAACTTTGATTAATCAAACTAAAAAAAATATGAATTGACGGCAGCGCCATCTAGGTTTATAGATCGGTACTACAGTAGAACGCTAAGGTTCAGCACACGACTATGGATGTAATGTTATATTATTATTGTATTTTGAATGTCTCCTTCTTTATAACATTTCCTTTGCTCTAAGTTTTTCAGATTCAAATATTCTAAGGACTGTTTTAATAAACTTTTTTATTATTATTAACGAATACTCACCAGCAAAATCAAAAGTCATTTTCTTATTTAGCCTAGAAGCATGTTTTTTATCATGCAAGGACTGCTGGTACTTCTGCAATTTCTCTTTTTCCGATGCACTTAGCCATACGCTGTTTGCGTTGAAATAATCACTGTCATCGTCTGTCACGCGTGTTCGACGTTCACTGAAAACACATTTCAGAATTGTTTTTATATTTTCACATTATTTATGCATCGCATTCATAGCATTCCAATAAAAATCTAGAAAAAAGCCTTAAAAGTATCAAACTGAACAAGGAGGTATCATGTCATTACAATATATTGAAATACTATGTTTAAAAGTTAGAAATAATAGATTATCCAAAATTAATAAATAGGTTACCTCGTCCTATCATACTCTAGAAGCCTATTTCTATGGGAAACAGCCGCTTCCCACCCCTTTGGACGACTCCTTTCCATAAGTGATTCCATTAGCTTAGTACTGGCTTTGGTTTTAGCATTTATTTCTCTTTGCTCTTGGGGTGTACATACCTGAAAACAAATGTTAGGTACATCAATCCATATATTTGGCACCAAAATGTTTTTTGGTTACCCTGTACATTATGTGTAGCAAATAGAAAAAAAAAACAAATATCATGTCATTTATAACAGATAGATTAATACACAGATATAATGATCTTGTATTTTCTTAGTAATCCCAAAAACAATGATGGAATGGTACCCTCATATATTTTTCAACATGCAATTCAAGTCATTAACGAAAATGTAAAAGCCATAACTTACCAGATGTCCACAAAACAGGCATGGACCTGAACCTTCCTGCTTACAGACTATACGGCCGCAATGCACACAGTTATTTACAAGTTCATGCTTTGATGCCTGACATTCACAAAAGTGCCTTCCTACGATGTGAAATAAGTAATTATCGGCCACAAGGTCTTTACTGAATATTGTAAAAACAATATGTGACATTTGAACTTACAGTAAAATACTAATATGGACAAATTTATAAGGCCTTAGAAATTACTTAAAGCCTAAATCTTGATTTATTAGAGTATCACCTTTTATTAAAATAACCTGGGCATTCTTCCCTTCCTGCGAATATAGATTGACATACTTTGTTTTCTTTTTACTTTTTGAATCTTCCACATTTGGTACTGGGGTTACTTTCTCCTCAATTAAATCAGGCTTTTGTTTGTTTTTAGAAATTTTTTTTTTGGGTTGTCTGGGCAGAGATGAACCTGAAATTCAGCACAGATTATTTAACCAACAGATGTTAATATATCAAAAAACTTAGGTTCAAAAATATCTTTTTTAGTTATGTAAATAATTACCCTTAGTAGGAAACTTTCTTTTGCATAGTTCATTAAAGAAGGATACATGTCGTGGATTATCGAAGTCTATTAAAGTTTTCATGTAATCGTTCATACTTGCTTCATTTTCAATTGACAAAACGTGTCTGTAATAAAACAGGAGCGATTATTATTTTAGTAATACTGCAATATATAACATAAATATTAAACCAACTTTATTAATTCGTCAGGAACTTCGAAGTCTAGGATTGCAGATAAACTTTCTTGAAACCACTGCTCCATTTTGTTTAATGAGATAAAAATGTTCTTATTAGATTAAATAAATAAGAAATATTTAAAAGATTATTGACAATATTTTCTTTTCCAGCTGGGATAACTTGAGATGTCAATGCAGCAATGTTGTACTGTTTTTGACAATACTGTTTAGAAGTACATTGTCAAATGTTCTAAATGACAGTGACATTTATATTTCAGATATTCAGCTGTTTTCTATTGTTTCGATAATTAAAATAGCAACTTAAATTAAGAATCTAGCCAAGTTTCCAAAGCGTATGAAATAATATTATAAAGGTAGGTATTTGTTTATTTACTTATATGTATCTTTTCTCATGAGAATATTCTTTTAAGAGTTGTTTACGTAATTCTAACCCTTTTTACGATTTCTGTTATAGGCCAAAAATGTCGATATCACCATTCCTTCGTTCGCCCTTTACGGACTTTACCGGGGGTATGGTATCCCACCAGTTACTTGGCGCTTGCCAGAAGCAGGAGATCCGCTACATGGACTGTCTTGAAGCCTATGGCTTGGACCGCGGCCGAGTTAAATGCGAACATCTCTTCCATGATTTTCACGAATGCCAAACCAAAACACTGCAGTACAAACGCTTTGCGGTTTGTAAAATTATATCAAAGTTATTGTGTTGTAAAGACTCTGCTTTGTTAAAACAAGAACTCTACTTTGTGCTTTATTGATTGCTTCATATATATACATAAATTAATTAATGTACTTAGCCTTTTGATATTTCATGATTCAAATAGGACTTTATATCGCTTTTCAAGAAATGCAATTTATTATGGATCCGTACAAAATATGCTAATAAAATTGAAATATTTAAAATCTACTCAAGAAAGGTGACATTGAAGGAGATTTTTAACTAATTACATATTAAAGTGATAATTATTTTTCAGGCTATGCGTAAGGAGCGCGAAAGACAAATCGCTGAAGGAAAATTGACCGGCGACAAGAAATATGTCACCCCTAGAATTGATAGTTACTAAAATATATGCAAAAGTAATTTAATGTTATATATATATAGCAATCATTGTATAATATAGATTTTTCCCATAAGAAGACATTTTCTTTTATTGGATTAGCAGCATTCACAAATGCTTGTAAATTTCAAAATGACACCAAAAAAAGCCTTATTTTATTATGAAGGTCATTTAACTCTTTGGCTTGACGGTTAAGCAGGTTAGACAAGACAATAGTTTTAGTGAAATGGAAACAAAAATTTGTCTTCTACCATCACCCAGTGCATTGATGATAGCCGCTGTTATCTTAATGCAATATGCAAATTATGATATTTGAAAATAAGCTTCCCATAAATTTAATAACATTTACATATCTGAAGAAACATTTGAAATCGAGGTCGCTAGAAGCAGAGTAGCCTAACTGCAATTTTATGACTTGAGTAATTTATATTTTCATAGTCTAATGGTGTTAATCTACAGGAGCACAGTGACCGAAAATTGTTAACATAATTTTTACACAAATAATAGTACAATATTTATATAATATTATTTATAAAAGCCCTTAAAGATGTTATCCTGTTTTTAAATTTATGAGACACAATATTGTATATCTGTCTACTTTTAAAAATTACAGTGGCGACCTTTTTAGTCTTATTTATGTTTTAAACATTTATCAATTAAAAGACAAGACATAAAAGTCAAAAGAGTTTGAGTTACATATTATCATTCACTGTAGCCCTATCTTATTTTCCGTTTGATTTTGAATTTAATAAAAAATGTCTGATATATCACCCTTCTTGCGATCCATTTTCACAGATGTCACTGGACCAATGTACAGTTACCAGATGTTTGGTCGCTGTGCCAAGCAAGAGGCTAACATGATGGATTGTATGGAAGCATACGGTTACGGTCGTGGTGTTAGGAAATGCAAAGACCTGATCGATGAAATGTACGAGTGTCACACTCTTAAAAAGCAATATGCAAGATTTGCGGTTGGTCTTTTTTTATCAGATACAAGTTTATTTTTAAATTAGTTATAGTTTAAAACACTTGTAACTGTTTAAAATGCGAAATAAAAATGGAAGTTTCGGATTATCTACAGCAGCCATTCATAATGGCTTCAGTTTTTTTGTAATATAAGTGTAGCAAGTTATGGATGATACAGTTACAGTGGAGAAACTTAAGGCAATTGTTGTTCCCCTTGTACCAAAATGGTTATAAGTATTTGGCTACAGAGGCGGCGTGTTGCCTAGCGTTAAGAGAGGTCCTAGGCTCAAATCCCGGGATAACAATAGTTTGGATCGGGCAAGACCGATCAGTGAAACGGACACAGAGATGTGTTCGCCCCATGCCCCACAGAGGAAACGGTATAACTACATCTTTAAACAAAGACACAATACAATAAATGTTAATATAATCCTGTTTTCTAGGCAATGCGTAAAGAGCGCAATCGACAAATTGCTTGTGGACAATTGAAGGGCGACAAGCAGTACGTGACGCCAAGGATTGATAGCTATTGACCAATTGTATAAACAATTACCTGTAACTGAAACAGATATTTTGTCCGATTTTATATGAGGCCATTAGAGGCAGAGTAGCCTAACTGCAATTTTATGACTTGTCTACAATCTATAAGAGCACAGTGAGCAAAAATTTTTAACATACACAGATAATTGTTCGCATTATTTACACAAATGATAGTACAAATTCGTTCTCGACTAAGTTAATTGCGAGTTTTTATTTTCCTTAATTGAACATTATGTTTCTTGTTATTAGGCCACTCTGTCTCTAGCAGCCTCATATTACGCACCTAATCTCGCTATTAAATGCACGTATCTGTAAACCTTTTTCGTTCCTCAAATGACCGGTAGAGGCGCTCGCAGTACAAAAAAATACGTACCTCTTCTAGTTTATTTGTATTACCTTAATACTACATTTCCAATACATGACATCTTTGAATGAAGTTGAAATAGCAACTTATATTACAAAAGAGATGAAAACGGATCGAGTGGAGGCTCCGTTTGTGCCTTTCTGGATCTGCTAAAAAATGGAGAAGAATTTTCTTAATTTGGTTTTCTTTGATTATTACTTCGCTGGCGTGGGGATCCAAAGTGGGTCTTGGCTCTCAGATCAAGACTCGCTTAAGGTCTCCTTTCGTCCATGTCTAGGATTACAACGTAATTCTGAGGTTGTCTGAGCCAGCCAAAACGTCGGCTAACATTGTTACAGTCGCTCGCAATAAAACTTTACCGAGTTTTTCATCTTTGTTTGTTCGTGACCCGCACTGAATTTCGATATTCCTACGACCCAATTAATATCCAGATTTCCCGACGGAGACTAGCGTGTCTAAATAAAAACATAAATTGCATAGAAACGTGTTGGTGTCGGTGGGAATCGAACCCGTTACCCGTTGATTATTAGCTATACATTAAATCAGTGTCCTTTGCGAACTGATATAAACGATTATTTCGTGAGTTCAGTGTATGCTAGTCTTAAGTTCAAAATCCAACTTAATCCATGAAAAAGGTACACGTAACTTTAACTTTTTGTAAGTTTATAACAAAGTACCAGTAGTGAATTATCTCGATGTCTTTGTTCGTTCAATAACTCGGTAGTTTTTTGCCCGCGCCTTAGTTTTAAAGTCACGGTCGGTCGCGTTTTTTATGCGGAATTTTGGCGCCAAATCGTTTGCGATTGATCAAAATGGGATATGTCGTTTGTAATTTAAGTTATTGTTCAAAATCTTTGACATGTCAAAGACGTAAACTCTTGACTTGTTCCTTTAAAAAAGTTTCTTCTCAAAAAAGGTTTGCTTATAAAATTGTATTATCTGTATAGAACAAGATCTTATCTGTGTAGAAGAAAATTTTTGGTTGGTTAAAAAAATCGTTTTAAAAAAGGGTTGTTATTTTTCTTTGCTTTTTAAGCATAAACTGTATACGGCTACTTAATACTTAAGTCATTTATAAGGAGATAATTATATACAGTATGTATTTTTCTGTTAATTCAATGAGATAACTTGCACTTTGCTTATAAGATGTACATTAAAATTTATACCTTTTATTATGCATTCAAGAGAGACTATGTAAACACGAAATGTAAGATATAATATTCTGTAAAATTTAAAGAGAAAAAAAAGAAGTAGGTAGATTATTTAGTCTATGCCGAAGTTTTTAAAGGTGTTGGCAATTAGCGAATGTTACTACGCATGTTCTTGACTTGTTTACTATACGCCCTCTAATAGATACGCAGTACAGGGGCAAAAAAGTGTGTTGTGAATACAAAGTCCAGTAAAGGACCTTTGGCGTCACGAGTTGATTTCGTCTAGTACTTAACATTGAAGTATAAGTTCGATGACCGGCCTTTCCTGATGAAATACAATTGAAGGTTACATTATGTTCAGGTAATTGACGAAAATGTGTATCGCCCTGCCAAGCTAAAAACTCGAGGTAAAAAATCTGTGTGGGTAGTACCTGCGTAAGAGCGATAAAACCGCTAGTATTATTTTTAAAGTAATTAAGTTGGACGTGTTATATTTTTAAAAGGTATTTTTAGAGTTGATGCGCGATTTCGTACCTTTAAAGAATTGACATAAAATACTTGGATTTGGAACAATTTTTATATTTTGACAATGAGTCAATTGAAAAAAATACCTTGAAAAGGGACATTTAAAATTGGAAGGTTTACAAGTAGATTTGCTTTTAAATAAAACACTTTAACGGTTTAGAACGCGATATATTAGTTAAACGGGGAGACAGTCTCCCCGTGACCACGGCTGCTGCAAAGCATCCGAAACGACGGGCCGAAGTTAAAAATCATTTTCAAATAAGTTTAACTAATATTTTAAACCGCGTTAAAGTGTTTTATTTAGTAGTACACATTACTCGCGTAAACTACAGACAGTGTTTAGTAGAATTGCGAATAATTAGTGGATTCTATTTCCAACTTTGAATTTTCGAAAATGTTAGACGCTGTCTAAAAATATCTAGGTCTAAGTCAAGGTTGGGTTTAAAATTACGAGTATAAGTCTAAGCTAGAGTAATGGCAGCAACGTATGGCTAACAATTCGTGGGTTCGATCCCCACCGGGTCCATGTTTCTAATCCATCATGTTTTAATCAAAATTTATTTTTCTGAAACATGTTGGACTTCGTCTGGAAATCTGGATGTGAAATGGGTGGCGGGAATATCAAAATTCCGTTCGGGGCATGAGCCACCGGCCCGTATGAATTGCTTATTGAACATATTTCGAAGGAGAAATTTAGATTGGTGTGGATGAAAATATGTATAGGTGATGGTTTTTGGTCCGGCAAAATAGTACAGACTAAAGTAATATAATAATTTAAATATTAATGTTTGGGATAGAATAGTCATAAAATACTGATATAAAAAGTCGTAAAACTACTTTGACTTTATTTATTTATTAATTACACTTTATTGCGCAAAAAAAAAGGAAAAAGATACAAACGACACTATTAAAAATATAAGTAGTGCGATCTCTTCTCGGCAACTCAAGATGAAAGAAGTGAAAGTTTACGGGAAAACTAGATGGGCGAAACAAAACACTACCTACTCTATCATATTTTTTTGACCTTGCTGAATTTTTATTAACAGTTGCGTAAACGTTACCGAAAATAAAAATATTTAAATATAATAAAACCGCAGATATTTATGCGGTATCGAATACGTATAAAATGTGACGGTCGAATCGATCATTCGGTGGTTTTATCAATATGAAATGAATCGATTAATTATACATTCGGTCGATTCTGACTGGCAAATAGGTCGGGCTTATGTGGGACGCAAAATTTCCGTTATCTGTATACCTAATACATATTTCCACAGAATATAAAAGGATTTTTTATGCGCCTGTTGATGTCAAGTTAAAACAAATGTAACTTAGCATCTGGGCCAAAATACTTTTTGATGCCTAAAAACCTGTCCCTGGAATTAACATTACATTTAATGCGAATCCGATACAAAATTGTGACAATAGTATAATCATTTTAAAATTTAACATTATTATCTAATACAAAACACATGATTTGAACTGAAATAATTGTTATTAATTGAAAATTTACAGTAACAAAGTTGCCATTTTTAGTAACGCAGCCGTTTTTCATACTAAATATCTATGTCCCTGAGCATGTGTGCCAAACTATACGGAACAATTTCTCAAAATATTTCCTAGGTGGCGGTTAATTATAGATGGTATAATAAAAATGCAAGGTTTGGACGTTATTAGAATGGCATTAGAAACGTTTTAAATTGAACATTTAATAAAATAAAAAAATAATGTATCTGTGTCCCCAACGAGTAACAATATCGTAGCTACCTTGCGTTACTGTATGAAAAAAGACTTTAAAATGATTGGATTAAGGTTACTTGCACATTATTTGGTTCGATTTGTAGTAACTCGTTTAACAAACGACAGTAACAGCGCGGGGGCAGTACTCTCGCCGTGCTGGTCGCGTCCCGCTCCGTGAAGGAGGTGCGTGTATCTATTGTCTGTCTGCTGAGTTACCGCTGTTAATGTTACGTCCTGACGATATTTCACGTTATTATTGTTTTATTACGCATTTAGGTATGTATTGCAACCGTGAGTGTAAAAATATCTGGATTTTATTATTTGATTTGGAAATTATTTACAATTTAGTCAAATATTTACAACTGCGTTGCTGCTACACTGCGTTACAAAAAAAAGTAACGCAGTAGTTAGATAGGTAACGTAGTTGTATTTTTGTTACTTATAAACAGTATACGTTATTAAATCCGATATAGCTATAGGAAAATTGTATCTTTTTTTCTCAGAAAAAAGTTTCTGTCCTAAATGGCGCTGACAAACGCAGAAAAACAACGTCGCTATAGATAAAAATTGAAACAAGGCCCGGTAAAAAATGCTGAAGCTGGATTATGAGAATTTCGTACCATATCTGCAAATAATTCTAATAATCCAGCCTCTATCTGGGCACGCTTACACCCAATAATTAGTGACATACAACATAACAATCCTAACATAACTACAATTCATTTTTTCTCCGATGGACCAGCTACTCAGTATCGAAAGAAGCAACATTTTTATTTCATTAGTCACCGAATATTCACTGAGTAAAACATCATTATACATCATACGCGCAGCAGCATACAACAAACATCATACGCGTTACATGGAATTTCTTTGAAGCTGGGCACGGCAAAGGGGCTGCTGATGGTGTTGGCGGCTATCTCAAACGCACTGCAGATAAAAAAGTTGCTGTTAGTTCAAATATTTCTAATGCAGATGAATTTTTTGACACCCTAAAAGACTTGAGCAAGGTCCGTTTTTACTTGGTGACACTGACTGACAGTGATATTCATAACATTGAAAAAACACTACCTGAAAGTCTAGTGCCACTTCAGGGTACGATGCAATACATCAGGTTTTTACTCACACGTTGGGTGAACTTCGCTAAAGAGACCTTAGTTGTTTTTGCAAGAGGGGCTTTTGTTAGTGCATGAATCTAAAAACATATAAGCCTGCATACAAACATATCCCATCATTGACACACGTAAAGAAGACGTTCCATTTGATGAATCGGATAATGATATAGTCCTTGATGACATTACTAATATTGTTGCCGTACCTTTAAGGTACGTATTACAAGATTTATTATTCGTCTTCTAGCTCTGACGAGAAGCCCTTATGAAGCTTGTGCTAAGTGTCAACATCTAACGTACACGAACACGCACGTGAAATACAGCAAATTGAAAAGGAAAATGTTCATCCTACGAAGATATATGAAGGTGTCCATGTTTTAGTAAAAGTTACTTATGTTAAGGAAAAATAATATACTTACCTTGGTGTTGTTAAAAGTAAAGTTGATGAAGAAGGGGACGTTAAAATTATGTTTTACAAGACAATTGACGACACTGGCAAAAGATTCAAAGCAGTAGATACCGATATATCTCACGAACCATACGAAAACATTGTAGAAATTGTCCCTAACCCCAAAGTTGTCGTGAAAGGTAAAAGATTATACTTCAATTATGACAAGCCAAAAAATTTCTGAAGAGAGACTGAAGATATAGTGCCTCATTAGTTTATACAGTTGATTTTCTCATTAAGGTATATTAATCCATAACAAATATTGACGTAGGCAAACGTTTTATGTTACTTGAGGTACTTAATTTTATGTCGAGTCATGAACAGTTAAAATTGTTTTGTTATAAAGATCTCTATTAAAACTACAAAGTATAGTATATAAAAAATACTACTGTGTTACGAAGATTAATACTGCGTTACTTTTGTGTCCCTCTTGTTTTTATTGTATCTTTAATTATACAAAGGACTCTTATTGTCAAAAATGTCTTAAATTTATACGTACGTGCTATTTATGACAAGAAGAATACTATGTTGTCAATTGGAATTAATTTTAAGAGTATTTTTGTAATTTATGGAAAAGTTTAAGTTTTAATATTTAACATAGGTAACGCAGTGTATCTAATTAAACATGAATATTCGATGAAACTGATTATTTCTGTGATTTTGCTTTATAGGTGATTTATATAATCACTACAGTTTAAAACTGACGTATTATTAAGTCTCAATGTCCGATTTATTAAATAATAACCTCATCTGTAAAATAGTTACGCAGTTGTTTAATTTCTCGACAACTTGATGTATTATATGCTATAAATATGATTAAATCATTTAAACCATCGCTGCTGAGGTAGGTGTGTTATAAATAGAACTATAACATATCTATTTCAGCATTTAAAAAAAGGAAATTAAGTATTTCAATTTTGAAAAAAAAATCTGAATTGTGTTCTCGGATTAGGCACTTAAAAGTATTTTGGCCCATCTACAATATTTATAAAATACCGCCTCCGTATCACAATGATTACGTTGAATTTTTAAAGCCAGGGAGGTCCCGGATTCAAGTCCCGGGGAAGCAAAAAATTTTTTTGGTTAATTGGATAGACTGATGTTGATACTTGCCTATAATTTAATTCAATCGGTCAAATATACACCCAAATTGCGTCCAGTCCATGTACTGCATGGGAATGTACCTATTGTTAAAACTGCTAACGCTGCTTAGTTATTGCTTACTAAAAATGCTATAGTAAGAGATGTATTTTGTAGTATAATATAGTATACTGAATTTCGAACCAGCATCTTGAAATTAGACTATACTATAATATATATCGATAAAGCAATATAACTTTCTTTGTTTCTCTGTGACAAGTAGAAAAGAAAGTAGAATTATCTATGACAAGTTGTTAACAAATATGATAAAAAGGGATTGTTTTAAAGCTCAGAAGAACGTAAACTTGTTGTCTGCTAATAGATAGAAAATAAGCTGTCACATCGTTGACTGCTTGTACGTGTTCTAACCACAAGGTATTTTGCTTTTTAACTACGAACGTATATAAAATTATGCCCGACAGATATAAAACCTAAAATAGAGTAAACTACCGTCCAAATACATAAGTATTTATTATAATAACGCCAAAACTAAAACAGGGACACGCTCCACACCTGAAGATTATACATTTAAATTATTTCCCGTTTTTATTTACCTTGGGCTCTGATAAAACCTTGTTTTTTAAACAGCTTTGACTCTCTTTGTTTTTCTGTATATAAAGGTGCTCATTTTCATGTTTTAGATTTCGAAATTTTAACTCCTTAGGTGCTTCTCTTCTAAATTATCATCTATAGTTTTATGTATTGTCTATAGTTAATGCGAGTGTGACACGTGAAGAACAGATACGTTTTACGGTTTACACAATATGTGGTTAATTATTTTGAACTGTTTCCTTTATCTTATAAAGTTTACCGACATTTATTACATAATTATATAAACTGATATTTTTTTTACAAAAACTAATATTCTATAAACAATAACTTTAATAATAGCTTAGAAAATAAAAAAAAACGGTTACTATAAAAACTAAATTCATATTTGAAAAATAACGAACAAAACGACAATACATATATAATGACCACAATATACGTGTTAAACATTTTAAAATTTAGATACAATTACTTATTTTAAAAAAAAACTTTAATAAGCGAAATATATAAGTTAACTTAATCACTATGTATTTTAACTACGGCCCGACATTTCGGATGCTTTGCAGCATTCGTGGTCACGGGAAGACCTCCGGCTTCGCGTTTATTACGCGTTTGAAAGCGTTACAATTGTTTAATTTAAATTTGTACTACTTGTAAACTACCGACAATACTTACAAATAGTAAATCTCATCAATACCCACAGTTTGTAAGTACGTTTAAATTACTCAATATTATATCATTATCTAAAAACGTAGATATATATACCACTGCCATGACTCAATCGCAGCGTTTTGCTTCAAGAGCTTTCCAACATTTTCAACCGTTGCAAATATAAGAGTTTTAACTATTCCTAAAAACAAAAACGAGTCGAGCGATCCTTACAATACTCTATAGTTTACATATTATGTTATTTTGAATAAAACACTTTTGTACAACGCGAAATATACGCGAGACGTTAGGCCGTAGTTAAAAACATTTGATTTTATTTCTTTTGTATTGAGTTAACACTAGTAAAATAATTACATGTTTGAGAACTTTAATATTTTTGTTATTAAATTTAACAAATTTGACGATAACGTGTAGGACACGGTATCTCAATTGTTTAGAGCAACAGGTCGAAACGCTGCGGATACCGATTCAAGTCCCGGCTGTGTCGTAAGTTTTTTAAAATGTATAATCGATTTTTAATCTACACTCTAAACGGTTTATAACATCGTGTCATAGCCAAAGCATAGATTTATCGTTTTAAACCGGTAAAGTGTTTTATATAACACAACTTTTCACTTATACCTTTCAAAAACCTTATCAATCAGATCACATAATTATGTGCATAGCTCGTGTCATTTAATTTTTAATTACGATTGACTTGTGAAACCAAATGTAAGACGAAAGTGATAGTAGATTTTTTAACACATGCTGTCACCTCGTGACTAATTAATCTTTATACAGGATGTTCTATTGTACGCTTGTGATTATTTAATTTATTTATCCCATTAAATGTCTTCGTGGCGCTAATCTTATTAACTAAATAACTCGTACCATCTTATTGTTTTTCGAAGTATATATTATCGCATAGCAAAAACAGATATTTAATTTAAAATTATTTTATTCTTGAAGATTCATAACACTCTCATAAAGCGTATCATTAGAAACATTTTTGTTTGTCATTGTCGTACAGATATGAAAAATTATCTTAAAAATATATAACCAAGCATTAAATGGGCGCCATTTTAAAGTTGTAGGCTACGTATCTAATAAGTAACCAAATACATGCGTACTCAGTTTTTATTTTCAATTACAAGTTTCAAGTTATCGCAAAGCAATGTCAACTGAAATATTTAAAAATGGAATGTGCGCCTGGGCCATATTATTTAATGATGCATTATGTTATATATAAATACATATTTTTTCAAATGCGAATTATAGCTTATCATTTCGATAAAACCGTGCTAGAAGGTAGAATATTTCTCCTGTAAGCTCATAAGCTGCGCCCCAGTTCCAATCAGATGGCCAATCGGACCGTGCGCGGACACCGCGAATAAGTCAGGCACGTGCCGCCATTGAAAACTGAAACGTTCCAAATTTAAATCCTTTTTCAAATTCCGATTCCAAATTCAAAAGTGACAGATGTGTTTCGAACGACGCATGACATTATTCCCTCGAAAATTGCGTAATATTTAAATTTAATTAAACAACCAACAATATTTTTACGCGCAACGAAAAATGTTGTTGTTACTCCGATTGTTATTAATTTAACGCAACGTACGTAGATAATGTGTAAGTTAAGTTATCGATAAGAAATACTATTGTTGTAAAATATTTCCGCCAAAGTCCGCCATTGATAAAATGCATTGCGAGATTACAAGTGAAGCGTTTTTAATTTTGTTCAATTATTTATTGATGTCATGCGCGTTTGTGGGAGCTAATGTCTTGGAAGAATTGCCGGCTACCCCTGAGCAGATGAAAGATTTGGCGAGCTCTGTCTGTTTAGATATGTTTACGGAATCGGTAAGTATTTTTTTATTACTACACTTTTGTTAACTACTCGCATTTCATCGGACTTTACGACGTACGAAAACTTTGGTGAGATCTAAGTGGCTTTCTTTTCAGAGACCTAAGTACTTTCTGCTTAATAGTTTTAACCACTACGAAAAATCTATGCTTCGAACCATTGCCTTGAATAATATCTAGAAATTGATAGACTCAAAATTTGAAACGGTATAGTAAACTATTAATTCTCTCTCCCTTCATAATCTACAACGAAAAGACAGAACTTACTTAACTTTTATATATTTTACCTTTGAAAAGCCTAAAAAAGGATAAAATTTCAAAAAACGGAGATGTAATTTCTGTCTGTTAATAATTGCTGCCTTCAAGCACGTTTCAGTTTGGCTAGTGATAATATTTACTTTAGCGATTTGATGATAGAATCTATGATTTATTTAATGCACTTGCATCGTTCGCCAAAAATTAATCTGTCCATTCATCAAGTACAAGTATATCTTGCCATGGGAATTCTAGTTCTGCTATGAATATAATCTCGAATACACAAAAAGGCAAGAATATACTCTCTGTAGTGTATGCGAGTAGTACACATTTATTAAAACACTATAACGGTTTAAAACGCGAAATATATTAGTCTCATAAGCATTCGAAACGTCGGGTTTGAGTTAAAATAAATTTGTAAATAATTTTAACTAACATATTTCGTATTTTAAACCAATAAATTGCTTTTTTTTAGAAATATTTTTTTTAAACAATGTCTGTAGATTACACGAGTAGTACACATTTAAATAAAACACTTTAACGGTTTAAAACGCGATATGTATTTGTTAAAATTATTTTAACTAGTCCCCCCGCAGTCTCCCCAAAAGTGTCCACGGCTACTGCAAAGCATCCGAAACATTGACCCAATGTAGTTAAAGTAATTTTCAAATAAGTTTAACTGATATGTTTTAAACCGTTGAAGGAATATTTTTCGCTGCATTACGCAGGTGGGATTGGTACCCGGGATAGACAGTCGTTCTTCTACCATATCAACCGAGCCATTCGGCTACTGTATACTTATATATTTTAACATTGCCATATGAATCGTAATTAAATGTATATTCAGTGTTATTAATTAACAATAAAACAACGTGTCAAATAACGTTTAACTTTGATTTGTGTGCTGTAATTCATTACATATAATTCCTGTCATTAGGTATTATATATTATGAAGAACATCCTTTCTTTTATGATACTATTGAAATGAACATTTTTTATTGTAATAAAAGAGGGTAGATGCATGGCTTGATGACACACAGTACATCTATTCTGTCTTTGGTCTTCGGTAATCCACATTTATACGAAGAACCATAAATTTACATTTTCCTGCATTTTATTTAGCTTCTACATCTAAGTATATTCATTTTAAAAATAATAAGTTCCTATTGTTGGAAACTGCATAATCCCAATTTACGGTTGACGTTTAAGTAAAATAACGTTTCCCTCCGCGGGGCATTCTATATCCGTACTGATCGGTTTCATTTCAAGGTTTATTGTTTCTTCGGGATTCGAACCAACGACCTTTCGCGATAACGGGAAACCGTTTTTAAACAATTTAGCTAGAGATGCGATTATGGGGTGGGTTGATTTTTTTAATATTATATGTTACTAGATGTATTCAACGCGGACGAAGTCGCTGGGACTTCGTCTGCGTTGAAAGGAGAACCAAGAAGGATGAACATTTCCCCCCGTTTATTTTCTCTTTCCACTGTTTCTTCGCTCCTATTAGACGCACGAGCACGCCTGGTTCGATAAATGTTCTATGATTCGAACCATTAGTTCCTCAGATTAGCGCGTTCAAACAAACTCTTCGGCTTTATAATATTAGACTCAAGAAGTATGTCCTCGCAAAATTCCCTTCAATATGTAATGCTATATTTTGATGCAAAACCCAAGATCGAACCATGACCTCACGTACTCAAGTCATTTACCCCTTTTTGATAAATTATAAATATCACGATCTCATTGACATCACTATTGTTTACACATTCATTCGTGATGATTATTTTACCTGCAGTAGGCACTGGCTATCTCCCAGATAATGTAATCCACAATGTTTAACATTGACATTGTATCGCCATTGATTGGGCCCTATCTATCTCACCATTATTGTGTGTGGCTTGGTAACAACGTAAAAATAAATACTGTCTGTAGTCTACACGAGTAGTAATAAATAAAACGCTTTAACGGTTTAAAACGCGAAACGTATTAATCTCATAGGCATTGCCTGAGTTAAAATAATTTGTAAACAAGTTTAACTGATATATTTCGTGTTTTCAACAGTTAAAGTGTTTTATTTTAGCGCGAATATAAGGACTACTGGTTCGAGTTAAAAAATATATCCAATCCATGCGCTGCGAAAACGGAACAAGATAATGTATAATATATAAAGCTAAAGAGTTTGTTTGAACACGCTAATCTCAGGAACTACGGGTTCGCAAAATTCTTATTGTGTTGGTTAGATCATTTATCGAGGAAGGCTGTAGGCTATAAAACGTCGCGCTGTGACTAATTAAAGGGAAGATACAACTGGAAATGTGAACAAAACGGGGAAAAACTTTCATCTCTGTGGGTTTCAGATGCATACGCTGCGAAAACGGTTTAAGATTACTAAAAAATGTGTATGAAAGAATGATTCGTCTTTAAATTATCTAAAAAAGTCCGCGGCGCTTTTCTATCTTTTAAGGTTACGTTGCAAGAATGAGGGGAAGGGACGCGACCGACGTCGTGGCTAACAGCTTAAGTTTATAAAGTAATTTGCAAAAACGAATATGGATGCCCAAAATAACGATTCTCGCGGATGAATTCGCTGACACAGCTAGTAGGTAATAAAGTAAGACGCTTTTGACGCTATAAAACGGGAAACGAACCAGCTAACTTATATACAATTTATTTTAACTACAGCTCGACGTTTCGGATGCTTTGCACCTTGCAGCAGCCGTTGTCACTGCGCTTATCTGTAAATAAGTTAACTAATATATTTCGCGTTCTAAACCGTTAGTGTTTTATTTTCACTTTATCAACTATTAAGTCTCTATATTGTTATTAATTTTATTATACACACACTGAAAGAGACTAACCGCCCACGGTACAGGGAATTCTAGTTGATATCTGAACGCCAAATGTAAATATTTTTTGGACAATAAAGAAATTTGTATTTGGACTTAATGGCAGTCTCGTAGTATAGTTTTTAGTAATATTCTAGTTCCATATGTGCCTGTGGTTTTGCTGACTGCAGGCGAGTTACAAAATACGTATAGTTTTCTGCGGTTTGGTGGTGACACCATACAGTCTTTTTGTAGACATACATACATATACGTGACCACGGCTGCTGCAAATCATCCGAAGCGTCGGGCCGAAGTTAAAAACCTTTTCCAATAAGTTTAACTAATATATCGCGTTTTAAACCGTTAAAGTGTTTTATTTAAATGTGTACTACTCGTGTAAAGTATAGACATTATTTACATACATATAATTTATTTATAAAGAATACACAGGTTGTAGATAGAATATATCACTAGAATGAAGACAAAATGTATCAAATAGTGTCTTTAGTTTACGCGAGTAGTACATTTAAGTAGAACACTTCAACGGTTTAAAACGCGACATATATATTAGTTAAACTTTATTGAAAATGATTTCAACTACGGCCCGACGTTTCGTATGCTTTGCAGGAGCCGTGGTCACGGGGAGACGTCTTAAGGTGGAGGATGTCTCTGACGTCAAAAAAAAACTGCGACACTAGCGCCTAATATATCTCGAGTTTTAAACTGATAAAGTGTTTTATTTAAATTTCAAAAATGTAACAAGTAAATAAGGTTGATAAAATAGGTTAACATAGGTTACGAAAATATTGTTTGTAAATATATTTTTCGATGACCGAGTATCGAACTCCTAAATGCACGATCGGAAATGCATATACCACTTAACCTACAATTACTACCTTAAACTACATTTTATTTTTATTACTGGTCTTTCTACGTCTTAAATTTCGAAATATCCAACAAGGAAGTAGTTTTGTGCATCATATTGTTATTTTTAGGCGAGTCACAGCCCAACTAAATAAAAATAATAGATCGATCGATCAGAAAATATAGAGACTATAATACATAAACATCACGTTTGACAAGATAAAAGTTTATATTATGTTACAAATGACAAATCTATTTTAGGTTTATAAATAATTACGACACGAGCAGGATTTGAAGCAGCAACAACGGCGTTTCGTGCTGTTTCTCTAAAAAGATTGTTCAACCTTAAATCAATTTTTAGTTTATATAGCGCAATAACATCTAAAAATATTTACGTTTTCTTTTGTTGCCCTCGTAAAATAAGATGTTTCATAATTGAAAAAAGTGAGATGTGTACAAGTATTGAGAAATTCCATGACTCAGTAGCTCAATCGATAGAGCAGCAGAAACGCTGGGTTCAAATCCCGTCTATTTTTTTATCTATCTATACTAATATATAAAGCTGAAGAGTTTGTTTGTTTGAACACGCTCATCTCGGGAACTACTGGTTTGAATTGAAAAATTAATTTTGTATTGGTTAGAGAATTTATTAAGAAAGGCTATAAAATATCGCTGTGGCTAAGGAGCGGAGAGACAACGGGAAATGTCGATAAAACGGGAAAATTATTCAGCCTTTTAGGTTTGCATTTCGTACGCCGCGAAAACGGTTCAAGATACCCAAAAAATATGTGTGATATAATGATTCCTCCTTCTGTAAATTAATTATTTATATCGAGATTCAGTGCTAACGCAGATAAACTATAAATCAATGAATAATCAATTCGCAAATAACAATGTGTTAAAAGCGTGTCAACCCATAATCCAGACGTCGGCAAAAAAAAGTGATTTGACGAAAAACATTGATTTTAACATTGTATAATATCATTAATGCGATGTAGCGTGACCGACGGAATACTTGACACGAATTTTTTGTTTAAACGTCCGACGCTTGGGTTATTCAACCCGCGGGGACCCAACAAAGACCTCTGTTTATCGCAGTTCTTAATTTTTTTGCCACCTCGCCGATCGTAATTAAAGTATAGATCCCAAGCCATTACAATTCTACGTAGTTTCAAGATCCTTTTAAAAGTCTTTTTGTTTCTCCTTCGCGCTGATTTACGAAGCATTAACGTAGAGGGCAATGACCTTTGGTATATGAAAATGGTGAATCCCGTTTCTCACACGGATTGGGTCGCAGTTCTGTGGCTGTTTAATTGAAATTACAGGATATACGACGTCCCACAGCTGAGCATAGGCTCTATCACATAAGGGACTTATGTAGGACAATAGCGACTGCTAATAAATTTTTTATCAAAACCAGGCCCGACGGGTTATCGTACTACCTGACGTATAGAAGAGATACTGATACCTCCTACTTCGATATCATTAATTACCTAAAACCTTTAAATAAAACACTTCAATGGTTTAAAAAGCCGTATATATTAATTAAATTTACTTGTTTTTTTTTAACTACGGCCCGGCGCTGCGGATGCTTTACAGCAACCGTGGTCACGGGGAGTCATATAAGTTTAACAAATAAATATCGCGTTTTAAACGCTTTAAATGTTTTATTTAAATGTGTAGGTACTACTCGCATAAACTACACACACTATTTACTTAAAACCTTATAGAATAAAAATAGCATCTCTACTACTAGAACTTTAAACTTTGTGAACTGCAGTGTAGCCTTCAGACCAACGAGTCAGTTAAATGCAAAATAAACACGACCTTTCCGCAATAAATTAGACGTTTAAATTTTTTCATTATCGACGCGGTGAGTTCTGGCTTAAATTGAGTTATTTCAGTGATTCGGTTTGTTGATAAACAGGTAACGTGCTGGTGACTCAATCACACCGGGAGCACGCCACACAATATTTACCAGCCATTTATAATCAGTTAATGTCCAATACGTTATTTATTTTGGTACAGAGTAATCATGTAATGAATATCTATATTAATATAAAGCAGAAGAGTGTGTTTGTTTGTACGCGCTAATGTCAGAAACTACTAGTTCGAATTAAAAAATGCCTTTGTGTTCGTTAGATTGTTTATTGATCAAGGCTTTAGGTTATAAAGCCGTCCTCGATGAATGTTCCAGCCAGCACAAAAGATTTTTTTAATTCAAACAAATAATTTTTTAATTCATTCAAATTTTTAATTCGATCCTATATATAGATAAATAGATAAGGGCATTTGAAAAAAAAAACAAACAAGGTCTCTTCTTTTCTTCAAGAAAAAAACGTATAGGTATTTCCTTAAATAGTTTCACAGATAAAATCAACGTTTAAGAATGACAGAACAAGACCGTGCTCAATAACGGGAGGCATTAAAATTCAATTTATAATATTAATATAGATTAGAATATTAGTATAGATATAGTCAATTGTGTAAGGCCACCACGGCCACCGTTAATCATATCATTGTCTTTCGGGCTGTCCGGCCGACGTGAGCGAGAAGAGGTTCTCGACATCTCGCCATCACGAGCGGACGGCATCATCAGGAGATGTTAGCTCCTCGATTGCTCGAAGATTTTTGTTAATCAAGCGCTGCGTGAGAATCAGCAACCCGTGAAACAAATAAAATGCTAAACAATTTATTTTTATTAATTAATTCGGTATTCGGCCGAACAATGTAAACCGAATAGGTCCAGAACATTCGATGCAAGCCTAATAATAATGTTTCGTTTTTTTTTTCAGAGAACCGCTGCGAAAAAATGCACAGAGACGTTTCAAAGTAAGTCTGTAAGTCCAGTTTTTACGACACCTCCTACCGTTCGCTGGACTTTTACCGTTTAATTTAAATTTGTTTTCAAGTAGCCTCGCTATTTTGCGTATTTTAAAAATTATTTGTCGCTTTATAAAGCTGAGGAGTCAACGATCGCCTAGTCTAGACTGAATGAGATGTTATCATTACTTTTTCTTCTGCATGTTGATGATTTAGTAAATTTCCAATATTTATTTAGATACATATTTAATTTTATAATGCATTGTCTTGAATTATATAATTGAGTAGTATTTAAAAAACTATTTGTTATACAAAGAACACTGAAAATTTTAAAAATACAGATGTGATGTTTAAAACTAGATCGATAAGAAAATATTTTATAAACGCAAAAAGTATATACGAAAGCATGAGATTGAGAATGTCAAATAAAGGTTTCCAAATAGGAAGATATTTTGAGATA
This sequence comes from Leptosia nina, assembly GCA_963661955.1. Lineage (NCBI taxonomy): Eukaryota > Metazoa > Arthropoda > Insecta > Lepidoptera > Pieridae > Leptosia > Leptosia nina. The sequence continues at coordinate 1,482,540 of CAVLEF010000203.1, read as the reverse complement.
TCAAGTTTCCTCTTTCGGGACATGGGACGAACACATGCCCTGCATGACTTAAACAATTTGTTTTCCCCGGATTCGAAGCCAGGACCTCTTGCTGGACAAGGCTTCACTATTTAGCTAGAGAGACGGTCAATATATATTTATACTAAACATATTTGTAATATTTGCTTGGTATCTATACTAATATATAAGGTGAAGAGTTTGTTTGATTGAACGCGCAAATCTCAGGAACTACTGGTTTGAATTGAAAATTTATGTTCGTGTTAGTTAGAACATTCATCGAGGCTATAAAACACGCGCTGTGACTAATAGGAGCGAAGAAACAGCGTGAAATGTAGAAAAAAAATGATAAAAAATTATGCTTGTGGGTTTCCATTGCGTACGCTGCGAAAACGGTTAAAGACACCACAGACACAAAATATTTATAATAGAATGATTTCTCTTTACATGATCTAACTAAAATGCACATAAAAGTATATTTTAAGATTAACTTGCAAGATCGACGGAGCGCGGATAAAGTCGTGAGTAAGAACTTAAATCTATAGAGTTCAACAGGAGGTTTGCAAAAACAAACTTGCTGCTAAATTTAACTATGTATTCTACGCGGACGAAGTCGCCGACTCAGCTAGTTACTTTATAATATGTAAAGAAAATATTCTACTTATTTTACTATTAGCTGTTATCCACCAGGTCGCCGGCGCACCGTCGTTCTTGCAAGTTAATCTTAAAAGATAGATATATTTTATACTGTCTTAAAAATGTTTTGAGATTTAAGGAAGAATTAATGTTTTAAGTTAATCTGTTAATATTTTTAGATTTTTTGCCCTCAAATTTGCCCTGTTTTATCATTTTTTCCACTGCGTCCTCGCTTCTATTTGTTGCAACGTGATGTTATACAATCTAAAGCCACAATTAATGGTCTATCCAACATAGAAACAATTTTTCAATTTGAATTAGTAGTTCCTGTGGTTAGCGCGGCCAAACAAACAAACACTTCAGCGTTATAAATAAAGAGAGCTTTACCTAATGATAGCGTCTAATATAAATCAATCTAAATCAAACCGTACCTAATTAAATATTAAAGGAAGCCCGACCTTCGTTTGCTATTTGAAAGTGCTCGATTTATTCTTGGCCTTTTTAAAGGTCGTCGTTACGAGGCGGATGTCGCACCACCGGCGGTCCAAGTCTTGTGTCAGTCAGAGAACAAAGTGACCTTCTCCGTTCCTCTTTCGAAAGATGGACAACTGGTCGTGGTGATACCTGATGAAGACGATTTTATGGACTACGTAAGTACAATCACTCCAGATGCGTAAAACACACACACGTTCTGAAGGCGAGTAGTGCGTAAGTTATTGTTTGTATTGTGAGTCACTACTTAATTAAATACTGTATATAGTTTACGCGAGTACAATTTAACGGTTCAAAACGCGATATATTAGTTACACTTATTTGAAAACGATTTTTAACTTCAGCCCGACGTTTCGAATGCTTTGCAGCAGCACGGGGAGACTACTTAATTATTAGTAGTATTAGAGTTTGAAAACTTTAATATTTTTCACAAAAAATTACGTCTCGGGCAGGACTTGAACCACGTTAACCAAATGTAGGACTCGGTAGCTCAATTGGTTAAAGCAACAGCGTGCAACGGAGAGAATGACGGTTTAAGTCCTGCCCGAGTCGTATTTTTTTTTTATTAATAATTGTGTTGTATTATATTAGTAGTTAAAGTTAAAACCGTTAAAGTGTTTTATTTAAATAAACAATAATTTAAATAAAACATTTTAACGGTTTAAAACTCGATGTATATTAGTTACACTTATTTGGAAATTATTTTTAACTTCGCCTCTACGCTTCGGATGCTTTGCAGCAACCGTGGTCACGGGGAGTCTCCCCGTCCGCACCAGAAACGTCGGGCCGAAGTTAAAATCATTTTGAAATAAGTTTAACTAATATGTCGCGTTTTAAACCGTGTGTAACCGTAAAGTGTTTTATTTAAATGTGTACTACTCGCGTAAACTATAGACAGTATTTAAGTCAGATTAATTTAATAGTCTTGGCGGTATTTAGAGGAATGTAAAATGAAAACAAATGGCCCTCCCTGCCAAGAACCAATCTAGTCTCGCCTCAATTCTTACTACGTAGTAGTATGTAAATGTCGTACTGTCAAAACACATTTGACTCAATCGCTGAACACGAGCTTGCTTGTTTACTATTGTAACGAATACCACACATGGTTAAACATAGATTAGTAAAGTCAGATTTTGGGTGGGTAAGCCATCAGAACCTTTTCAAAAATGAAAATACTAATTCCACCCTAATTCTAAGTGATTAAAATCTATAGAATAACACGACGTGTGAAAATAACAAATCATGAAAGGCATGGACACAAGTTTGTGTAATTTCATCTATTAAAAGAAACATTCCTTTTTCGTATGATTCATCGATTTTCGAATCGAGGACTTCTTGTGCTTAATTAAATGCTTGGTAGCATGTTTAACTATGAAGAGAAGAGAGACTATATGAATGGTCAAGGCAGGCATTAAATATATAAGTTCCTTTTTTGCCAAACATCCTTTTTTATTATACTTGGCAATGGAAAAAACCGGAAAATGTCTATGTGAATGTAAATTACGATTTACATTCACATAGACATCTATATTATCACATTTCTATACAAACGATAATTTAACCTTTTATTTTCATTTAGGACATTATAAAGGAGTTTGAAAGGGTCTGAAATTGTTCGTCAAATACCACTCGTTTTAACAGATTAAAAAATAAAATTTACTTAAGTTATTGCTGATTTATATTAAATAAAACTATTTCTGAATTTTATAACGCTTACGAAACAAAATTATACAGAACTCCTTTTATATCGCTTAAGTTATTACAATATATTTAACCCTCAAAAACATATTACAGCTGTCCTTCAGATTGATGGAACCAGCGGAAGAAATTGGTGCTGCTTATACTCCATCTTCGAGCTTCACATTATGGACTTCTCTCGTGAACGAAGATGGAAGTCACAGTAGATGGAGAAGGGGGCCCAGTCTACCTCCTTGGAGCACCACATTGGCTAATAGGGAAGAGAAAAATTATACAGTGAAACATAAGTTTTTATATGAAAAATATAACGCGACCGAATTTATTGAGGTTGTCCTCTCATGGAATAATAGTGATGGTAAATTTAATATATTATTTATTTTATAATAGAGACGGACGGACAAGCACGGGGTCCACTTGGTCGTACGTAAAATACCCTAGCTATATAATACAAGAATCGTGTCGATGTTCTTTGGCTTTGGATATTCGGAAATCCACAGACTGAAACGCGATTAAACTAGACGGCCTTCTCATCTGTGGAAGGTCCGGGTCCAACATTTTTCTAGTCAATCCATTATTTTCTGGAACATCTTGGACTTCATCTGGAAATCTGGATATTAAATAGGTACGAATATCGAGATTCCATTTGGGTCACGAACCACCGGCCACAGTTCTAAAAACCGTAAAGTTTAATCCTTTAATACAAAGCCAAAATAAGTCGACAGCACATTTTGCGAAGATGGTGAGGGTATTTCACTCCATGCTTGTTTGTCCTCTTGAGGGCCTGAGTTGAAAAAATTACCTTTCCTCGGGTTTCGAACTCAGGCCCTCTCGAACTTAACGCAAATCTAGGCCATTGATACCAATAATTGATAAGGTAGTATATAACATTAGAATAGATCTGAAATATCATAGTTATTTAAATTAAATTTTACGTAGTAGCCTTTTCAGCTGAAAGATTATTTTTTACAGCAAGCGATTCCTGTTTCGACGTCTACAACCGATGCAATAATTTAGCACAAGGGGATATATCTACTTGGAAAATACGGGTACGTTTTCATTTTTTCTCATAATCAACGGACCGTGGATTCGATTCCCACCAGGTCACAAAAATTTTGAAATCGATTTTAATATTTGTGACACATTTTTTTCCTACTTATATCAACAAACTAGAATTAAATAGAACGTGTTAAAAAAGGTAAACAACAATGACAGTTATTTTTGAGACCTCATGTCATTTAAGTCTAAGATTGATAATTATAATATACATAGCCAAAATAGGTCGACAACACATTTCGTGTAGATGTTATCCGGGTTATTCACTTACTATCAAGTAAATTCTCTTCTTCCGATATCGTAAAAAAATGTTAGGAATCTTTTAAACGGTGGCAGAAGGTATTAATATTAAAATAAATTTCAGCCTTTTCAAAACAGAAGTGTTATAGCCCTTGTTCCACTAGACGACCAATGTACACTCAAAGTGAGGGGAAAGTATGGAACTACCGATTTCATATATGATACTCCATCTTGCTATGATCTGCCGGGATGCAAACCACGTGAGTATTCAATCCATTGTTTCCCACTGCTGGGCCCAGGTCTCCTCAATTATAGATAATAATTCTCTCTAGTCTGGACCTGGAATCTACGACGCTGCTTCGTTCGACTTCAAGGACCGCCATAAAATTTGTGATGATAGTCGTTATCTGGTGTCCAGTGTAACTAAACTAATGTGTCGTTAAATCATTTAATAGAAGCACTTTCCACCAAACCACATTCAACGGTTTGAAACGCGAAATATATTAGTTAATAATTTTTCGGCCCGTCTTTTGAAATGTTTTGTAGCAGCGTTTTATACCGGAAAAACTTTGGTTAAGTAAATTTCAATTATATTGCTTTATTAATATGGCGATTCTCAGTGGCATGGTTGCAAAGTTTGCGTAACTTACAACGCTTACATGGGATAATTATCACATGTTTTAAAATTGTCCCTCTGGCACAAATCAATACATTTCTCGTATTTTCCATTGGGTCACAAATATTTTTTATCAAGATTAAACGGCTTAAATTTAAATTTTTATATAAAATTAAGGTAATGACTTTATTAACGGTTCGTAAAACAAAGGGATTTAATGACATTGACATTAATATAAAATCGTTTAAACTTGTTTCGAAGCATTTAAATAAGAAACTTTAAACGTTTGTATTGGTTAAGCTAATTTACAAATTTGTTTTAACTATGGCCTGAAGTTTCGGATGCCTCGCAGCCGTAGTCACGGGGGGACGTAAACTGAATATCCAAAGCCAAAATAGATCGACAGCGCATGTTGTTCAGATGCTATAGACTGAGGTGTTTTACCTACCATTAAGGTATAAAAGCATAGGGTCCCCATGCTTTTCTGCTCTCCTCTACCAATAAAAAATGTGAGCCGTCACGGGACGCTTGGCAGATGTGAAACATCGCCATTATTTTGTAAAAGTAATGTGCAGAAAAGAACATATTGTGATAGGAACTAAATATGTCATAATGATAAAATAAAATATTACGATTTTTTCCAGATAACGATGACTATTTATTGAATAAACATTTATTTTCATTAAATACATAAATTAACCGCGCCGCCACACCGTACACACTACTGCATATAGACTGTATATATATACCATCGTATAGCGGGGCGACGCCTCGCCACGGCATGCGTCGCCACGCCAGAAATCGGTTTTACGTGCGGCTATAGATGTTTCACATCAAAAACTACGGCCCGTGCTACTTTTGAAGCAGGTTTATTTTGAATTATTCCGTTTTCAGTGCCAGAAATAGTGCAAAATCTGAGACTAACGGCAGTTCCCAGCGACAAGGGCAACGGATTTTGGATAGTTCAGGCGAAATGGAATTCGACAGTACAACCCCCTTCGTACTATACAGTGACACTTAGAGCGGACGCCATTTACACAGTAAATGTATCGAGAGTAAGTACCTAATACCATATTTTAATAACACATAAGTCCTTAGGCTCAATGAAATTGGGCACAGGAAAATCTTTTAAATAATCTCGTTATTGATTATTTAACTAGACGATGGCATTAAGAATTTAACATGGAATTTGAGGTATTTTCATTAGTTTAATGTGTAATACGGTGTCTCAAAGTGTTTTTAGTATAAATCAATGTGAACTTTGTGAGAAAATCATGATTTTATGTAAATTGTAGGCGTATGTTTGCCAAGTTAGGAAAAATACACTATAGGTTGTTTTAGCGAGTCTGAGTGATAGTTTTGACAACTAATATATTACTGGACATCTATAAAGACTATATCGTCAGAATTGCGCACTTCACTCATCATTATTCTTGGCAGATTTTATCAATATGTTCATTAATAATAGTTCCAACATATACGTATATATACGTTTTGGATTTCACATAAACATGGATGTATTTTTGTATATGTTATCTGTTCGTGCAACAAATTAAATATTTATTATTCGATTTCAAAAACGTATGACATGGGCGGGACTCAAACCCACGACTACCTTAAGAACTTTACTATACTAATTTAGATGAAGTACCTTAACAGCAGAACACGAACCGGCGCGGGAGTCCACAGCGACCCGTGCTACTATTCTAACCATTAGAGCTACTGTGTCATCGATGTTTAATCTAAATTTATTTTTTTGTTTAAATGTAGCTGTTATATTTGTAAATAATATATTATCTATTTATATAGCACGGAATCGATGCCCGTTTAATACCTGCTCGAGTCTTATTTTTTTCAATTTATAATAGATATTTACCGATTATCATTATTTGTCAACAGTTACTGAATGAAGCCACGTTCACTGACGTTCAAGGGGAAGGCCTTTTCAATGTTACAGTTGTTGCTCTCAATGATTATGGCAGAGCAGTGTCTACTAGGCGTGGTATCTTCCCACGTAAGTAATTATATCTAAAACAATTCCCAAGATATATAGTCGTCTGTGACTTTAAATGACGTTTTAACGGTCTCAAAGGCGAAATATACGAGTAAATTAAATACTGTCTGTAGTTTACGCGAGTACTACACCCATATAAAACGCATTAACGGGTTGAAACGCGACATATATTGGCGGGGACACCCCATGACTACGGCTGCTGCTAAGCATAATTATCAAAAAAGTTTCACTAATATATATCGCGTTTTAAATCGTTAAAGTGTTTTATTTTAATTTGAGTAAAATTACAACTATGACTCGACTTGATGTGGCTGATTCAAATTGTTGTGTTGTATTTATTTCCCAGGCAGTATTTAAAACGATTTATAGATTTTTTAAGTGACCCGGATAAATTGCTCTAGAGTGTATTTATGACGTTAAACACCGATTTATACTTCGACGTTGAATATTATATATTGACCACCTCCGTAGCTAAATGTTTAAAGCACGAGAGATCCTGGGTTCGAGTTTAGGGGAAACTACAGATTGTTTTGGTTGGGCAGGGCAAAGAAGACTGATATAAATAAAACCCATCAGTGCAACGTGTTCAAAAATATGTTCGTCCCATGTCCCACGGGGAAAACGAGATTTTACTGTTCCTTTTTTTATATTTGTATAGTAGTAAATAAAAAATACTAAAAGTGTATGGTAACTACTCAATTATATATACAATGGAAATCTTTTAATTTCGTAGATATGTCTTAGATCTAAAACAATCCCTAGAACAATATACTTCGCGTGTCTGTACAACTTTGCTTAAGCACATCTAAACACGAAGGAGAATGCATTCAATTTTCTTCCTTTCAATGACGTGCTCGTGAGATTAGAATCAAAATATTAATCAACATTTAAATAAAACACTTTAACGGTTTAAAACGCGATATATTAGTTAAAATTATTTGAAAATGATTTTTAACTTAAATATATACCATGGCTGCTGCAAAGCATCAGAAACGTCGGGTCGACGTTAGACAGTTAAAGTGTTTTATTTAAATGTGTACTACTCGCGTAAACTATGGACTTGGTATTTAATTAATCAACAATCTCAATGTTTTTTTTATGGCAGACGAGGATGTATTCACTTTATAAAATGTGAAATATTAAGATGCGTTGTCGGCCTATGTTTGTTTGGCACATTTACAAGTTCACTGACTGAAACCGAAACCTGATAAGATTTAAGTTTAACTAATATATCGCGTTTTAAACAGTTAAAGTGTTTTATTAAAAGGAGGAGCTCGTGGGTCCAATAAACGGATCGTGGGTTCGAACCCCACCTGGTCCAACATTTTTCTAATCTATTTATAAATTATTTGAAGCATGTTAGACTTCGTCTGGAAATCTGCATATGGGTGGTAGGGATATCGAAATGCCATCCGGGTCACGAACCACCGTCTACAGATGGAAAAGCCGAGAAGTTTAATCTCATTTCGGTTTCAGTCTGTAGTCTGTCAGATTTCCGAATATTCAAAGTCAAAATAAGTCGACTTGTTTTTTTTTCACCAATCATCAAGTATGCTTGTTCAAAAACTTGCAGTGGACGATGGTACGTGACACTGTCGGTATTTCGATATTCCCACCACCCATTTGATACCCAGGTTTTTAGACGAAGCCTGTGTCAGAATCATTATATATTAGTAACATGTTACATATAGTAGGAATCAAACCTGACTCGTTGATTATTACCTCTCTATAATTATGTTATATAGTGCTCGTCTTCTCGGGATCACCTCAGGGCATAAGTTCAGGTCTTATTTGTACGGTATTTTTTTTTAGAGATCAAAGATACAGCATCTATGAGCTCATTGGTGGGAGCCTGGGCAGGGATCCTCATAATGTCAACTGCCTTCGTCATTGTCTTTATCTGGTGGAAAAGACAAAGGGACATCAAGAAGAGGAATATGTATTTCCCGGTAATTTTTATACCTATAAATACAGACTAATGCTTTTCATATACATTTCATTCCTTTATAAATACATAGTTTGTTCTACTGTTGGATTGGTAATTTCCAAGTCATACAATAAGACATTTCGACGGTTTTAAACTAAAATATTTTTCATGTAAAAAAACGACGTCTAGGCATAATAAAAATATTATGTTTAAAAATAAATTTTGAATATTCAGCCCTCAAATTAATTTTAAAACGATACTGATATGAACTGACTCAAACCTAAAAAATGTTAACTGAATTTCAAAAGTTTTTTAAAAATAGATAGATCAATATTTAGTAGAAAACAAAATCAAATGTTAAGGACTCTACAAACTAAAATTCGGCAATAATACGTAGTTCATCAAGTTCCAGTATTTTCTTATCAATAGGGTATTCGCCAAAAAATTGCAAAAGATGGTGAAATAGAAGTCAGTAGCGTTGATTCCGGCTCGGAGGACCAATGGGAGGTTAAGCCAGAACGGCTGTTGCTGCATGAAGTCATTGGCGAAGGAGCTTTTGGAGTTGTGAGGAGAGGTACTTTGTCACCGGAGAATAAGGATGTAGCTGTCAAGATGCTTAAAGGTAAGTTCCTAACTCTAAAAGACTAAATCACTAATAAGGGAGTAAATTTGTTTGGTACAAAAGAAAGAAACTAAACTTTACAAAAAATTAACAGGTCAAAACGCTAAATTAATATAATAAGTTAATTTTATATTTACTATTTTTAATTAGTTTCTAAAGTGTTGTCTAATATTAAGGATCCATATTACAAAGAAGTGTAGCATAGTTAATCCTTTTGAACAGATTTCCCTTCGGTAGAAGAGATCCGGTCATTTAGAGCTGAAATGGAGCTGATGAAGAGTGTCGGCTGCCATCCCCATGTGGTCAGCCTGGTTGGCTGCTGCAGAGGACGCAAACCATTCATAATAGCTGAATACTGTAGTAGAGGGGATCTGCTTACCTACCTGAGGTTTATAGCCAAATTATTATCAACTGTATACATATTTTAAAATTTGGCAGTGTGGGAGGTGTATTTCAGGCCACAAGCAGACAGTGCGTTTAAAAAGTATTTGTAGCGAATTGTGGTCTTCATGTCATTGTAAAGCGAAGCGACAAAATTGAATTCGCCATATAACGTAGCACCTTCCACCTTCCAGGTGTTCCTGGGATTTAATGATAACGCGACGTAACGCTAAATACTACAACAATAATGACGACTATCGCAAGCTGAAAGGTAAACGTGATACGAGCCTCGTAATCAATAGATTATACGACCTCCAAGCTATCTGCGACACGGAATTGACATTTTTGGACTTGCTGTCCTTCTGCAGACAAATTGCGATGGGAATGGAGTTCTTGGCTTCCAATAGAGTGGTACACAGAGACCTAGCAGCAAGGAATATTCTGGTAACGATTGATAGGACGCTGAAAATAGCAGATTTTGGACTATCCAGAGATATTTATCAGGAGAACCAGTACAAGCAGAAGGGGAATGGAAAGATGCCGGTCAAGTGGATGGCGTTGGAATCATTGACGCATAGGATTTATACGACTCAGAGTGACGTGTAAGTGAGAGAGTAATTGTGTTTAATATTAAACCTACCTTCCATTATGCTGTTTTGAATCTTCTCCTGTACATAAATATATTTAGATTATTTTTAAAGTTATCGTTCGTTATTATATGAGCCCATTTATTAAGATCGTTTTTTGTTTTTTTTAGAGTTTACATTCCACCGAATGGCTTTAGAATTATTACTACTACTAGAACTAGAATGATTATATCTTTTAATTCAGTATATTAGTATATCAATCATTTCAAAAACATTATTTAATATATGAGTGTTTAATTCTTTTATGTAATATAATTTTCTAACGCATTAGGATAATCCTGTAAATGTAGATAAAGTTACGTTTAATACAAAAAAAAATTTGAGAGCTAACTCTAATATTAGTAGCGATATTAACTAACGACGTATATTTAATCAAAACCTTAAAAAATAAGAAATAACTTGTTGTTGTAAATTCTTTTAGGTGGTCGTTCGGTGTAGTGATGTGGGAGATAGTGACCATGGGGGGTGCTCCGTACCCAGCGGTGGGGGCCTCGAGATTACCGCGTTTACTTCGCGCTGGGTACCGCATGCCACGGCCTTCTAATTGTTCAGGACAACTGTAAGTTATTTCCTCATAGTTATATTGTCATATCATAATTGAGTCAATCACACATCAATATGTATACTAAAACAGCAGAGTGTTGCATTAAATTTCAGAAAAACTGTTTATCAATTATATCATTAAAACGAGCATAGAATTGTATCTGTCCTATATATCTTAACTAGCCATAAATACCAGTAGACTTTAAAAAATCTAAAGTTTTTAAACGTTAACCTCTGTAATGGTTTTAAGCTGCAAAGTATTAGATATTAAACCTTATTTAGCAAGTGTTAACGCTGTAGATGCCGGGTCAAGTTCTGCCCGTATCGTGTTTTTTTTTAAATCTAAAAACCCGATTTTCAACTTGTCTAATGAAGGTATGAGTTAATGCTCTCCTGCTGGCACGAACGACCTCGATCGCGGCCGACTTTTGGCGAGCTGCATCATGCACTGGACGCGCTGTTGTGCGCAAGCGCACACCACTACCTCGATCTCCAACTGCCGCTTGCGCCGGAGCAGATGGATCAAAGATATGTTCGTATGATTATAAGGTCAGTTAATTTCCTTCGACGTTTACTAGTTACGAGAAGTACAAGAAATAAATATGTATTTATTTTAGTTTTGTAAGAAAAACTTTATATCGTGTCTTTTGCTTTTTACCCATACATGTACAAAACTTATAAAAAAAAGACATTAATTGTTTTTGTATCGACACTATTATTTTTTTTATTTATCACACCGCCATGGTTTACTTATGAACTAACTTCTAAATAATGTCGGCCTTATCGCTAAACAGCGATTTCTTCCAGGCAACCGGATGTGAAGGTAAAAAAAATAGTTTAGGGGTTACTAGAGAAAATCGTGAAAAGGATTATTCCATCATATAATAATCATTATCTTTTAAATTTAACTTTTTATGTATGTTACTATAGATATTTGTTTATAATAAAACATTTAAGTGCCAAGACTAAAACGAATTAACTTTCAGAGGGAAATGGCCGTGGTCGAATCGGGGCTATCAGCGTTCCTACACAACAAACTACACGCCTCGTACTGAGTATAAGCTTGCTAATTCATAACTAGAGCATTATTTAAGTAATGAAAATAGCTCCTAAGATAGAATAACTTTTAGTCCTAATAAGTGAGTGGTAAACTAAAGGTAATGAGAGAAAAAATTAAGTTGAGATCAAACTGCACCGGCTAAGAACGACACCTCCCCCCCCCCAAGCCGGTCCAAAACAACCCCTGCCATTTATCCATATTATTATTCTTAATAAAACACTTTGACTTTTTAAAACGCGATATATTAGTTAAACTTATTTGAAAAATGATTTTTAACTTCGGCCCGACGTTTCGGATGCTTTGCAGCAGCCGTGGTCACGGGGTGTCACCTCGTGATTTAAAACTATCTATAATAATGTATTTAACTGCGATCTAACGTTAACGACTAGGGAAGTAAAAGTAGGGGGTAGTTGTAATTTTCGATTCAAAATTTTGTTGAGTGGAGTTCAGAATACGTCAGCCAATTAACATCTTTAAAGGATTTCATTTTATTAGTTTAAGATTCTATAAACCAATTTTAGATGACTTGAATATTTGTAAACTAACGCTGTAAGTGCCAGTTCAATTTCCGACTGTGTCATCAATGTATCGTGCGAAGTGTTGCGCTGACGCAGATTAAATTTAGCTTATTATTTTAGTATATACGTGATTTTGGGTACAAAGAAACTAGTTAGTATTGTAAGTTAAGTTTTACACAAAAAGTTCGCGTAAAACTAGGTAAGTATTCAAAAGTAAAAATGTTCCTATGATCTCGATATGTTAGGAAAGTAAGGTTGTAAAGTAGATTTTAAGTAAAGACTATGATAAAATAAGTGCCTATTTCGATTATCTACGTACGGTCTTCAAATAAGGAGCTTTAACCAAATTAAATTTTTGAAATTCTGTCTGTACCCGAGTAGTACACATTTATATAAAACACTTAAACGGTTTAAAACGTGAAACTAGACTTCCTTAAAAAATATTTTAACTACGGCCCGACGTTAAAGATGCTTTGCAGCAAGCGTGGTAACGCTGACGTGTCTCCACGTATTTTTTGCGTTTTAAACCGTTACGTGTTTTATTAAATAATACTGTATATTAAAAAAATATTGTTTTTGATAAAGAATAACGATCATTTCTATGTGCAACTTCTTTATATAAAATAATGTAATTTTAACTAATTTGTATATTTTTGTACTGTTTATATCTTAGGCATTTTAGCTATAAATTATTATGAGAGAGTATGTAAATTAATAAAAAACAAAACTTTGTCATTGTTTCGTAATAAAACAACTTTTTACAATATTCGTTTAATATATTACTTTACAAGTTATTCCTTATTCCTAAATATAAAAATATTAAATATCATTCCGGAACATAACTTTCCATCCATCAGACTTACCACTGTTCCGAGCTCTCTTGAAACAATATTTACACGACTTTGATACAATGAAAGAGTTCACGAAAACGATACCAGATGGCGCTACAATAAATTATAGTGACGATATAATTGTCGTTTGAAGCTAACAAGCATGATTTCTCCAAGTACAAAACGGAAAATGACAATTTAATAAACGCAATAATATAACTATCAATAACACAAGTTATTTAATTTATAATAATATCACAAAGAGCGAGACTTTGTTAGTACCTAAAATAAAGGGTAAGATACAGCAGACAAAAGATATATGACATATAACATACGTTTAACGATAAATATTATTTATATAATATTAAGGAGATCTTGTGAGTATATATATAGCCAGAGACTAAATCAACTCTCACCACAGATAAAAACAAATACTTGACAGATGACATTGCTGTATAACAAAAGAATCTTAAATCAAAAATTTTAATTTTATATCAAGTATTTAAACATGTTGTCTTATACAATTTTCAGCAGATTTTTTATGATTGTACATGAAGTACATAAATAGAATATAAAAGTTTGGCTGTGGTATTTCACTTTCCATCAAGTGAACTTCAGGCTTCTATCTTCCCCAGTCATTAAAAAACGATATTTGATATTTAGTTAATAGCAAATGAAGACTAATTTTTTATCCGCGACAAAGTATGCTTCGACTATATATTTGAAAATATAATAAGCAATATGTAAGAAATAAAAAATCAACTTTCTTATATATTTTTTAACTTGATATGGTATTGTAGTCCCACAGCTGGGCATAGATATACTTTCGATGGTTTTAAGAGAATAGACCTACGTTTCAAACGGAGTAATGTTTCGGGAGTAAAGATTTTAGACATTTTCTTAAATTAATTCCGAATAGCGTAGGATTCGAACCTGGAACCCCGTGATCTACTGGGCCAATTGAACAGTTGATCCTATTAGTCGTAACTAATGCCAACAAATTCATTTAAAGTACCACTTTGTAAGAAGAATTATAGATCTTAAATTTATACATTGGCAGTAGTAGCATAAATGATTGCCCTATATTTGAAAAATGCGATCTACTAATATTAATTGCATATTTAAAATTATTTACATTTTTTTTGTAATTGAAACGTACTTTTGAAGAAATATTTAGTATCTGTGAGGCTTAAGTACAGTCATATACAGAAGTGCAAAACGGTACTATACTGTTCACATATTCTAATATTAGTGTTTTTATATTGTTATTTAAATATTGCAATATTTTACTATTTAAAATGTTATCGTTGACTTTTCCACGGTGGAGCTATAATTTGTATTAATAAAGCATTTTCATTACAACTGTACTTTTACACATCCACCTACTATTCTATGGTTCATGTTTTCGACCCTAATTTCTTTAAAACATTATGAAAGCGAGTGTACTTAGTTATAGCGGATGTGCTAAAAGCGAAACGTGCGTACGTCAGTCTATGGGCGGCGGTTGCGCGGGGATATTAACAGGTGGCGCTGTCAGGTAACCAGCGGAGTGAGGCGCCGCTGAAAGTATACAATTTTAACTCATTAGTCTTTAGAACATGAGATTGATTAAAAACATGGTACCGTCCGTTGATCGTAGATTCGAGTCCCAGCAGTGTCATAGTTTTCAGATTAATTTAACTTTAAATGTCAGAAATGAAGCACAAATTGATTGAAGACGAAACTTAAAAGAAAATCTTCGTTAATTTCTTTCTTTTTGAATAAACATCTAAATGACGAGAAAACAATTTTGGACCACACTCAGCAACAAGCCGATCCAGTATATATTTTAAGTAGACACAAGAATAATAAACTATGTATATTATTATCGTGACACAGAATATATTATTACAACTTAAATGAAACACTTTTAACGGTTTAAAACGCGAAATATATCAGTAAATACGGCCTGACTTTTCGATTCTTTGCAGCAGCCGTGATCACGGGGGCGATATTAATCGATATCAAGATATATTTAAATGTGTACTACTCGCGTAAACTGCAGGCAATATATAAATACAAAAGAATAACAAACCTGCGATCGAATGCTGGTTCGGCGCAGAGGTTATAAATAGATCGTGCCTCTGCGCAGCGTATTGCTCCCAGATACGAGAGCGAGATAGTATCGTGCGTACTCGCTCGCCATGCGCGTTGTTCTTCGCCATTGCTTTAAGCGCGCCGACCAAACGCGCTGCTGTTTCTCCTTCAATACCAGTTTCTAGTAATGTAAGCAGCTCTCCTATCAAATCCGAGTCTAGTGCCTGAAATATTATATGATAAATCACATTTTAATGCACAATGGATAAGAATAATGTAATACGAACATTTGTATTAGAATAGAGTACAATGGGCAATGACAGAACAATTCTATAGAAAACAAGAGGTGGCCAATGCAAGGTATGCAATGAAAAAAAATAAAACCTATATTTACTAAACTTAAATAGAGAAATTAAATTTATACTAGTGAAAGTACGTAAGAAAATAAATACATTATAATTATTTATATATTAGAAAGTAAGATTTCTCCTCATTAATATCTATTCTCTGTGGTGTGCTTTATAAATAATAAAGCAATCATAAATAAATACATTTTATCTCATGTTTATACAACGCCATCTACATAGGTGTTATGTTTTTAAACGAAACGAATCCAAAACAAATTAATATAGCGTTGTCTCTTTCGCACGATCCTCTACACAGAACAAGGACACAAAATGGTAAAGTATCACATGTATACTTTTCTCCAATTAAGAAATAAGTAATATATTCAGATTTTGAAACGTGAATATTTTTATTTTTCGTAATAAAATACCTGCAGAACCAATTTGTCTGTGTTAACGGAGCTATTAAAAATCGACGCGAGCGTTTCACAAGCCCCGCCCACAACTTCTCGACACGTCTTCACCGCTGTCTTCAGACCAGACATCACTTCTGTCTGTGACATCGCCACTACACATGCCTAAAATATGACAATATATTTTATACAAGTATCGTTTATTGATCCATTATCTTTTATTACTATAACAATATTCAACGCTCTACCTAACTAAAATTCAAACTAACTCAGAGCGTAGCGCATAAGTTGGGGGGGTTTAAATCCTGACTAAACATCATAGTATCCAGTGAGGCTAGACATTTAGAAATATTTCTGTCATGTTCTTCACATAGAAAACGCAATAAAAGTGTTATGACATTAATGATGATCTTATCGAATTTATGACTCTCTATTATCTAGACAAACTAACAATGTTTATTTAACCAACGTACTAAGCAATGTACGGTTAATAATCTACTAATAACCGACGTAGGTTCGATGCCCAGTAAGTCGGAAGTTAGTAGTCAAATCATAATTTGTCTGAAACACGCTGAGATACCGATTGAAAAGCATGAAGTTTTGCGTTTCAGTTCCAGTCTCTGGATCAATGAAAATAAGCCAAAATAAGCGTATAACATCGAATGTATCTTGTATTTTACCTTCCATCTAGTGAACTTTGTTTTGTTTCTCCTCCACTATCATCAAAAACTAACCTGAGTGTTAGCCAGTGCCGCCAAAACCGGGACGGCGTGTATAGGACAAGTTGACAGTAAACGGGTCAGCCGGGGCACTTCACCGAGCTGCGCACACGCCTCCGCTAACGTCGGTTGGGACCGCACTAGGACTGCTAGTGCTTTTGCGCAGATGTCGCCACGGCTTCCCTGCAAGGACAATTTTCAACTTTACGGCTTTGTTGAGCGTCGTTTCTCTCAAGGAGAATTTACTAGTTGATGGAACTCTTTTATTTTATTTACTTATATAATACTATTTCATACATAAATACTTAACAGTAATTATAATAGGCTGCATAAGGATTTCGCGATCAATTAAAAAAAACTCTTTGAGCTTTTGATACTCTTGTATTGACAGTTTGTTTTTGACAGATGTTGCGCGAATCTCGACTAAGCTAGAAACAGCTTGACCCGGCCGTCAGAGTTTCGCTAAATACCAACTACGTCGAAACAGATGGCGCTAGTGTAGCAATTTTTACTTTGACATTAGAGACACCCTCCATCGTCAGTCTCCCTGTGACCACAGCTGCTGACCAAAGCACCCGATACGTCGGGCTGTAGTTAAAATAATTCAAATGAGTTAAACGATTATAATTCGCGTTTTAAACCAGTAAAGTGTTTTATTTAGAAGTTAGAATGTATTTTAAGAAATTATGATCACAATAGGCATACCTCGGTTGTATCCTTGGCTAAGGCTGTAACAGTCTCACTCAGGAGTTCTTGTAGAAACCGTTTAGGACTTCGAAGCGACCAATGAGGATTCTGCAAGTACAGTTTGAGGTACACGTCTCCCACCACGATTTCACCGGGCGGAGCCCACCGCACCTCGTTTCGGTCATTCACGTCTCTATCCTCAAAGTGGACGGTCGGATCCCGTATTTGCTTTGCGAAGTGCCTACAAAATTTATAAAATATAGTTAAATCTCGGTACGTTTTGAGAGATATAGATTAATAACATTTATTTACTAAGCTACACTGTGACATATAAACTATATTACTAAATATAAAATAATGAAAAAATACTAATAACTAAAACTAAACTAAACTAAAACTTGTTGACATCACGATTTCCCGTGGGTCTTAGGGCGAAAAAATTTCTGTATTCGTTTCACTGATCAGTTTTCTCAACAAGCAAATTGTTAATCAGACTACTGTGCCCTACCTGACCGAAACAAACTATTGTTTTCCCGGGACTCGAACTCTTAGAATGCCAGGCAACACTTTTAACCATTTACGTACTCCATACGCAGCTAACTTAAACTACTAACTACGTTAGTAATCTCCTACTACATAAAAATTATACATACTGATCACGAAGCAGAGCAACTTGTTGCCGCACTCGATGCCGCGATTCATCACTCCAAACCAGCTCTGGGTGTTCGTGGCTTGCGTCGAACATATGCACTGCACTATGTGTGCCCGCTTCACGCATTGCCTCCGCAAACACGCCCGGTATGTACCGAGATATGCATAGCCGAACCTGTATAAAAACACTTAGTTACGTGGGTATGGCTCGAAGGACCAATAGGAAATTCTCTAGTTTACCTCAATATTGGTCATAATCCTTTTAGTATAATCTGTATTAATAATAAAGTATAATTCATGATGCCGTCCGGTTAGAGCAGTAGGAAAACTTATTGTATTAAATGGGTCTGTCGCGAATAACAACAGTTTTAAAAAATAGCATTGGTGTCGCTTCAAGGGCATAAAGTTTAGTATAATTTTACCAACCTTCGGACCGTGTAATTTATCAGACATCATTCTAGCTAGTATATCTACAGCAGCCTCTCTCATCTCTGGTTGCTTATTGTTGCAGAATAAATCGAGAAGATAAATAACAGCCCCTGCGAAAGTAAATGTTGAAATCATTTGAGCACAAAAATAAGAGAGCACGACCGTAAACGAAAAAAAACTATTTAGATTGAAGAAAACTTACGACTCGGGCGGGACTTTAACCGACATTCACAACCACGGTAGCTCCATTGGTTAGAGCAACAGCGTGGACAAAATCTAATTAGATTTTTAATTCATGTTCTACCATAATATGTAATAACACGTGAAAAATATAAATAAGTTATACCTAACAATTGAACATCAGTTAAACGACAGTCTTTAGGACAACATAATATGTTGTTTACCTATATATTCGTAAGATGTTTATGTACAAACTGCTTCTTATTTTAAATTACGTAAATAACTAAACTCTATAATCATTAAAGTTGTGAAGATCGAACGATGTTACGAACAAAATCATGTCTCAATGGTTCCATAAATCTTATTGAAGAATCTTAACTAAATTACCTTTGGCTAACGCTTCTCTTACAAGCGTAGTACTGGCAAGTAATGCAGCGAGCGCTGGTACAACTTCGTTCTGTTGATTCGCGACGAGTAACGGTAATAAATGTCCTAGAAGACCGCTAGCAGCGACATCTTCCACACATTCACGGCAACCGGCAGCCGCGGACACGCAACGCAACGCCGCGGCGCAGACGGACGGGTGCGAGCGAGCAGACAGAAGACCGAAGATAAGCCCGAACTGACCGTTACATTGTATTTCTACGCCTGGTTCAAAAATAAATGATGATTATAAATTACAAAGCAACTTACAAAACATTTGATGTCATGACACATGTAATGTTCAGATATTTACTCTGGAGCAACTTAAGGAGATAAACAGCAATCTTAAAAGAATATTCTTTGAAGCTTTTATAATAGCATTTAAATATATAGTAAAACCACAATAAAAGATAGAAAACGGCACTAACTTTTTTAACCTTTATGTATCTCCTAAATATCAATATTGTCACATACCTATATTTACTTTTCTCTACATCTTTTTTGGAACCACTCACCTGGGTTCTTTATAATACAGTTGGCAAGTGAATTCAACGCAAGAGTGATATGTTCCGCTCTTTCTTCGGTCAGATCTTTTTGGATTTCACCTTCCACGAACTTCAACAAGTCTAAAACGAATTGTTGAGGATTCTGCGAAAGAAAAATAGAAAGGTTTTGTATATATTTATTATAAGATTTAGTTTAACTATTAAAAGTAAACTAGTCAAAAAGTTTCTAATATTATGTCGGGTTCATTTATTTACTACGATCCAATGTTTCAGATGCTTTGCAGAAGCCGTGTTGTAAGTTGTTCTTCCAAATAAGGTAAATAATACATGTCGCGTTTAAAAACGTTAAAGTATTACCATTATGACTCGTAAACTACAACCAATGTTACATTATGTTTTACAATTGTTTTCACTAGCTGTTTTCTTGTTTGGGTGAATATATCTGAGTGCAATAAACACTTTCACACAAAGTCACTAACGAACCAAATCAAAGTTAAGGAATCTAAATGAGATAAAAAGACTAACCTCAATAGTAAATTCCGGCTGCTCAGTGTATATATGGAGGTAGACTCCGCCCACATGCAACAAGCGCTCATGAGCGGTGTACTCGAAGGGCGTGATGAGTGGATCGTCGTCACTAAGATAACGATAGTCGCGTAACATTTCCCGCAATTCAGCCCTGGTGCTATTATCCCATACTAGGTATGGCGTCCGCCAGTTGGATGTTAGTGTTTTTAAGAGCTGTAAACAATCACAAATAAAAAAAATTAACAAATTTACTAATTAATTCCTGTATCTACAGATTTATTTTAAAATTCTTTATATTTATTTATAATTATTAGTGGGTCTACGTCCAGAAGTTAAGTACGCCCATACCATGGTATAAAGCCAATAATTATTATCTTTAAATAATTAAATTTGTGTAAAATAGACTGAGTTTTACGCAAAACTATATTTTAATATAGAGTTATCTAATTGAATTATAAGATTGCTTTATTTTTCTGTCATTAAACAATTATTTCTTACTTCATGTGTGTCTGGATTGGCAAGCTTCGAGCATAAATAAGGCGTGAGAATCAGATGCAGAGCGGCTCGTATGTTGTCGTCTATGGGAGATGGTTCTTCGTGTGGCCCGTAGAAGGCGGACAGTGCGCGCACGCATTGTACTGCTAGACGATTCGCAGTTTCCTGAAACATTTTTTGTTATGACAGAGAGACAAAACATTCTTTGTAAACTCGATCAATTGGGTGTAAAGTAAAATAGCCCAGCAGTGTATCATCTTAACAAGATGCGCTGTCACATTTTGGCTTTGGATTGTAAGCTGTATCGAAATAATTTTTTAAGTTTGTTGCGCAGGGTATGTCTTTGCATATTTAATAATTCCTATAGAGATACTATATTCATAATCTTTTAAGAAACTAGAAAATACTTTTAAATAAAACACTTTAACGGTTTAAAACGCGATATATTACATTTATATGACGCTTCGGATGCTTTGCAGCAGCCGTGGTCACGGGGAGACGTCGGGCCGAAGTTAAAAATAACTTTCAAATAAGTTTAACGAATATATCGCGTTTTACACCGTTAAAGTGTTTTATTTAAATGTGTACTACTCGCGTAAACTATAGACAGTATTTAGAAAATACTTGATAATAAATACATTGAAATAACACTTATTGACTAGGATTGAAATTAATACTTTAATATAAAAACTCTTCTCATAAGTGCAAGTCTGTATTTTTAAAGATTTTGTGTTCTTATACCTGTTTGCTAGCCGCTTTCTCAGTGTCCATTCCGCTTTCTGTCAAAGTATAATCGTATTGCAGAATAGGAGGCAGTAAGGCGTGGATAGCACCAGCTCTCGCTAATTGGACTCGACACGTCGGCTCAGCTGATAGGGCTGCCACCGCTTCTGCGCCCGCGCACGCTGTGTCACCTAGTTCCTGTATAACATACTTGCAGTTTAGATTAATAAAGCGTTTTTAATATATTTTTAAAGTTTAATTGTTGAAAAATAATCAAAGTTAAATATAACAGATACAAACCGGTCGTTTCAACAGAGGCACTAGATCAACAGCGAGGTTAGATAACGCAGCGGCCGCTGTCCGGCAAGACGGAAAACTGGCTGCTACCGCAAAGCTGCGCGCGCAGTGTGCGCACACGCGTGCTGCCGTGCTGTCCGCTTTACTTCCACCGAGTACTGACACGCAGCGTGATAATGCTGAACTCAGGACCTTAGCAATAGAAGGAGTTGGCAAAATGCATATTTAAGTTTACGAGATTTTAGAGGCCGACATTTTATTCTAAACACTTGTTTCGTACGCAATCTCGCGTCATTATACAATTAACATACCTGTAGGCCGTCTTCCCGGCACAGTTCCTCGGCGTTCAAGGCCGAACAGTGTACAGTCGCGTGCGCAAGTTCAGCAGCAGCGGGCAACAACGCGACGGACGCGTCTTGTTCGGCAAACAAATGTTCGCCTTCCGTTTCCAACTGCATCGTGCGCAAGAGTTGTTTGTAGCCGGCATATTTGTAGGGAGCCAGCACTGTGGATACAAGGTATTTGTATTATTTATTATGGTGTTTGAATGCGTATTTTATCATTTAATTCCATTTAAAGGTTTAATTATGTTTACTATTAAACTATTAATTAGCAATATATAATGTATACAATAATGAACTATCGCCGCGTCACCTTTGCCGGCTCAGCGAATTACGTGGACAACTCAAAATTAGCAGTCAGTATGTTACTAATCGCCCAAGCTTGCTACCGCCGCTGTTCGTCGCGGGCCTGTCTATGACTTGGTAACAATTGCCACATAACAATTCATAATTAACTAACGATTACGCTATTTGTAACGAACTATCAAACATGTACAAATGGCTCGAACATGTACCAACTACAAAGCCTGGTGTTTCCAGTTAGAATGAATTTTTAGAGTATTTCTAGGTGCTTTCTTATTTTTTTAAGCACTTTTAGTACTTTTTTAGTATTCTAACATTTGTGAGCAAACTTTATTGATGACAAATATTGAACAACCCCAAGAAATACCTTATCTAGTTATATCCACTTACCATCTGAGTATCGTTTAAAGAGTATTGTTTGAGTTCGCAGTATGAGTAAAATGTTATTCGTGTTAGGGCCGTCGCCGGACCAAACATTGCGACTGCAGAGGAACTCGTACGCCTGATTCACAGCTTCAAACCGATCCTTAGACAAACAAAAGTCTAATCTTAATATATAACGATTATGGAGTGGTATTAGTCTAATGGCGAAGATTACGACATCGTCGTATGAAAAAACCGAAATAGGGTAATTTCTTTTTTTTCAGATTTCGGGACTATTTAGAAAGACATGAGCAAGTGCGATAGACAGTATTTTCAAATCAAATCCTATATTCAACATACAAAAAATAAATAGTAAAATAGAAAACTTTAACATTTTTCACATGTGGCGCCATGTGTAGCCATACTAAAAATTACATTGCGCGGGAGGTGCTTTGGTTAGAGCAACAGCGCAGAACACTGATTCCTGTTCGAGTCCTGCCCGTGTCGTATTTTTTAAAATGTATACTCGATTTTTATTATATAGTAAAATAGATGTTTGTGGAGGGACAACACTGAGCTGTTGTTATACCTGGAAGAAGGCACAAGCCGATTTTCAGTGATACCCCACGCTTGATATTTGAGTAGAACAGTACGTACATGAATAGTATTTGTGTTCGCTTTTTATAACAATGTGAAATGATCCAAGAACTTTAACTAAATCTTTTATTTGAAAATAAATAATCTTTATTTTGCTGTACTTTTCGGTATCTTGTTTAGAAGTTATAGGCTGGAGTATTTCAACTTAGTCGTGAATTGCTTACTTGTCTGTCCGCCTTAATAAAAAAATTACAACTCACCCGACCCTCAGGATTCTTATCAGGGTGATATTGCTGCGCCAGCTTATAATAGGCCTTCCGTACAGCAGCTTCGTCCTGTGGACCAGCGCCATTGAGGCCCAGAACTATGTACGCTTGCTCCGCGGTCATGGAGGCTGGTTTCTTGTCTACTTCGCGTCGCCACGCTTCTAGCACGTCCTTTAGTAGACCAACCTGCATATCAAAGTGGATTATAATAGGAAATACTCATATTATATCATAAAAAGCTCTGTAATCTTAAAAATCGTTTCGGGCGGGCTGTGCACAGAAGTGGGATCCACGGACTAGTAGATAGACTCAGGTACTATATTTTGCCATTTTCCATTGAATTGATGTCATAAAAATAATAAAAGAACAAACACTTTTGACGGTTTAAAACAAGAAATATATTAGTTGATTAAGAATTAGGATATTTTATTGGTATATTTATATCGTTTAAATAAAACACTTTAACGGTTTGAATGTGTACTACTCGCGTAAGCGTATTTATATCGTTTTAAGTAGCAATTAGTCATTTAACTTGATGTCATTTTAGAGATACAAATAATATTTAATTACTATATTAATCGAAATTTTATTTGAATTATAGTTGTTGAATATGCAGTTAACTACAGCCCGTCGTTTAGAATCCTTAGCAGCAGCGATGATAACTCAACTAATACATCGCGCGTTTCAACGGTTAAAATGGTTTTATTAAATATTTTGCTGACAAACAAACATAAAATGGCAACACCTATATAAAACTTGATTATATTTACTGGTCTATTGATCCCACTTCTGTGCCCAGCCCGAAATAATGTTTTGTTTGAGCTACGGATATTTTGCTTTTACGACTTTCTATGCAATTTTTTTACCGTATATCTATCTCTCTCACCGGGTCAGGTATAGGCCAATCAGGGAAGCGGTGCTCGTCGCACAAGTGCCGCAAGTAGAACATGTTGCAGAACAGCTCGTGGCTCAGTTGCGGATAGCAGACGGCTGGTATCGCCAAGTACGGGTACCTAGCTGCTATGTGCGCGCGCAGCCGCGGTGTGAACTCGCCGATGTGCGCCGACACTTTCATTATTAACATACGCCTGAAATTATATTTACAGCATTTATAATACTAAACTACCTTATATTTTGTATCTTTCCGAGGTGCGAATGACGTTTACATGTTAGAGGCAAAACATATATTTAACGACATCTTATAATGACGACATATTTTGGATTGGACATTCTGTGATTGGACATTCTTTCATTCGGAGATGTGAGTTTTACCTCATCTCCGAATTCCATATAGCCTCAGGTGTGTCCCACTCGCCAAGGAAGATCTGGGCGAATTTTTCCGAACCGTGATTTTCCAGGTAGCAGACCATCGCTTCGGGTAATAACTGGCCCAGGATTGACCGTTGCATTATATCAGACGTCGACTGTGAATTGGATTGTACAAAATTATGAATTGTAGTTTACGTATGTAGTGTAGTGGTAGATATTTAATGAAAGACTTAATAGTTTAAAACGCGAAATAACCGTAGCCATCGCGGCTGGTGCATAGATCCATAATGTGCAAATAAATATAAATTTAACAAATAAAGTTCGTGTTTTAGACAATTGAAATTAAAATGACGTGTAGGACACGCTAACTCAGTTGGTTAGATCAACAGCACGGAACGCTGTGGATGCCGGTTCATATCACGCCCGTGTCGTCAATTTTTTTTCAATCTAAATAAATTTCTAATTGATCAGTAACACAGAGTCACAAAATATTTAAGGCCAGGGTCAGAAATCAATCACATTTTGGACCTTCTTATGCTTCCCGAAGTGTGTTATTTTATCTATCTAGTGTGTTAAACTTCACTATACTAGTGTTAGTTTAAATGTTCATTTTATTGATTGCAAAATTTTATGTCTACATGCAAATGTTGCCTGGAAGAAATCGACATAGGCCATAAGGCTGCATTTGTACAAACATTATGTCTATGTTTGTGCAATAAAGAGTTTTATTATTATCATAAACACAATTTCGATGCAAATGTTTATATGTGCTTATATTTTCAGTGTGTAATAAAAACTAGTGTGATAATGTTAATAAGAGAATACAGAACTATGTACTGTGTAAACTTTAAAAAGAAAACCGTTTAAATTGCTATTAGTAATTGTTGCCATTTACCTGATCTGCCCTAAAAGCTTGCTTCATATGTGTGAGTCGTAAAAACCTCGCGATGGGTAGCAAGTTCGAACCCGTGTACAGTAACATAAAATAGAAAACTCCGGTAAGGTACAGTTTAGAGATCTCTGGGTTGTCCTGCATCACTTCGTATAGGAGTGTTGCAACCTGAAACGGGCATACTTAGATAATATTGCATTTTGACTCGAAAAAGTTAGTAAGGGATTATGTACTGTTTGTAGCATAGCTAGCATAAATTGTAATCTATGTTAATGTTGTGCACACTCAAATGTTTATATTAAGAGCAAATATTACGAGGTTAGCTTACTGAGCATCCTACTTTCCCTCTTATTACATATAAATTATCTTATAACGACATTAATAGGAAATAAATCACATGCACTACAGCACTCATTGGGTTTGGTTACCTCGCCTCCCTCTCAAACTTTATATTAACATTTGTCTTACAACTTTCACATATACATTCACGTATACTTTCCAAACTGTTATACACAACAGTTTCCGTTTCCGTTGCGTACGCTGCGAAAACGGTTCAAGGTACCCAATATATATATTAATATATATATAGTTATTAATAATATATAATAGTTAATATTAAAAAAATTATATATATATATATATATAATAATGATAATTCCTTAAATGTCAGCGACAGTATATGTCAATTTTTTAATATTAACTCGCAAGAATGACGGGACGCGAACGACGCACGACGTCGTTCGTAACAGCTATAATTTGTAAAGATGAGGGGTAAGTTTCCAAAAACAAATTTTGAAGCCCAAAATAATTTTACGAAGTCGCTAGCACAACTAGTTTGTAATAATAAGTGTTACACAAGAAACATACCTTTTCCACTAGAATGGGGTCAAATGTAAGCAGAAGTTGCACAACATGAGCTAAGCAAGCCGGTTCAGACAAAAGTCTCTTCACTCTGGGCAGCGGTCTTATCACTGCATCTTCGTCATCCCTGTATTTAATCACGATTAATAATTAATCATATAACCAATAAATAAAGACATTCAAAATCCTGTGTCGTATTAGTGGGGCATGGGACAATTTTTTAAAAGTATTTTTAAGACCTTCTATGCCCTACACCACTGGAACATGTCCACGAAAGAATACTTAAGTACAGTCGCACACACCTGCTAGGATAGTATCTCGTGCATGTGATTAGTAGATCGAGTACAGTCGCGGCCAGGTCAGTTTCAGTTAATGCCGGTGGACCCCGAGCAGCCACACTCCACCTTAACTGCGGAATACCAGCCACAGCCCGCCAACCTTCCATACTGTTCGCCCAGCATTTCGTCTTGTTGTTAATCTCGCCCGACTTGTATAAATCTTTTAACTATGAAGAAAATATCAAATCATTAATATATTTATTTTAAGTTACTGAACATAACACACAAATACAAAGAGCACAAAATCGATATTATTTAATTATTATTTAATATCAAAATGATAGCAATGTCTAAACATTTAGATTAGGATATATAAATAAATGTTGTTTTATTTATTTAAAATACATTTGTGATAGCTTCTATAGCAAAATGGTTAACGTGTTGCATAGCGATAGGCGCATTGGGTTCTAATCCCAGGGAAAAAATTGTTTCGGTCGGGCAGGGCACAGAAATCTGATCAACTACAATGATCGGTCGGACACAGAAATGTGTTAGCTCCATGCCCCAAGGGAGTAAACGGGATGTCACTTTTTCTAGAGCTATGTCTCGACCCCAGGACCACAGTGGTTGGTATCGTTTTTCCATCAATTCTATTAATTTCATATCAATTGAGCTAATAAAAGCTAGCGCCAAATCTAAGGAACAAACAGGGATACAAACATACAAACAATATAGTCTTTCGAAGATATGTAATTGTATAAGTGCAAATTATGCTTACCTGCTGAAAACTGACGGGTCCCTTCCTCACCACTTTGTCTCCTTTCTCCAAATTGTAATACCACTCTCTGTCGCCATCACTCGTCTGCGCTGGACCCTCAATCACGTTTGACTGAGTCGGGACCATAGCTCGAGAGGTATGTAAGTGCGCTAGTGTCATTAAATCCACAAGGATTCTAGAAAAAAATCACAATTTTGAAAGAAATTATTATTAAAAATAGTAAATAGTCTATTTATGTAGTGTTCTATAACAAGGAATCCGCCTCAAAGGACCATCAATATTTATTTCATTAGCGGGAAAAATATATTGTTATCAGGTTAGCTTACCTAATTCCATTCCATTCTAGAATTTCGCTTACATTCTTCTTGTGTAATATCAACTTCGCTAGGAACTGTACCAGTCTATCTCTCTCCATTCTATCACAAGTCTAGAAATAACATAAAATAACTTATATGACTATATGACATATTAACATGGTTACAATGTGGTGGTTACTGGCACTGGGAGTAAAAATACCTGAGAGACCACACCCGAGTCTACGATACATGAAGACCTACGGGTAGCAGAAAACAGGACATAATGGTATACCATAAAACCCTCAAGATTAAGGACCACGACGCGAGGCGGAAGACGTAAATAAGGTATTTTAAAAGAAAATTATAAAAATGCTACATACCCTATCTAACATTTGCACAATGTATTTTGTGTCAGCAAACGGTCCTATATCCTCGTAGTATCTCCCATATACAATAGTCATCGCTTGTAAACACATACATTTCATTTCTACTTTAGGAGTCGACAAGAAGCGGTGGTAGAGATCATTGAAGAATTCATAACTGAAAAAAGAAATATTACGATAGGAAAAAACTATTGTGTGTGACTTCGATAGATCGATAAGTTAGTCCACATTTGGTTACAGATCAGAAGGTTCGATTCCTTGGTCGGGCGAAATGGTGATTTTTTAAAGTATAGCACCATCCTGGAGATTAGAAGTAAATAGCTGACCTTATCACGGTTAAGATTGCGGTCTCGGTTACCATCACTGATTTAAGGGCAGGAGTCATTAAAGAATAACAAACTGGACTGGAGCAACATTGTGGATGTATTTAAATGAAACAGTTTTAGCGGGTTTTAAACGCGAAATATATTAGTTAACTTATTAAAATCTATTTTAACTACCTGACATTAAGGATGCTTTGCAGCAGCCGTGGTCATTAGTCAATTTTCATATATCAACTTATATGTTTCGCGTTTTAAACCGTTAAAAGTGTTTTGTTTAAATTGGACATCATAAAAGCCACAAAACGGATTTTTATAGCAGAATTTACGCAGAATCGTTTAGTATTTTGAATGAATTCGTTAAATTATGTATTCGTACGATTTCCTAATAGGGCTATCGTCATTGTCCTTCTGTTCTAGCAGTATCCGGAGATAGTAGTCGCCGATTTTGACTTCGTTCTGCAAGCACTGGTAATGCACTTCGAGTTCAGCGTGGTTCCAGGAAGTGAGAGTCGTTCCAGCCACCTCACGATCAGCTGTGAAGTCGCGTAGTTCTTTTTCGAGGGCATTACGAAGTTCTTCTCTAGTCTGGAAGTGAAAATAATTTTAAGATCTTGATACATGAAGACCTAGCAGGCATTATTGGGACATATAAAAATATATATATATTATAATATATAACAAATGTTAATATTAATAATACAATAATAAATGGTGTGCAATGCGCCTACAGCTTACTTCCTACAATACTTTTTTCATGTATATAAATTATTTTGTGTAACATCATGGTTTGATTTGTTATATAGGGGATGGAAATTTTTGATTGTAATACGATGAAAATAATAATTAAACTGCAAATTTCTTTAATTCTATTAATATTAATCTAACTTTTTGATCTTACTTAAATTTAAGATATATAGATTATAGCTTAACTAGCTGTGTTAGCGACTTAATCCGCGTAGACCAGTTATTTTGGGCATCCAAATTTTTTTTTGCAAACCTCCTCCTTATTATTGTAAATTTAAGCTGTTATCCATGACGTCGGCGGTGTCCCGTCCTTCTTTTCAGTTAATCCTAAAAGATTAACTTGCAAAAGTTGATAGTATCGCGAACGTTTTCTTATTTCTCTTACTTAGGAATCAATCTTTCATATTTTTGGAAATCTTGAACCATTTTTGCATGTGTTTTTTTCACATTTCCCACTGTTGCTTCGCAGCTAACTTTAGATTATGAGTACAGATTAATTTATTTACCGTATGATTCCAAATTAGGTTAGGCAAAGCGTGGTCTCTATGAAACTGGTAATAGAACAGCGGCCAATTCGCAGTGGACTTGAGCCGCTCCCTTCGCCGGCGCAGCACGACGGGTCTTGCTTGGAGTTCCTTTTTCGGGTCGGGTGTGCGCGCGCGCTGAGCCCAATGCTGTAGTGCCATGGATGCGTAGTGCTATAATATGTTAAATTTATTACGATTTTACTTGATTTCTGAATGTCTAAATCAAAATAAGTCGCTTAAGTATTTCATTTCTATTGAACTCCATGCTTGACTCTCATAAAAATGAATAATGATTTAACAAAAACACTTTTCGGTTTTAATTGCGAAATATTTTAGTACACCCGATATGTAGCTTAGCAGCAGTCCTGGTCACAGTGGATTTAAAAATACCTTACCTAATATATTTCGCATTTTTAATTATTGAATGTGTTTTATTTAATAATGCACGCAAATTACAGACAATACTTAAAAGTAAAACACTTTAACGGTTTAAAACGCGAAATATTTTAGTAAAACTTATCTTGAAAATTATTTTAAGTACGGCCCGACATTTCGACATTGCTTTGCAGTAGCCGTGGTCTTCCCGTAACCATGTTTTAAAACGTCAAAGTGTTTAAGTCTTCACTCTTCGCTAAGTCACTTAGGTCAATAAATAATTAATAAACTGATTTAAAACCCACCTCGAGATGTTTTTCGACATATTTCACAGCATCCCAGTGTTTTCCGCGGGGTTTGATTACTGCTTGGGCCAATTGCAAGTTATCACGCTCCTGCAGCGATTCCTCCTCCAATGCGGCAGCCGGTGGCGCATCTGCTGATTCTAGGAATGCTAGGAGACCAGAAGGCTAAAACGAAGACAAATAGGTTACTATTAGGTCTTCTAGCCATACTAACACCAGACTCTAAAGACTTTCCGAATATCCAAAGCGCATCTTACTTAGATGTTACATGGCTGGGGAGGTGGACTCCCATCAAGTGAACCCGAGGCTTGTCTAACCTCCTGCATATTAAGAAAAAGCTCTTTTAAATAAAATACTTTAACGGCTTAAAACGCGATATATTACTTAACTTATTTGAAAATGATTTTTAACTTCGGTCCGACGTTTCGGATGCTTTGCAGCGGCCGTGGTGGTGTTAAAGTTAAAAATAATTTTCAAATAAGTTTAAGTAATATATCGCGTTTTTAAGCGTTAAAGTGTTTTATTTAAAAGTGTACTACTCGCTTTAACTATAGACAGTACTTAAAATCTTTTTATTTTTCAATTTGTTTTTTAATTTGATTTTTAATAAAAAAGTTATGATAAAAAACAAAGTAATGCCTTAAAAAAAACTATTATTACTAACTTGTTTAACAAAACGTGTTCAGTTGATTTTGTGTGGGAAACTTAAAATTAATTACCCATCCCTAAAATATATATCATTAGTAACGTTTAAAGGATAGCATAGAATCATAAAGTTATATAGTAACTTTAATAGTTAAAGCCTGCCAACCTGTTCTGCTAGAACAGTGTGGCACGGTGGGTATAAACACTTAAAATCCTATCACTAGAAGACACGTGTTCCCAGCAGTGGGACACTATAAGATTAAAAACAGTATTTTTTCTTACCATAATCCTTCTCAATAAATCAGCAGCAGGCGGATGATCCACCAACCATAGAGCAACTAAATGTCTAGCTAAGTGTCTATGGTGTAGTCTGGCCAAGTTGCCATGTCGCGGCCTTGTCTGGTCGTACAGAGCAGTCAATAAATGTCTGGGGAGTGCAGCTTCAGCTAACGCAAGACCTTGAATTCTGGTACCAACACCACCGCTACCTTCTTCCACCAACGCTCGTGTGACCAGCCCAGCGCCTTTTACTATCGCGTGGGATGGATGCTGTAAGGGTTATATGTAATGACAACTTTAGTTCAACTCACCACTGTCAATTATTTACCAACACAAGTAACGTCAACTCTTTTTCTTTTATCTTAATGAGCTTTTTTTTATACATATACCCCCTTCAAGGTCAAACAAAGTTAAAAGTAAAACAGTACTCAAAGAGTCTCAATATTTAAAAGCTAATATTTTTAATATTAAAGACATTGGATACATTAAAAACCTATTTAGATTTTTTTTTTAAATACGTTACGGGCGGGAACCGACCACCATAGGACATTCTACCTCAATACCTGATTGTTAAAGTTGAAATTACATTGCGCACGAAATGGGTTGAAGAAATTCGACGATGACGGATTTGATCGCACCATTGGTTAGAGCAGCAGTACGGAACGTTTTGGAAACCGGTTCAAGTTCCCTTCTTTTTTTTTGTACATTGATTTTAATTTAAATGACAATATCTTATTTATTAATGTTAAGCTATTTATACTAGGTATTGACATTTGGTTGTTTGTCAACTGTATTATAGGCGATACATCGCGTTTTCACCGCGGATATACCGCGTTTAAACTTGTTCGAATTGTTTAATTCTACACACCTTAAAGGCCTACAGATAATTCCAATTTTTTAATAGAAAAACGAAATGTATTTTTATTTTCTATTTCGCACTTATATTAACAACTATTTAAGATTATATCACCTCAAACAGCCTAAATATGACGCGGCCCCTCGTAGCCACCATCTCTAGCAGCTGGTCGAATTGTTTCCCATCTGTGGTCTCACTGTATGGCACGCATAGAGCAAACGTTAGGAAGTCCAACATCGCTCCGACCACTAACGCACCGCTACCTGCGGTCTGAAATAATACCATTAAAATTAGGTCTAAATGCAATTTTGATAACAGCTTTATAAATAATATTTTAACAATTTCGTGTTGGTCTAACCATTTATCAATAAAGGCTAATAAAACATCACAGCAGCTTATATTTATAAAGATAAAAAGGAGAATCGAAGGAAATGTTCTAGCTTCATAGACTACTATCCTCTATGCCTTTTCCTCTCACTCTATGCTTTATCTATCCCTCCTCCGCGTTCACGGTTGTACATGCCTAAGCGCCGACGCGGAAGGGCACACGTGTTCTAATAAGAGCAGCAGCTTTCGAAGTGGCTATAGAACGATTCGGTGTACGGAAGGGTCGACCCTGTAGTGTTTCTAGAAGGACATCATCAAATTAAAAGAAGGATCCCCGGCCGTGAGACAGGCGCCAATCGTAAACGTAAGTCATTCTATACCTATTCCCTAGTTTATGTGGTTCAGAATACTCCCACCACCTTTTAAGGGATCATAGGAATATAAAATAATACAGTCCTCCTTGGAAGGCTTCACGTATTAAATGTCCTTCCAGTTTGCAAAAACAAATTTTGATGCTCAAAATAACTAACCTACGCGGACGAACTCGCCGACACAGCTAGTTTATCGATGTATAAGTGTAGTGTACTTACGATATGCTGTGCCCACATAGCAAGCAAACCCTCGAGAAAGGCTTGAGATGACAACATGCTAGCTTTATTGAACTGCTCCTGCCGCAGATCCGGTTCAGCGTGCATCGGCTGCAGCAAGGCGCAGACCGCTTCAAGAGCAGCGTGCGAGCAGGCAGCCGATTCGCGACGTAACGCCGACACTACAGCACTGCCTATCCACTCGCGAAACCTAAAATAAGTAAAAGTATATTGAACCGATAAAAGATTTTTTAATGTGTACGACTCGCGTAAAATACATTCAACATATTTTTAAAACAGATTATTTTTATTCTTTTATTGTTAATTTTCTTAAACTTTCAAATAATGAGAATCCATCTTATATAAATCAGAGGTGGGGGGAAAAGTACTAACACATTTGATATTCGACGCAACGAGCTAAAATGTAAATAGAATTTGTTGCTGAAGTTGGTTCGGAACCTCGGTAAACATATCATCGTAGCCGTCAGTCTAGGTTATAACCGTTGCAGCCCACCAACTCGCTTCGGAGTAGCGTGGTGGGTCTAAACTATTAAATTACCGTTAAAAGATTGAAACAGTAAATTGAAACATATCTTTGTCGGCATATATCGTTATTCACATACCCAGGAAGAGCGGTGAAGGCTGCAAATCCAACTTTACTGGCACAGAGCCGCCTCAGAGCGTGGAATTGCGCTTCCAACTCGCGCTGGCTAAGAGTTGACCCTGACGGGGCACTGCTCACTAGCGCGGTCAACGCGCCAGTTATTAACTTCTCTTTGTTTTCAGCGAACAGGCGCTGCCCCCAAAGCAATAAGATTATATAAAAAAACTATATATATTGAGTCAACAGACGTTTTCGTCATACGATTTAAAAGGAATTTTGCAAACTCTATCCTGTCAACTTTCCGATAAAGAATTAATAGTAAGTTTGAAGTCTTTCGGATTTAACTGTGCTTATACTGACGAAATGTAGTTTCGTCTACCGTGCCGTCAATCCTTTTACATTTATCAAGTTGTTAATATTAAGTGCCCCGGGCCAATCAAAATACAACATACAAAGAGCCCCGGTATATAAAGAAAGAGTCGGACTGTTATCCCCTCTTTTCCCGTAGATTAAACTTAAAACCTTTAAAATTATAGATAGGTAAAGAAACATAATTTCCGCTTATCATTTTTAAAGATGAGGTAAGAGAGGCCCCCTTAGCTCCGGGGCCCCAGTGCACAACCATATTCTAACGATAGCTACCCACTGAATGAATGGTATTAATAAAATGAAATTAAAGAAGAGCTTGAAAAAGCTACTACAGATAAATACCTGTCTGCATTGGAACAGCTTGAAAAGCATATTATACCAATACCAACGAATAAGCATACATAAATACTTTTTAATGCTAAGAGTGAATAATGACAAACGTTATGCGGCAAATAATGCATTAGTAATTTTATTATCGTCTTTTCACAATGTCTGTTTATAAGCTCACTCAGTTAAAACGAAGAAGAAACCTCAACCCAAGCCATATAATCACCAGAAGTACCATATTTAAAAATAAATAAGATGAAGATATACATGATAGATAATGCGAAGCCTGAAATTAAATATTTTCTGCAGAGTTCACTGCGTATGAAATTAAAACTTGACATGTTTATACTATCAGAAGTGGGATGACACGTTTAGTTTTCTATGTCGAGACGGTCGAATGTAGTATGATGCTTTTGTCAGTTATCGTGAATGATGTATTTTGTTTTCAGTTTAGTGTTTTTAAGAAACATAATAGTCGGATAAATAATGTTATCAAAAGTAATGAAGTAACATCAAAATATATTTCTGTTAAGTATATTAAAATTTTATTCTTAATTAACTTTATTCTTCTTTTAAATATTTTAATAACATTTAATTTTATTTAATTTAATTTAACAATTCCAAATTTTTTAAAAATATTCATATAATGACCACACACCATATTCCATTCCTAGTAGAAACTTTTAAAATAATTACATATGTTTTTAAGAAAAAGGAAAGTTTCAAAAGCAGCCGATCAAAGCATTATTTTGGTTAGAGTTGATAAAATGCTGCTCTAACTTGTACCCAAAACAAATATCATGAGGGGACTTACAAGATCCCAGGTAAGAAACAGCCACAACAGGGGACGAGCCTATAAGGCAACAACACAAAATTAACATGCCCATAATGAATACATGATATTAATATAAGCAGTGATGTTAATTGTACTAACTATACAGCTTTAAGCATATTATAAATATTTCGTAATCTTATTCCACTATTGTAAGGATAAGAATTCAAAATCCTATATTTTGGTTTCATATTGAATATAGATGTAAAAATACGACTACTTTAAGCATGCAACTACTATATTCTTTTCAGGGAACGAGTTATTGTATCGTTGTCTCTTTTCCACAATTGTGTACAAAGTACAAGGACAAGAAATGGTCAGAAAAATTTTACCGTATTAAGTCGCTTCAGTGAAAAGTTTATTATATTTTATCACACTAAATAAATTTATATTTAAGTGTTGTTATTGAAGTCCTTATATTGTTTTATAAATAGTTAGCCTTAATATGTTGACTTTTTTACGGCTAAGGGACTGAAAATGTGATAATGGAAAGTTAGACGAAAAATGTTCTTACGTCCTGACTGACAGAGTATATTAGGCCGCTGTATCCAATATTAGCGTTAAATCTCTCGATAACTTCGACTCGTGTCATTCCTACGGGATTCTGGAATAACCTGAAATTTATAAATGTTATATGAACTTGCGTTTTCATCTGACTTACAACCGTAATTAAGATGCGTAATAAAACAGCTTAGTTCACATTAGAGTAAGGTTTGTGAACTAAATATAAAAAATCGATTAGGGTTTAAGTGAGCCTAATAAGAGCAAACTTTTAATTTAGGTTAATATGTATATATATATATATATAATAATCATATTGTACTACTCACTCAAACATTATTAAATTTACGTAAAATTGGTCCTTCGAGCCGATATGAAGGAGCAACATTTTTACGTAGCAATTAATTTACTTACCGAAGATGATTAGACTCTGTTTCCTCATCTACAGGCTGGTGTAAAGGGCCCAATCGGTAGCCTCTGGGTGTACGAGACATTCGCACGTGAACATCCCGTTGCCCGGATCCTCTTACTCCATCCAGTAATGAAGCTAATAGTGCATCCCTAGGTACAAGAAGATTATAAAAGAGCCATATGATATACTAGTAAATTATTTTTGGCAAGACTTCTATAGTATAGAGTAATTTGAATAGTAAATACCTTTCTCCAGCTAGATACGTTCTCACTTGTCCATTTAAATACTCAATAGAAAATTTCTGTGGGTGATCAGGATCTCGGATCAATGCAAAAACATCACTTAAAGGGCGCAAACACACTACCTAAAATAGAAATAGGTTTGAATAGTATTAAGATGATTTGCCAGTTTGCCAGCATAAAAAAAAATAGTGAAGATTAAACAAGAAGCAATTAAATGTTATAATTGTACTGTTCAGTTCCTTAGTTAAAAACAAAACATACTCAGCCAGCCTTTAAATTTAATATACTTACAGAATAAGTCTGTGGATCTCTTTCTAGAATACATGTATCAGAGAGACATAAGGTCCGCCTCATTGGTTCCATATGCCGTGCTGGATTCACTTTGTGCACTAAAAACTCACTTAAAGATGTCTGGTGTTGGTCACCACTGAAAAGAAGACACAATCTTACTCACACCGGGCGGAGGGATCAATTTCTTGAAATAAATAACTATGACTAAAACGTGAATAAAAATATGTTCTAAAAAAGGAGAGGAATAATTTAACAAAAAATAAAAGAAAAAAATTTAAGTTGTTCCTCGGTATGTAACTATTTTATTTACACAGATAAATTCTAGAAGGACACCATTCTAAAACAGTTCAAAAAATAAAATAATAATAATTATTATTATAGTTGACAATAGTAGGTCATCTAAAGTAAACAATCTCTATCATGTTACCTGTACTTCCCAAATCGTTGATTGTGGCAATCTTCCAGTGTAATACTTGCTGAGAGGACTTTAATACTAATGTTCAATGTAAGATTTGCCATCTCCAACATTTTATTTATGATTCCCTGATGATCCATCGCATTCGAGAACATGTGTAGCCTACTATAGCCTCCTAGAGCTATTACAAAGCCACCAGGAATATCTCTGACCGGTAATATCCCTTGTATGTCATTGTAGGGGTAGCTAGCGAGTAGTGTATGGGTTGATGGGTCTAATTGTTCTAGAGAGCATGGCCCCACTTCTAATACTATTGGGAGACGTGTACCACTCCAATGGTGTTTGTATGCTTGGTATCTCTGTAGTAAAGAAATATAGATTACAATACATATCCTGTATGTACATAGGCATCATAACTTATGGTAAATATGTATTAACATTGTACTAAGACAATTAAAACATAATAATAATATAAATAAATAGATACATTTTTTTTTTCATTTCCAATTGGAATCATGGAGTAACATAATGGTAAACAAATGAGCAAATTTTGTATGTAGTTAAAATTCATTAGATTGTTTTTAAAGTTACAAACTCATTATTACTAAACCAGGAAGCAACAGAAATTAATAAACAATGCTAAATATATACTACTAAGTAGCCTGAACAAGATAACTTTATTTATACAGAGAATGTATCGATTTCAGAAATAGATACTGTTAACTAATATTGCGTTTTAAACCGTTAAAGTGTTTTATTTAAATAGATACTGTAATAAAGAGGTAATTTTTATATAAGTATAGTTAAACATCATTATTAAAATGTTATATTTTAACAATATAAAATGCACATACATAAATGTCTTTGGGTTTCTCGGCATACTGGTGCCGATATTTAAAAGCCTCTGTCAATATAAGACACTTGTGTTCTGATGAAAACTTCATAGAATCGATCTTCTTTTCTTTCTTCATAACCAATGTAAAGTCATGGTTGGCAGCAGAATTTGAGTGCTTTGCAGAGGATATTGTGACCACATCTGAGTAGAGCCACTTATTTGTCACCTCCAAACGGTCTGGGTTATATGTGGTAATTCCATGGGTTCCAATAGAGAAAACTCGTTTATACTTTCCCTTCCAGGAGTGCTTAGTGACAAGAAAGGATGCTACATCTTGATTGTCTTTTAATGGAATCATTGTAGCATCTGAAAGGCAATAAACTAATTCCATTACAGTTCAGTTATACTAGAACAGAAAACCCTTATTTTCCTGCTCTGATAGTGTGAAAGATTATTTGTATGGAACATAAAATACTAATGAACAATAGATATGGAGATAGCTGTACATATTAATGCTGTTACTAATAAGATTTACGCAAGGTTTACACTAATATAAATCATAATCGTCTTTAAAACAATTACCATAGCAAAGGATTTAACAAGAATATGTGAGTATCCACCACAAATCTCATTATATTATTTGAAATATTTGTAAGATTAGATACAAAGGTAGCTAAGATATTACTTATTTTCTAAATTATGCATTTGTTCAGCGAGTATCCTCCCCTTTGTAAATACATAGTTCAGTGGTGTGAAGACGTGTAAACAATGGTTTTACACAGCAGTTACGACAAAGTAAAGGTAATGCACTACTATTTTGATAACTTACAGTTCTGGCAAACCGCTCATTCACAATTACACTCTCTATTTACATCTAATACGACCCACATAATACACAAAACATTCACCGAAGAGCAAAAAATTTCACCAAGAAATTAAAACGATTACCGACGTCCAAGTAGACTAAATTTCAAATTTGATTGATGACATTTGAACTGTGACAAATCTTCAACTATAACATAATATGTCAAACGTACTTTTTGTCGACGTTTTAATTATTGGCTGTAATTAACATTGACAACTGACTTGGTATGATGTGTCAGATGTGAAATGTCAATCGAAGCATTCTGCAATTTTTGCACCTCGAGTTCAAAACTAAAATTAAGAAATTTCTTGTTTACTAATCGTATTGTTTAAATAAAGTGTAATACTAAATCAAAATGGTGTTAGATCTGGATTTGTTTAGAGCAGATAAGGACGGTGTCCCAGACAAAATTCGTGAAAACCAGCGCAAGCGATACAAAGATGTGGCACTCGTGGACACAGTAGTGGAACAAGACACACTCTGGAGAAAATTGCGTCATGATGCAGACAACCTGAATAAACTGAAGAATGTTTGTAGCAAAGAGATCGGGCTTAAGATGAAGAATAAGGAACCCGTAGGTCCCGAAGACGATCCGGTTCCCGCAGAAGTAGCCGATAACCTCATAACTTTAAGCAATGAACAATTAAAGCCACTGACTGTTAATCAAATTAAAAAGGTAATTACATAGTTATTATATATCTGGTTTTAATGACCACATGTTATTTTTTATATTATTATGGTTAATGTTCATTAGCCACCATATGGAACAAAATATTTGACATTCTATGGAATTCCACAGAAATGTGCTCTCTCTCAGGTGCCATCATTCACTCATTGATTTTATTCTGCCATCTAGGTTAGGGTTCTCATAGATGAAGCAATAACAAAAAATGAACAAAACCTACAAACAGCTGAAAAGCTTCGTTCGTCAGCATTAAGAGAAGTTGGTAACCATCTGCATGAGTCTGTACCTGTTGATGATGATGAAGACCACAATGCAGTGGAAAGGACTTTTGGAGATTGTAGTTTGAAGAAAAAATACTCCCATGTAGACCTTATTTGTATGATAGATGGTGAGTTTTATAGCTATATAAAAAGAAGAGAATCAAAGATCTTATTTATTTTCAATCTGAACTTGCTTCCTGTTAACATAAAAATTTGTAATTACTACTTCTAATTGTTTTATGATTCACAAATTCTAGGAATGGATGGTGAAAGGGGAGCTGCAGTAGCTGGTGGTAGAGGCTATTATCTCAAAGGACCAGCTGTCTTCTTAGAACAAGCTCTAGTACAACTGGCATTAAGGATTCTGTTCCAAAAAGGATATACACCGTTGTACACACCATTCTTTATGCGGAAAGAGGTAATTTTAAATCAAAATTATAATGCATGCTCAAGCAATTTTAAAATGATAATTATAATATTGAATGTTCATGACAGGTAATGCAAGAAGTTGCACAACTAGCCCAATTTGATGAAGAACTGTATAAAGTGATTGGCAAAGGTTCAGAGAACAAAGGGGACAACAGCATTGATGAAAAGTATTTGATTGCAACTTCTGAACAGCCCATAGCAGCTTTTCATAGAGATGAGTGGCTGCCCGAATCTGCCTTACCAATCAGGTATATTTCATATGATTTGAGTTTTTTTTGATGTTATTGTCTGATTATAAATATGAGATATTCTAATAGAGTAAAATTTCACTAATCTGGCACTTTAATAGAACAACTAGTTCAATAAAACCTAACTCTCTCTACGCCTTCTTTACTCCTAATCTCTTAGTCTAATTTATACTGTACTAATGTCTTCAGTATCTTGTTATTTTATTTAAATATTATCTTTTTATCTGGTTGGGTTAGTGTGCAGGGATATATAGATTATGTGTGGTTTATTTATCGCCCAGTCTGTGGACTAATCTATCAGTGTCTTCAAAAGTTAATAAAAATCTATGCAGGAAATATATAATACGCAACACAAGAATTCATATTATATTTCAGGTATGCTGGTATATCAACTTGCTTCAGACAAGAAGCAGGTTCTCATGGTCGCGACACGCGTGGCATTTTTAGGGTCCATCAGTTCGAAAAGGTATTATATAAAATTTAAACATATAAAATGTATTAAGTACAATATTGAAATTTATATACTGAAACCTACCTTCAGATAGAACAATTCGTCCTCACTTCACCACACGATAACAAATCCTGGGAAATGATGGAGGAAATGATAACAAACGCAGAAGAATTCTACAAGACATTAGGAATTCCATATAGGGTTGTGAACATAGTCTCGGGAGCGCTGAATCATGCCGCTTCAAAGAAACTGGATCTGGAAGCATGGTTTCCAGGTTCCAGCGCATTTAGAGAGCTCGTCTCTTGCAGTAACTGCCTGGAGTATCAAGCCAGGAGATTACTAGTACGGTAGGTGTATTAACAAATATGCAATAATTTTATTTTGTCACATTGTGATCCTTTGAACCGGATAGAACTGCTATGTTTTTTTATACACATTGTTTTCCTAAAGTGGCAACACTTAAAAAATATATATTGTTTTAAGGTATGGACAAACAAAGAAAATGAATGCAGCTACAGAATACGTGCATATGCTGAACGCAACTATGTGTGCAACGACGCGAGTTATATGCGCCTTGCTGGAAGTGCACCAGACTGAAGATGGCATTCTGGTAACATATTTTTATATATATTAAGGCGTATAATCAATTAGCAAGAAACATGCGAAACATGAGGTTACAAATTTTATAATAATTTGTCCCTGTATAATCTTTACCAATTTAATTCTATTGTTTAGTCCTCGAACCATTATTTTAATGCCAGCAAACTTAATCACAAAAGACGTTTTACCACCAATAAATATTTAAATATTAAACAGTGATTTTATTCCTTGTCATTGCAGGTACCAGAAGCTCTTAAACCATGGATGCCAGAGCAGTACCAAGAAGTCATACCATTTGTTAAACCAGCACCTATAGACTTGGAAGCAGCAGCTGCTGCTGCTAAGAAAGGAAAGAAGAAATAATTGCTAATGCTAGCATTATCATTCCTTCACAGCATTTTATTTATTTCTGCTAAGCTTAATTTTTTATATTATATTTGAGAATTTAATAAATTATGAGCTTACAAACTTTATTTACCTACTTGTAGAGTTTTAACTTAGGTTACATATCCTAAGATTAAGATGAACGAAAAACGCTGAAATAAAAATCAGAACTTTATTTTACTGTTTATTGAGAAATAATTGAGCCTTATGACTCCCAATATGCATACTTACGTATCTAAATAATA
This sequence comes from Leptosia nina, assembly GCA_963661955.1. Classification (NCBI taxonomy): domain Eukaryota; kingdom Metazoa; phylum Arthropoda; class Insecta; order Lepidoptera; family Pieridae; genus Leptosia; species Leptosia nina. Next base: position 1,440,205 of record CAVLEF010000203.1, on the reverse strand, counting down.
TATTACATTTCCAATGAGATTACAAAGGTAATTTCCAGTATTATATAGGTTTTGTGTAATTTTTACATTGTTATAAGCAACCTAATTTGGTTCAACAGGCACCATTTAATGGGTGCAACCCCCCAAAATGACATGCCTGCACGCAGCACTCTATGAACAGTAAAATTATGAGCTAATCTCGACATAATAGATAGCTATAAAATTAAATTATGTAAATCAATACAATATGATTTTCTATAACTATGATAGAACAACTATACAGATTAAATAAAATACTATTCAACAGTTTTTATTCCATCGTTACAGATGCTTTACAGTAGCCATGGTCAAGAACAACAAAGGGTTTGTTAAATGGTAATTTATTTATCCCGTAGTTATGTTTGAACAATGATAATATCACATCATCGCTGATTATTTAAATCGTCATTATCTGTTAGAGGCCATAATTAATGTGACTAATTTAAATAAATGCTTTAACCACTAAGTCTCAATTTTATCAGTGATTCAGTATGATAGGAACACAACAAATTGAATTAAGATAACATTTTTTTAGAGTACTCTTATTTTTTTTTTTTTTTTGATTGGACTCTTACGTATTGTGTTCCTAAGGAGCCACGAATACTAACCGGGCGTTTTGGGCGAGCGCGACAGCGCTCGCCGTGTTTGCGGCTAGACCAAGGGTGCCCCGAGGGGGGCATCGGCCTCGGCTTGGACCGCCGCAATGAGTACTCTTATACAAATCAAGAATTTAATATGAAAAACACTCTTGCCCAAATAATTGAGCAAAGCTTTGCAAAATGGCCGGCGAAACCTTATATTATTTACAAAAAATTTAAGACTTATTACTGTGACTATATTTAACATCTACTTATGACACAGCAAATACATATTATAAAACTTATTGCAACAAGACTGTTTACATTCCACACTGAGACAATTTTGGAAAAAATATATCATTATGCCAGAGATAATCGCAGAAATATATGTCTACTTTGTTATTGTACAAAGTATATCTGATATTACCTGCATAAGGGTAATTGAAGGGCACCTACATAACATTATTAATAATTGTGACTTAAGTAGGTGTGTACCTAAAATGTACAAATTAGTCACTATTTAAACACTATTTCAACTTCATTGATTATACACCTTATCTATTACGGTATTGTGTACAAAATTAAAGATTAATAACAAAAGCCCCTGTGTTCCACAACAATTTTACAGCCTTTTCTGTGTCTTATTGTCTAAAGGATACGAAGTATACTAAAAATTTAATGCAATTCAAAGTAATTATGATAAAATCAACCCCTTTCTGATAATAATAAAAAATATTCATGAATAATCCCTACCAGTCAAAATATATGCTAACAAATATACCTTACTTTATACAACCCCTTGATATGCCAGGGAATATAAGAATACATGAAATAGTATAATAATGATGTAGTAGAAAACAAAATTTAACTAACATTTAGCTGTTACAAAATATCTTTTAGGATAGAAACCTAATACGTACTATATTTACACTCGCACCTTGCTCTCCTCACTCGTACACAAGTCTAAATATAGTATTATAAAGATTATTAAACATAACATTGAGTACATACTCTGCTTATAAAATGTTTAAGGTATTTCTCTGCCTACTCTTCAACAATTTATTATTAACAGGCCAATTGTGCTTTTTGCCTGCATTTGTGCATCAATGCCCTTAGGGTAAATTGCCTGCGAGCTAATGTACGTACCTGTTTCAAAAAAGTATCTAAATCAATAACCTCTTTGCGTAAAGCTTCTCCCATGTAATAAATAGCATCCTCTAGTGTGGCCTCCTCGGCGAAAGCATTTAAGAGTTGAGAATATAATGGAGCTGTAGTGACAACAGCTTCATCAACATCAATACCTTCTTGTTCACCTAGTCGCTCAACAGCTGATTGTAATTCCTTCTCTTTTTCATGTAATATTGCTACATTTTTGTCTAAGTCTGTCCTCTCTCTTTGCAGCCTAGCTAAAATATCCTCCAGCCTTGTTTTTCCTTCTCGAAGCTCGTGTTGTGTACGACGTAATGTTTCAAGTTCAGCTTGTGATTGCTGGGATTGTTCTTTGAGTCTCCTCCTCAATTTATCTTCAACAGCTGATAAGAGTGATGCCCTAATGTGCTCTTCTGTAATAGTACCACCAGCAACATCTGGGCTTGGACCATAGCTAGTAGAGGGTGGATATGGTGTAGGATTAGCAGGATATGGTGTACCATTAGTACTAGCAGGACCGGGATATGGAGTCCCATAGTTTGGATATGGCAAGTTTCCACCTAAAGGAAAAGAAGGGGACGAATGAAAAGTAGGGGGAAATGGTGGTTGTCCAGGGAGCCTTGAATCTGGGAATGGATATCCCGATGGTTGGGGCATGAATGCTTCCATTGGATATGGTTGACGTACTTCATTCCGTGGTTTAGAATAAACAGGAGGTAGCTCACCAAATGCGGTAATCATCCTCTGAACAAGTTTCTGCAATTTTGAATTATTGCCGTTCCATTCGTGTAAATAAGGGAGATACACTTTTCCGTTGCTATCTACGTATTTTGATACTTTTATTGACATATCAGGAGTAGGTTTCACAAAGCACAATGGAGCGTTTTGTGGATGCGTATCCATAAGCCAAATACACACAGGTATATTGTAATAAGCGCCTTTATAATTCACTGGGATAGTACCTTCTAGATTGAGTAAATCCTTCCGTGTTCCATTATTAAATACAAAAGCTTCCAAGCGAAAAGTTAAACTTCGATACACTTGTATAAGACCAATGACTTCTTTCGTGGTATAGTCACGATGTTGGTATTTTGATAAAAACTGTTTCAGCACGTTTTCTTCGGTAGCCATTGTAACTTATATTGAGAAAACAAAAATTACACACTTATTTCGGTTTAATAGTTAATTTACCAAAGATTTGTCATCACCATTTAGTGGTCAATTACAAACACAGATAATTCTTTAAACAAAATGACAACTGACATTGAGTGGTAGAAATAACAGACTAAAAATGTTTAAGGTTTCTTAATTTATTTAAAAATCATTACTTTCACATGTACATGATCAATGATGGCATTATTGATTAGGTATATAAATTTAAAAAATTCAATGACACGGGCGAGACTTGAATCCACATTAATTCGTGCTGCTGCTCTAATTAAAAAATCGTCTGAAGTCTAGCATTTAGATCACTGAGTGTGTAGAAACCAATCTCTCCATGAGAATAGATATATAGAGTAACTAGCTGTGACAGCGACTTCGTCTGCGTAGAATCGTTATTGGGGGCTAAATTTAAAGTATTTCCACGACGGCGTCCGCGTCCCGTCGTTCTTGCAAGTTAACGTTAGAAGATAGACATACTGTCGCGGACATTTTTTTAGAGAAATCATTATTTCATACATATTTTTTGGGTACGTATGAAATAATTATTTCTCTCGCGCAGCGTACACCAACAAAGATGTATAATTTTCCCCGCTGCTTTTTCGCTCCTATTTACAGCACAATATTTTAGAGCCTTCCTCGATAAATGCTCGAACACAAAAAAGGATTCAATTCGAATTCGTAGTTCCCAGAGTTTTTTATTTTAGTATAGATATGTTCACCCTATACCTGTCAGTTGGAGCAATCGATTTTAAATACAGCCATAAACAATGTAGTAAACCCGAGATACAAACTCGGACTTCATGCTTAACCATTGAACTACAAACAGTAAACATCACGAAATGTGTTTATAATTTGTCATTACATCTTACTACGAAAAAAAGTCAAGGTTTAAGATCATCGATTAACAAAATACAGGTTTTAGTGACTACACAATAACAATATATATGCATGTAATAAGTAATGCACAATATCACTATAATAAATAACTGTACCTATGATAGAAATAGAATAAAGCACAGAAGTCTGATCAACTACTTTCCTGTTAAAAAACTTGTTTGTTTAGAAATAAAACAGAATACTGGTATTATACTATCATTTATTCATCAATAGTAAGAGCACCGCTGTTAATGTCGTTGATGAGGTCATGTGGAGCTCTTCCATCTACTGTGCAGCCAACAGATTGTGCAGTGCCAAGGATTTCCTTCACTGAGCCAGACAAGTATCTGGCCATTGACCTAGGCCTCATGATTTTTGCAATACCAATGACATCTTCCAATGTGATGTTACCACTGTGCTTGACTAGAAAGTAAGACAAAGCAAATTAATTACAGATAATGGTAAAAAAGAAAAGTAAATATTCTAAAGTGTCATAATGGCAATGTTAAATTATTCTAACCTTTAAAAAGTAGGGGCTATTTAGTTAGAAATTAAGCTATTATCAAATATATCAACAATATACTTGTATTTAAAAAAATCAAATAACATGGGAGGGATTAGCGTCCACAGCTATCCATGCCGCTCCTCTAAGCAATTGAGCTTCTTTGTCCAGGCCATGTTAAAAATGGTTAGTATAGCTAGTTTTGATTCAAGTCATATTTTTACATTTAGTGTAAACTCATGTCTCGCAGCTCAGCATAGGTCCATCGTCCACACACTCTTGAGTCATTAGGACAGCTTACTAAGAAATATTGACACAATCTTAATGCAGTTCACTAATACATACTGTTTTTTTGCTTCTTGCGGTCACGAGGAGGTTCCTTCAGCGCTCTAATAATGAGGGCAGCAGCTGACGGGACTACGGAAATTTGAGCCTGTCTGTTCTGTACCACTAGCTGCACGGTAATCTTAAGTCCTTTCCAGTCACTGGTGGCCTTTGCTATGTCATCACCCACTTTTTTGGGAGACTGAAGCACATAGTTTTAAGATTAAGTAAACTAAAAAAAACTTTTAAGAATGTTCTAGAAATCGCGGCAGTCATATAATAAGCCTGGTCCGCGACTCCTTATTGGGCATTCGGAGTAGCCGCGACAGGGAAACCGTTATCCTGAGTCGCGGGTTCCTTCCATCCGCCACCCGGAAGGACGCGCCTGGTAGGGAGGCTCCCCCCAGGATCATACATCACTCATAGAGACAACTATAATCGTCCACACATTACTTAAATAAAAGAATGTTGGATAACTCAATCTCAGATTCGACATAAAAGCCCAAATAACTGTTATATGTTATAATTGTCTCAAACGATCACTTTACCGTGTGCCTTAGCACAGAGAAAGTAAATGTGACTGCCACGAGAGGTTTTTAGGTTATGTTGTGAACAAATATGTATTTGGAATAGTACTTACCAGACCAAGGGGACCAATTTTAGGAGCCAAAGAAGATGTGGCTCCGACTTCTCCTCCAATGCACCTCAAGTTCACTGAAATAACACCAAGTACATCAATGTTCCCGGCCGATAGGCTACATATTGAAGAACTGCATTTAAATGTCTGTAAGATATCTTACCGATTTTAATTTCATTAGGATCGAATTTAGGCGGCATTTTGTGTTTTTATTTTATTGTCAGCTTACTGAATTAACAAATTTCTAAAGCGATTACGACGGATGAAAAGGCGAACCGCCGGACAAACGTTCCGTAAACGTTAACAGCTCGCCGAAAAAGAATAAAATTATAGACATGCTAAGACATCTGTCAAAGTGACAATGACTATTTGACATTTAAGGGACCGTAGTACCATGACTAAAAGTTAATGCATGTTCTCTATATTTTCTATTTATGCAGAACAAGGAACACATAAGCGTTATATTTCCTATCAAAAGTGTAATTTAAAATTTTTAAATAGCTCAATAATTATAAAATGGTTAAAAAATAATAATAATGAGATATAGATAAGATTTTTTTATGAAACACAAGGCATAGATTATAGTAACATGATGTAACTTTATTGTTATTGTAAGGACAAAATTGTTATGATTAAATATCGTCAACTAGGATTGTAATTTTATGCAAAAGACGGATGTAAATTATCGATTCGGTTTTCAACAAAGAAGATTGATTTTTCACAAAAATATAATATAATAAAATAAAATACTTTAATAATTTAAAACGCGATATATTAGTTAAACTTATTTGAAAATGATTTTTAACTTCAGCCCGACCGTATAAAGAGACTGTATAGTAACTTCTTTTGAATGTGTGTACTAATTTTAAATTTAAAAAAAATTAATTGAATTTTGTTGGTCTACCAGGTATTGTGTATTAAGTAATACTGATAATGCAAATAGGTTCCAATTTCAAAAATATATCAATCTGTCAAACTTTGTCTGAATATCATAATGTAACTGATAGTAATGTGACTTTTGGTAGATATAGGTCGCTTTCCACAAATACAAAAGTTTGAGTGTTTCGCTATTAATTTCTGGACTTTTCAATGTATAGCTAAAATAAGTCGACAGCGCAGCTTTTCTTTTATTTAGAAAATATTCGTATTTCTCTGTTCGGCACCAAATATTTTCAAAAGAAAATAATCAATTTAAAGGAAGGCGTTATAAAATGTTTAATTAGGAATAATACTATTAAACATTAAATTATTTACTTTTAAACATTTGATTTTAAAACGAATATTTGCAACTATTTTTTTTTTCACAATCCGTATGGTAACTCTAATTAGTTGAGGTTGTCAACACCGTTCCCTCCAAGCAGAAATGTCAAAATGGCGTCAACGCAGGACGCTTGGTATATTTCTTTACTTGGTTTAGCGGAACATTTTCGTACATCTAATCCTCCTGACATAAAAAGTTGTATTCAGTGTTTGCAAGCAGTATTTAATTTCAAGCCGCCACAAAGAGTAGAAGCAAGAACACATTTACAACTTGGGAATATCCTTTTGACACACACCAAAAACATCGACTTGGCGAGAACTCATTTGGAGCAGAGTGTGAGTTATTCCGTGTTTATTTTCAAGTTACGGCGAGGTAATATAATATTAGTGTTTCTGTTCAAATCTACGTATTTGCCTTATCGTGTTCCTGTAGGTGTATTCGGTGAAAATCTTATAAAACAAGTGTAATATAGCATGTAAACAATCATTCTGAAGTGGGTCATAATAATTTTTATTCCAGTGGTGTTTATCTCAGAGTATCAATGGATTTGACGATGTTAAATTCGAAGCAGCTAGTGTACTTGCGGATTTATTTGAACAACAGGGACAACCAACACATTCGAAGCCAATATTACGAAAAGCAATTGAACTGTCTCAGCACAGTGTTTACTGGCATTGCAGACTGATATTCCAACTAGCAGTAAGTAACATTAACTATTTTTTTTACTCAAATACATTAACAAAACACCATAATTTGTTTGTTTCTTTTACTTAATTCAATTTCATATTTTAATTTTCATTAAAAATATATTATATTGAATGAAATATCAATTTATTATTTTAGCAAATCCATGCAACAGAAAAGGAATATGAAGTAGCTAGTAGTCTACTAGGTGTAGGAGTGGACTATGCCCAAATTTCTAATGCAGCATACACCAGGGTGCTTTTCCTACTAAGTAGGGTTATGGTAAGTCTAACTAATGAGTTAATCTTTCTTGCTAATTATTTATTTAGGTTTTTACTATTCTCATTATTTTTTTTTCTAAAAAATTTAATATATAAGATATTGTTTATTATGTTCATGTATTTATCTCCTTATAATTTAACATTTAAACTTATAAAAAGTTGTTTTTATTTTTTATAGTGAGACATTTGTGAAAAATAGATACTTGTTTCCTTATTCCGAAGAAAAGCCTAATACAACACAATTATTCTCTTACAGTTATTGCTAATAGATAAAAAGATACAAGAAGTGTTACCGTTGCTGAACCAAGCTGGACACCTCGTTGAGTCATGGGTTGGAAGTCCACACCAGAAGGAGTACTTAAAAGTGTTCTTTCTTGTTTTACAAGTAAGTAATTAGATCTTATACAAATATAGAGATTTTGTGGCTTTTAAAAATATTGCCATAGCCTCTATTTAGTAATATTCTTAAAATTAATTAGAGGACTGTCAAAAAAAAATGTGAATACGTGACAGTTATCACAACTAAGCTTTTTTACAGTTGTTGATACAAACTTTCAGATCAAACAGTGTTACAACCCATTAAAGGTAATTTACTGGCCAAACTATCAACAGCAGTCAGCAAGTAATAGAAGTCAAAGGAGGATTTTCCTTAAATAAAGAATTTCAATTATTTTCCTTACCATCATTTGTTTGTTTTCCCATATAATATATATGCTATTAAACTCTTCTCTTGAAATAATTACACTAATATTACAGGTGTGTCACTATTTAATGGCTGGACAGGTGAAGAGTGTAAAACCATGCCTTAAACAACTGCAGCAAAGTATTCAGACCATCATGGCTCCAACATGGCCGGATGATGATAGTAAGTTACTTTCCTTATTGAGTGTATGGTGGGTATGGGGTATATGAATTTTTGTGTGTAACTTATGCTTTTCGCGTTTTAAATCGTAAAGTATTTTATTTTAATGTACTTAGTGATCAGTATATTTAAAAATATTATCAAATGTCAAATGCAATAGTAGAAATGTACGGCTAATAATCAAAGCTATAGCGTGAGGTATTTCATCTATTATCAAGTGATTCGCATGCTTGTCAGTTATCCTCTATCATTTAAAAAATCTAATTTTATATATCTTTTCAGCCGTGTGCGGTGGGAGCGTAGGTGGGGGAGAGTCGTTCATTTGGTTATCGCGGCAACAGCTTTACGTGTTGGTGTATCTGGTGACTGTGATGCACTCTGCGCAGGCCGGCTACATGGATAAGGCGCACAAGTATACAGAAAAGGCGCTAGCGCAGATCGATAAACTGACTTGTGAGTTTTTTTATTAGTTTTCTTTTTTTTTAATATTAAAAACGGATAGTAGACAATAATATACATATACATGTTGGTTGTACAAATGTAAGCTGATTTTTACTATTGAATATTATTAACATAAAGCCCACAACCAAACTATTATTTTTTAAATCAAATTCAGATGACAATTTTGTGTTTGATACAACAATGCTTCTATTAGATATTGATTTGTAAGCATTATTAATCAACGTTTGTATCACGTGGCTTTCTTACAGCTAGTGAAGATGGTGGGACGGTGGTCTGCGCAAGCGGTCTATCTGCGGGTCGGGCGGGACGAGGCGGCGCGGCGCTAGCGTGGCGCTTGCGAATGGCGCTAGTGGAGCACGCGGCGCTGTGCCGGCTGGTGGCTGGCGGCAAAGCGCATGCGCTCCACGAGATCGCGAAAGCCGCTCATCTGCTAAGACATCCTCCCGACGGTATTGGATTTTAAATATTGTCTGTTTCTGCGAGTAGTTTACATTTAATCATAATGATGTCAATATTGTCACATTATTATGATTGAATACAAGCTTAACACTTTTTATAGTTTAAAACGCGTTGCCAATGCTTTTCAGCCGGTATAAAAATAAACTGTTTTATATGTGACTTATTATATTTTACAAAAAATAGTAAATAAAGTATATGACTAGCCATAAAATTAAAACCAAACAAGAAAAACATATTTTAGCTTATATATTAAGTATCGTCTGGAGTTTACACGAGTATTATACATTTAATTAAACACTTTTAACGGTTTAAAACTCGAAATGTTGTAATTAACAATTGTAAAATATATTTTTCGTTTGTTTCGTTAGTTAAATATATCGCAAATAAGTCTACTAATATATTCCGCGTTTTAAACTGTTAAAGGTGTTCTTTTAGCTTGTTCTGTTATTCTGTTGCATTATTATGCACTTCACGTCATGAGAATTAAATAAAAAACTGAAGAAAGATATAAATAGTTAGAGTACGTACGTCGGTTTTTGTGATCTAGTCTATATTCCGCCTTTTTTGTCTATGGACTATGTATAATAATCCTTCTCATCTTTTTCAGCCCAGTGCGCAGCGGCGCATACCCCTCAGCTGCACTGCCTGCTGGGCCTGTACGCCATGTCCATGAATTGCATGGAGGCTGCCGAGGCACAGTTCCACACAGCTATACACGTGAGAGTTTCCAACAAAAAATATTTTAAATCATCCATAAAATCAATCACGCCAAAATTGTGTTTTTTACAATTTGTATCCAGGTCTATTTTCGTTTAATTACAATTGTATTCCAAGATATCTAACTTTAGTTAAATAAATTTACTTACCATGAAGTTGGTATATTATCATATTTATCATAACTATATTATATAGTTAACTAGGATTGCTTTAAGAATGAGAGGTTGTAAGTTCGAAACTCACGAATATAAATTGCTTCAGTCAGAAAAGTCTGCCCGTGAAGACTTATAAATAATGCCTTAACATCATAAGATAATACTTTGTGGGTAGTTTGTAAACTTAAAAAATATTATAAACAAAATTTTCCCATTTCAGATGTCACAAGAGAGAGATCTATGGATGTTCGCAAAACTGAATCTAGCAATTGTATATTTAAGAGGACGAAGAGATAACGACTTAGCTCAAATTATGGAACAGGTACACTTTCTTACATATTAAACAACTGGGGCTATGGGAGGTATGTGTAGATAATGAAAGAAAAATCGACGTTATTAAAAACATACCTGCTTTAAAAGTTTATTAGAAAAGAAGTAAATTAATTATAATGTGCAGGTAAGGCCAGAAGCGTTACCTGCGTATGCGCATGGTCTCCGCGCTGCCTCGTACTACGTGCTTGGTCTACAGGCGTTCTTCCAGGCGAGATATAATGAAGCAAAGTGCGTATAGAGATAAAAATATAAATTTGCATTTCCTTTACCGTTAACCGTTGGAGGTCCAAAAACTAAACTCAAACCCAACTCTGTCAAAACTAAACCACTGGTTATTTAACTTTTATAAATATTACTCATTAATTTCTCACAGGCGATATTTACGTGAAACGTTAAAAATGGCGAACGCGGAGGACCTGAATCGTTTGACGTCCTGCTCTCTCGTGTTGCTCGGGCATATTTTCCTCTCCATCAACAATTCTAGGGAGAGCATGAACATGGTCACGCCGGCTATGCAGCTCGCTAGCAAGATACCAGATGTGCACGTGCAATTATGGGCCTCTGCTATACTTAAAGGTTAGTTAGCATTGTGCAAGGTTGTATAATGGGTCTTCAATTATTATTTCTTTATATCAATCTATGCATATTTTAATTTTTGTAGTATTTTTGGTCAAAGTTCTAGAAATCGCATTCTTAAACTCTTGTTACAGATCTATACCGACTAGCGGGGGATACGGAACGAGAAAACGAAGCATACCAGATGCACTGCAACTTCTCACAGGCTCTGTTAAAGGACCACTTCCAAGCGACGCAGCTGCCGCAACACGCGCTGGTGCACTGGACGAGCGGGGCGCCGCCCGCCCTACCACCTGCTGGCAATACGCCCAGCGTCAGCCACACGTAGCCAGAATATGAATGGAGGGTTAACAATCTACATCACGTAAAGTAATCCCGTTTGGAAATGCATTCAATCCTTCAGTGACCTGTGAAGTGATTTCTTAAGTTTGAACAACTTGTAACAGTTTGAACTTATCGGTGAAGAATTTAAGAAGGACTGAATGTTAAAATTCAGAAGTGCGATGCTTAAACGCATTGGCGTCTTCATTATGATTTAACCAACCAGGAGGCAATTGATCACAAACTGTGCTACGTCACTCCTCACTCCCATATTTTCCCCACCTTTGCATTACCACTTATGCGGTGAAAATACTGATAACAATAATCGAAAATTTCCTTTTGCATCTGAAGAAAGTACTTGTGAACTAACTTACTGAACCCCTCCTTGAGTCTGAGTTTGAAGTAGCTTTGGTTAAAGCTCAAAGTTGTGGGAACCGTGACAATATATACCATGTTCGTTAAGTAATGGCGGAATGTTTCGTATTCAATTGATAGAGAATTATTTGACATTACAAATTGCTTATACGAATATCCGCTGTGATAGCAAATCAATGACTAAAAGAGATTGACTACAAAATTGTGTGCAACAGACTGCTTTTGTAATAGGGCTTTCTTTGTGCTTGTTAAAATTATCAATTGTCAAAAGCATTCTTCAAATTTAATTTGTGATTTTGAGTAAAAGTCAGAGAATCTATTAATTAATTCATCCATCATAATTACAATATCTTCTAATTAAATTATCTCCAGATTATTATTGAAATTGACACTTTTAAAAGCATCTTGAGATTGATTCTAACAGCGTAAGCCAGTGATTTCAGTTCAACTGATTTTCTGCCGCTACAGCATTTTCTTTTGATCCCATCTTAAGACCGATAGTAGCACTCCCAGACATCTTTGATTCCATTGTAACATTAATTTAAATGTTGCATTAACGACGTTTCCCTTTGAGAAACTGACCAGCAAATTACATCTCAAACTTAAGTTGACAAAGACGCTTCCACGCGTATTTTGTCAACTTAAATTTGAGTGCCTAAGTGATCCCTATCAAAGCTACAAAAATATGGAACGATGGTTTTATACACCTTTAAAATCGAGCCCGGCATTTTTTGCGTTAGTAGTTCTAAAAACACCTGCTACATTAGGAGAAATAGCTATTTCGTATTCTGTCTCCGTCACGGTACGTCATTTAGAATTCAACTAAGAGACAAAATATGGAGTAGTTAAAACTACTCACATAATACGTTACGAAGCTACTGGCTCAAAAATATCTAAGTCTTTAAAAATCTATAATCTGTGGGTAGATTTTTTTTCATCCAATCTCACTCTTCCACTTCCTTCCTTCCGCGGGTACTAAATATGACACGATTGGCTCTTACAAAAACGCGTTTTCGCGTTATACTTATATTTCGTTCTCTAATAAACAAAAACGCCTGGGAAAGACAAAACTAATGTAATGTCGAATGTGATTCGAAGACCTAATATCTAAGGACTGATTCCAAATTGTAAATATATGTCGATTAATTAATGAACAAAAACGTCTCATATTTATTTTAGTGACTTGTTAGTCTACGTTATTGTTAATATTCGACTTTGCTCCATTAGGCTTTCTGTTAAAACACGAGACTATTGTATTGCAATATTACATTTTAACAGAGAATCTCAGAGCACGTGCGCTTAGTACGAGTTTGTAGACGAAAACATTACCTAAAGTTGGCCAACGAGGCCGACAATTTGACACAAGGAAACATTCAATAAGAGTTGATGGATCTGAAAGTATGTAATTAAAAAAAAAGTTGTAATAAACTACAACTTACAACGGTATAAAACGCGAAGTAATGCTTGTTGCAAAGCAATTCGAAACGTCGATGCTTAGTTAAGTCATAAAACAATATTTCGCGTTTTAAACCGTTGTGCTTTATTAAAAGCGTACTAACGTAAACTAAAGACAGTGGAAGAAAGAGAAAAAGACGATTATTCATTTTCATGAATTTGATAACCGCCCGGGTTTGTTTGTTTTACTTATGAACTCGTACTAGGTCCCACGGTTAATTTAGTCCTAACGATGTTTTAATGGACGGATTCGCTTTGTATAACTCAGCTATTAGTTATTTTTATATTAGACCCATAACCGACTCTTCCATATCGCTAGATCTGTCCATTGGAAATCAATGTCTCTACTGAGATTGTAAATGTAAAAGTGTATTTTAATTCCGAACAGTGGTCTGTGGCCTTAGCGACGGGTACACTCGCTGTTGTTAATATGTAAATAAAAGTTGAATTATTGTAAATAATAATGAAATATATGTTTTTTGCTATATCCCTGGCTTTTATTGTGTTACACAGTAGATAGTTTGTAATATCGATACTGTTAGGATTAGGTACTTGTTATTGCGTATGTTTAAATCAGGGGAAAATGTAAATCAAAAATGCCCGCGACTTCGGCCACGTTGAATAGTTATTTTGGGCGTCACATTTTTGCAAACTACCTCCTCAGCTTTTTAAGTTACAGCTGTTACAGACGTCACCCGCGTCCCGCCGAGATTGCAAGTAAATCTCAAAAGATATCTACTATCGGGGACATTTTTAAGATAATTCAAAGAAGAATTATTATACATATTTTTTAAGTTTCTTGAACCATTGCCGCAGCACAAGCAAGGAAGTTCTTCGTCTCAGTCTAAAGTCCTTCTCGGTAAATAGTCTATCCAACACAAAAAGAATTTTCCCATACGAACTAGTAGTTCCCGAAATTAGCGCGTTCAAACAAACTCTTCAGCTTTATAATATTAGTATAGCGTGTTTTATGCAAAGGAAATATCTGGAGGGAGGCTCTTGGATATCATCTTACACTTATGACATTACTAGCTGTGCCCGCGACTTCGTCCGTGTGAAATAGTGAATTGGGGTAGAATTTTTAATTATTGAGACTGTTTATTAATTTATGTAAGGGCGCATTTAAGGTAGCCAATTTATAGTAAGTGCTCCTTTGCCGCAACACTCTGACCTCATATCACTCCCACTCCTATTCCCAAAAAAACCTACAAAGAAAGTGTCATTGTTCTAGCTTCAAAAACCACGAATTTCCATACAAAACTTTCATCCCCCTTTAAACCCTACCCTTTTCGCAATAAAAATGTCCTTTCTCAGGGTCCTTTACCATCTGTATACCAAATTTCATTCAAATCCGTTCAGTAGTTTTGGCGTGAAAGAGTAACAGACAGACAGACAGAGTTACTTTCGTTTTTATAATATTAGTAAGGATTGATTAAATATCTAAATATAAATAAATCACTTGCTTATTGAAATATTGAGTGCTTATAAACAATTTTGATATCCTACTAGGCTCGTGAGCTTCAATTGAAGTGACAAGAATATTCGCTGCATATAGACACTTCACCACCAGCCGGCTGCGAATAGTGAACGGGATCGGGGGCCAAGTTATTCTTCCTGTAGAAGGTGTCCTTTAGTATAGCACAGCGACCGCGGTTGACGTCGCGAGGTTTCATCCTACTGTGCTTCTGCTGCCAGCCGTAGTCAAAGCTGGTTGCCAGACGAAAGTAGAATCTATTGAGTGAATTTAAGATGTAAATTCGGTTGTTCAAATGTCTTCCTCTTCTATCAGGGATAACACGTCAGGAATACAATGAGCTGGGCGCAGGTTTTAATGGAGTGGTATTTCAAGTATAAGAAAGTGGCATGGTCAATTGTTTTGAATTTAACGCCGATTCTAATAGAAAACTTTCGTTAAAACTGTCACACTGAACTTACATGTGTAAAAGATTTAATTAACACTTGTACGGTTTAAATCACGAAGTACTTATATTGGTTGAGAGTACTACTAGCAAAAATAGGCTACATATATATTTCGTGTTTAAAACCGTTTAGTATTTTCTTAAAATGTATAATCGCGTGAACTAGACAGTGCTTATTTAAATAAAACACTTTAACGGTTTAAAACGCGATATATTACTTAGTTAAACTGAAACGTCGGGCCGAAGTTAAAAATCATTTTCAAATAAGTTTAACTAATATATCGCGTTTTAAACCGTTAAAGTGTTTTATTTAAATGTGTACTACTCGCGTAAACTATAGACAGTATTTAGACAGTGCTTAGTTATAAGATTGATAAACTAACTTACTTATCTTCGGGTGCTTTCTTATACCTAGCCTTGAGGTACCTCTCGGCGGCACCCTTTTCTGTGCTTCCATATAGAAGATCCAAGACCGCTGGTTCTATAGGTTTCATCAAGCTGATGTCATCACTGGGAACGACTTCGTGAGGAATCACAGGGATTGCTTTCGCTGCTGGCTCATTGTATATCTAGAATTTTGTATCTGCACGTAGTGTTGTCGACGTAGGCTTAAGGATACAAGACATTTGGCGGCGACCAAGTGAAAAAAAGGGGAAATTTATTCATTTTTGAGGGCAAAAAATATGTATGAAAGAATGATTCCCCTTTAAAATAATTTTCTTGGAAATCCTATAATGCGTTATGTACCCTACATTATAATGATGTCTATCGTATTTTAATGGGACTTCCAGGGTTTTGCAGTACCTCAGCAAACGTGCATTCAGCACGTTTGCTGAGGTACTGCAAGGGTATCGGACTTCTTCGCGATTAGCATATCGAGGGCTCTAAAATGAACCGCGTTAACACATCAACGAATCGTATAGTGCAAACTTTCTCCGAGCACCTAAACAATCTCATTTTAAGGAACTGGGCAAAAGTGCACGCACTACAGCAAACGCAAATAAACAGTAATATTGACTTATTCGTAACAATTATTATTACAGGTATTTTTAAATGATGTGGGTGGGTTTGTATCTGAATAAAGAATTATTTTAAAATGGTCTAAAACTCGACCACTATATGTCCATGTTTCAAGATAAACTCACGAAAACGACGGGACGCTGACGACGTCGTGTGTCATTTATAAAGCTGTGTTTGCCCAAAATAACTATTTCACATCCGAAGTCACGGGCACAGCTACTGTAAAATATGACTCGGTGAAGACTAGGTACTTCGACGAGTTTTTATTCTCTTATTATACCCAAAGAATATCTGCTTACATCTATAAGCTCCTTTGTCATGCCTATAAGAGTGTCTATATCCCTGACTTGCTTCTCCTTCGCGGCCAAGAGCGCCGGCATCAAATGTTCCGTGTACCATATTCGCTGGCGTCTACTTGATTTGCGCCAAGCGTCCGCACAGTATGCATGGGTCATGATTAAATTTCACTTTAAATTTAGGAGACCAGAACCTACGGTGATCTTTTGAAATATTAATGACGTGTGTCACATAAGTGCAGATAATACTGAATTTAGTCTTTAATTAATAGTGGTTTAGTGCTGTCTGTTTACGCAATTAATATCTATATAATATGTGAATGTCACTTTTTGCGGTTTGAAACGCGCAATGTATAATTAAACTATTTTGAACTACAGTCCGTACTCTGGAAGCTTTTAAATGTGTGGAAAAAGTAAAATTAATGTAAGTAGTAGTAATAAGCAAGTAAAAGGGTATTATTTATAGAAGGTAATGGTAATATAAGGTTGATTTGTTAAATATTGGAATAAAACAAAGCAAAAGTATTTATTAGTTTCAGCGTATTTTCAATAAAGATATACTTACTCGAATACTGTCTATAATTTACACCAGTAGTACACATTTAAATAAAACACTTTAACGGTTTAAAACGCGATATATTAGTTAAACTTATTTGAAAAATGATTTTTAACTTCGGCCCGACGTTTCAGATGCTTTGCAGCAGCCGTGGTCAGGGGGGAGACCGTTAGTGTTTTATTTAAATGTATACTTACTCGTCTCAAAGTGGATCTCCAGAACCAAAAACGCTACTTCGATTTGTAGCGCAAGATTTAAATATATATGTATTTAACTAATTATGTGATTATTATAAACTCACAATAGTATGACCATTATTGTTTTTCGACGTTAGCGCACTCACATAGATTTATTAGAAAAAAAATCTTATTCAAATTATAGGACTTGAGAAAGGTGTTTCGTGCTGTTAAAATATTAACTGCACAGAAAACTTATAAATAAAAAAAGACGATGACTTTTAAACCAAATTCTATGTTCTTTTATTATATTATAGTAACAAAACACAAAAAATAGAAAAAGCAACAATTTTAATCATTTAGTTTGGCATCTACTACAAAAATTAAATAATACTTTAGTCTCACGCACAGCGCAGTATTTAGTAAGATATAGATTATGAATCATGGATTAGTGGGTCGATTAATATCATTGTTTTTCGAGTTCGTATCAGCATCTCTGGAGATCTCTGTTATCGTCGAGAGATTCGGCACAGCACAGGTGACGGGGAACAGTGGTTCCAAATTCGAGCTGTACACATTTTGAGTCTGAATCCTGTCAAACTCCATGAAATTGGTGGACTCCTCTTCGGACACTAAATACCAGTTGCTCGGTGTACTGTGCGGTGATAAATCTTCGGTGATGAGGCTATTCGGTGATGCTGTGTTAATATTCGAACTCAGGGTCGACGTGGTCTTTCTGGAGTTCATGTAATCTATGGCTGAAATTGTTGAAGATCTTTATGTAACATCTTTTAATGTAATAGTAAAGAATGGCGAAATAAAAACATTCAAAGAATTCACATCCACAAACGTCAATCGTACAAGCCACAATAAGTATAAGAAACACGCAAACACACAATAGCGAAATAGGACGTTAAAGTTAAACAAGGTCTAATGAAGTTTATTCAAGGGATAAAGAAATATTAAATTGAAAAAATTCGACGATGAGGTGTAGGACTCGGTAGCTCAATTGGTAGAGCAACAGCACGGAACGCTGACGATGCCGGTTCAAGTCCTCCCTGAGTCGAAAATTTTTTCAATTCATTTTCGATTTTTAAATTATATAGTGCCTTCATGTAAAACATATTAAAGTTTTCAAAAAAATACCTCGCTTGGGAACGGTGAAATTGGCAACTTAAACTTCTCCACAACAGAAATGTCTTCAAGGAAATTTGTGATTTTAAATACTAAAAAACTTACCTGAATCCACTTCGGAGCCATCACGAGCATCATGATCCATAAGTTCTACATCGACCTCGTCGTTAACGAACCGTTGACGCACTCGCTCAGGTTTTGGACTCTGCGTGTCGAGGGTTATGACAGCCGGTTGAGGTGGATCCATTATTTGAACGCTGTCATCCAAACAATCGTGAGCCGAGACGCACGTACAAGAGTGGTTGTGTATGAGATCCACAGAATCGTTCGTCTGAAGGAATATCCCCGACTCCGCATTGTTCGTCTCATTTACTGGCTCATCAGTAATCTTTTTATAAGGTTTTGTTATTTTAACTTTGATTATATTCTTTTGTACTCTAACTTTGCTCTTGCTGGATGGAGGTTTCTCTTTACTGGCTGTCGGTTTAGCTGGTTCTGTTTGCTGATCCTGAGCGGAGCAAATCCGCGGCGGACAAGATCTCCTACCTTGAGAGCAGGATTCGGTGTGTTCTTCAAGGCACGGATCGAAAATGGAAGGCTTGCATTTTGTTTTAGTAGCTTTTGGCTTGCGCGGCGTCGACGTTGTTTTCTTGCCCTTCCCTTGTCCCTTCTGTTTTTCTGCGCTTGTTTTTCTCTCGTATGTTTTCTTGGTTTTTGTCTTTGCATACTTTTTAGCGCTCTCTATGTATAGATTTTGAATTTTCGAATTTAACGATTGCGATATATCTTCGAGTTTAACAGAACACATCTTGCTGAGGAACGAGTCGGACACCGAAGGTTCCTGTAGATTGTAATGATGTTTTGTGCCATCTACCCCCCTTTTCCTCACACTGTAATCGCTCTCCATAAGTGGAGCGCAGTCCCCTTGGGACATTAGATGGTTAAGGGTAACAGGGTCTTTCGGCTCGTCTATGTCATTCCTACTGAGATTGCTTATTAAACTCTTGTTGATTGATACGTTTTCCACTATGGATAGAACAGGCGACGTGGGTTGGGACGGTTCGGATACATCCGCGCTGTAATTCTCGAAGTTGATTTGATCAGCGGCGTTATTATTTTCAATGTTATCGGTTTTTTTATACTGATATTGCTCGCTCGAGTGGCGGAGTTCATCTATTTTCTGTAAATAGTTCGGCGCGTCTTTTTTTTGCATTAGCAGCTGATAGGACTCAGTCCTGTATACGTTACTGTTGATGCTGGAGTTAGTGAAAGTTTTAGTTTGTAAAGGTATAGTTAGATATGAGACGCTGTTATCGCTAGATAGATCTTCGGTGATGCTAGGTACGAGTATAGTTTGACTTATATAATTTGAGGGCCTGTGAGAAGAGATACAGGACATTTTTATTTGTAAAGGGCTGCCGTCCGAGTCTATATAGCCCTGCGCTTCATCGGAATTGACAGATAGGTTTTCGGGGGAGGAGTAGATTCTTGTAGCTTTTATTTGGCTGTCGAAAAAACCGTGCATTAGCAAGAAGCAGTGACAGAGCAGAAGCAAATGTGCAGGGGGATGGAAGCAGGTAGGTTACAAAGCCAAGATTACATAACATCGAATGCAACTTATGTATAGACGGCGATATAAACTAAGCGAGAAAAACCCAAGTGAGTCAGCAAACAAACCGCTAAGCTATTTGAATACAAAGACACATTTGCTGCTGAAACTTTATTTTCGAATCACCTGCTCCCATTCACAGAGCAAAATCTTAAAAATAACACAAGTGACATGACACAACTACTGTCTAAGACAAGTTGTTTAGTACAAGTCTCAGTTTTAACATAATTACGAATTAGTTCTAAAAATATTATTCTACTTAATTGTAATTGATAAATGTCATAATTGTACTTTGATTTGTGTTGTCAGATAGTTGATTAATTGTTAAGTGTTGAGAGAGTATAAAATGACTAAGGTATTAAGATAATCGTCCGTATAACATATACATGTAATATACAAATAGATAAACTCTGTAACGAAACATTAATATTATTATGGTTAATTTTCAATTCCAATGTTGTTCTAAATCAAAGAAACAACAAAACAAATAAATAATTGATTTTTTTTACTAATTGGCGATATGCGTCTTCCTTTAATTATATATTACGATTACGTTTTTATTAAAATTAAATTATAACAGTCAGATAGCTAAGAATAGATAATATAGATTTATAGAAAGATTTTTATATTGAATAGAAGTTTGATTCTAATAATATAACGCCTTGTAATAACTAAATGATTTTAAGTTAAATAGTGATATAAAAAAAGAGTTATGTTAAAACAATTTTAACGGCTTAATATTTCGACATTTCGTCTCTACATGAGCACTCCTACTGTACATAAGAAATGCCGGATCGTAGTTAAAAATTAATTGACAATATGTCGCGTTATAAACCGTTAAAAGTGTTTTCTTTAGTGTGTAAATAGGCAATACTTAAATAATAATTTATTTCACATATCTCCAATTAGTCATACAATAATGAATTAATCTGATTTTATTAATATATTATATCGGTACTGTTTATAAAATAAGACATAGTATAATTTATTTAGTATATAGGTGCGACTATAAGCTGTATGAAGACAGATATATATCCAAAAAGAATATATTTTTTACTAATCTTAATCAAACTCAATCAAGGTTATTGAGTTTTTAAGGAAACATTTCAAAGTAAAAAGCATCTCATCAATGGGGTTTAAAATGTATTTTTGTTGTATTACTGGTCTTTAAGTAACATAATTTAGTGATAATTAGTTAAATGTACTCCAATAAGTATTACTGTAGTGTATTTTTTTTAACTTGGCATTTTTTCGGTAAACAAACACAAAATTTACATGAAATCGTCAAAAACAGGGCTCACAGAGATTCACACAAAAAACCACTTTCGAGTCACTAAAAACTACCACGAAATCACATAGTAAATACCACAAAGTTCATGTTTGATTAGAGAAAAACAAAAAAAAATATACGTAAATTGACAGATTAAGATTTCCTTAGTTTGACATTTACGATTTAAGCAAAGTCAAGGATAGAAGGTAAAAGTTGAACTCATGCACGATGGAGTTTAATTATAATCAAGTAAAAAAAGGCCATCATAAAATTAAATTAGAATCAATATTATCAACGTTGTAACGTATATAATCAACGTTGGTTATATATGAACTCAATAGTTCATATATAACCAACGTTTCTTTATCCCCGTGTCATCTGTGGCAACTACTTCACTCTATTAAAGATTATCACTAGTTCTCTATCGTTTAAAATTGGCCATATTTGTCGTTTTGCCAAGTTAGAAAAAATACACTATATAAATTTAAAAAATACAATTTTAAAATGTTATGTTGTCGTGTGTACTACTTATGTTAATTAAAACAGTAATAACTGGTTTAAAACGCGAATGATATCATAGATTTGAACTGCACTCTATATCCGTGTCTTCATAATATAGTGGCACCTATACGTAGAATTATAATATAATATATTACACGATTTAAAAAATCAAGACACTCACTATCTTGCACGCGGCGGTGCACGCCTGCGCGTCGTTTCTTTAGGCGGAGATGGAAACTTGTAACGAATCTCGTAAGCATCAGAATTGTCTGTGTTTTCGACGTTTTTTGTGAGTCTTTTCTTTGTCTCGGGTGAATTTTTATTGGATATTTCTGTGAAATGAAATGGAATATGTTAATTAATATAAAATATGGATGAAAGATTGTCAAAGGTCCTGAAAATTCATGTCCATAAGAACGACACTGCATAGGTGGGATGGAGTAATTTCTTCATGAACTAACAACTGTAAGTGAAGATTGGTGAATTAATTTTAACTTAGACCCGACGTTTTTGTTGCTTAAGTGACACCAAAACGTCACAAGTAGTAGAATAAACAAAACAAACTATATTTCGCGTATTTTAAATCATCAAGTAACGTATTTATTAAAAGATCGGAATATTAACGAATAGTCTATGAAAATACTTTAAGGAATATTGAAAGACTTGAACCTACGACAGATAGGCAGACTGCCTATGAGTAATTTTAGTATTTGACTCATAAACAGTTCAATTTTCTATTCTGTTGAATATAAAATCTTACCACTAGTGTCCGATTTAGGGGTCCGAGTGCTTCGTCTTGTTGGAACTTCCAATTTATCAACTCTTTTGTCTTCGTCATTCGCTGAAGCGTTCGTTTTTATTGGCATCGCGGTCTTTTTCAACGGGGGCCTGCCTCGTTTTCTGTAAGATTTTAAAACCTTGTTTGTTATGATATTTTAACAATACGTCTAAAAACATTGTATTTGTGTGAATATAAAAAATGTGACGAACCCAAAGAACACTGTCATAAATTTTAAATAGTACCTTTATATAGAATTAAATTATATTGATACATGCTCCTATCGCGCAATGTAATTTCACCCTTAAAAATGTCACTTTAGGGTTTAATGTCTTATGGTTTGCAGCTTAAGAAAATTACCTAGCAATTTCCTGGTCTTCCCGGGCATCGTTGTTATCGTTGCCGATTTGCACTTTCTCTATCTCTTCTATCTCCTTAAATATCTCATTCTCTATTTCATTTACTCTTCTTATTGCTGGAAAACAGGACATTGTTTTCAGATATAGACAAACAGTAACACTATATTAATTATTACGGATAGCGTGGTGTTTATGTAAAAGTAAAACCATTTACCGGTTTTAAACGCGTATTACATAATTATATTAACGGGCTGCTGGAAACTTAAAAACGTCGGATCAAAGTATAAAAAAGATTATTTTCACGTTTAAAACCGTTAAAAGGTTTTTATGTAAATTACAGTCATAAAAAACTTACTACTATAAATAAAAAATCCATTATAGATTAAACAATTACAACACGGGCAGGACATTGTCAATCTACAATCGATTTTTAATTTTTAGTGCAATAACATGTGAAAAATCTTAGTTTTCAAAACTTACTGCTAGCATCTGGCGTTGAGACCCCACTACGAACATCGGAGCAGCTAGGTTTGCGGTTGGTGTCAGCTCTCGACTTGTCTATAAGTTGGACGATTTGTTCCAACGCTGGGTTTATTTGGGACCAATTTCCCTCGAGTTGCACTTCCTGAAACAAGATAGTCGATTCATATCCCAATGCTAGGGACAAGTGTCTTAAACTCGAGGGTTCAAGAGGACCTTTAAAATCTAGAATCAATTTGTCCCATGGTTTAGTAAACCTTGGGACCAATTACTTGAAATTTTGTAGTGGTAGCTGAGTGGGTTTAAGTTAACACGAGTAGTACGTATTTAATATACTTTTAACGGTTTAAAAACACGAAATATAGCAGTTAGTTAGTACTATAGTGATTTATATGGTCAGTTAAAATAGATTCAGAGTAAGCTAACTGGAACGTTTGACAGTTTTAAACCGTTAAAATTGTATTATGTAATTCTTTAACATCGTCAAGATTGCTAACCATTAGAGAACTCAGAATTTAATGCATTAAAAGAAGAAATTACGTGGAGTCTTTTTATTACATTAAATTTTTTAAACACTGTCTGTAGTTTACGCGAGTAGTACACATTTTGATAAAACACTTTAACGGTTTAAAACGCGATTTATTTCAGTTAAACTTGTTTGCGAATTAATAATAAAGAGAATTAATTATTAATTTTGAAGTTTTATTTATTTTGAAGATGCTTTTCATTTGTTTTGAAATATAGAAAATTCTTACTACACATGTGTTCTTTATGCTCTGTTTGACTGATACAAGTCATGCCTGGTCAAAGCACTCTATTCTCCAGGATTTAAACCCAGTACGCTAATTAAATGAAACATACGATCCATAAAAAAATGTCTAAAATACCTCATTATTTTTGACGATCTTAATCTTGAGTGTCGTGTCTTTCGATTTGGGTGCGTCTGCTTCTGGTGCATCTGCACTTGTCTTAACTGAAAATTATTATACAAACTACAACTATAACACTAAATAAGTGTTTATAGCTTTATATATTTTTTGTATGGATGTAAGACAATCATGGTGTCCATTTGATAGAAGACCTATAACGTCTAAATGAGGTGCGCTGTCGGCCTATTTTAGCTTTAAACTCTAAATAGAGTATATATATATATATATATATATCTGGATTTTTGAAATTATTATGTTTCGAATTTATAAATTGGTTATTTCCATTGATGTAAACATGTTGGTATTTTTTGAAGTAAACATTAATAAGTAAACATTTATGTTTAATAAAAAATATTCTTACCTCTTTCGTTTACATTCTTTGTCTTCTCTTTTGGAACTTCCCTAGAACAATCGTTTTGGTGAGATTTTTTTATTATTACTTAATTGAATCAAGTAAAAAAGTTTTAATCGGTATATTTCTATAAAAAACTATATTAAGAAAAAATTATGTAATGTAAGTTTAAAGAACTCTTTTAGCAAAGTAACAACAGATGTCGCGGGTTCGAGCACCACTTGTGTCAAATACAGTTCGTAGTTTACGCGAGTAGTACCCATTGCAATAAAACACTCAACGGTTACCGTAATAAATTCTAAATACATTCAACTAATACATTTCGTATTTTAAACCGTTGTAATGGTTTTATTTAAATGAACAGTTGTGTTGTTTTTTTTTAAACGCTCGTATAGTATGTAACACTTACACGTCTGCAGTTGTAGTTGCTTCGAGAAGGGTATTTTTTTCAGGCCTCGAATTTGTAGCTTTTTCCAATAACCTTATAGGGTAAAGCTTAATTTAGTATTGTTTGGCATATAATTGATATTGCCCATGCAAACAATTATAGTTTTGTTAATTTTAACATTATTTATAAGTAATATTGCACCTCTTGTCAAAGGAATAAATAATAAAAATCAATAAAAAATAAGGATTCCTTAAAATGTCAGTCGAGCGTTCAAGTCCCGCTTGTTCAAGTTAATATATATACAAATACATCTATGAAGTAGATCATCAAAGAGATGAGAGAATCAAAGAAATAAACGAAACTTACTTAGCCAATTCATCGCCCCTCTTCTTTTCTTCAATATACTTCAACTTCCAATATGACTCTTCGTCTGAATCTGCGGTTGGAAGAAATGGTTACTTCTTGAATATCACACTCATTTCGACACTCGACAAACACTCAAAAACGAAGTAAATACTTAGTATGTTCCTTTACTTGGTATTGTATATTAATTATAGTGTTTTTTCCTATTATTTTGTTACTAGCTTTTCTAAAGATAATCTTCTGGTTTGCAGTATAATACAACGATTTGTCAATTTTATATTTTTTGTTATAATGTATAATCAACTCGATTATATAGTCAGTCTATTGTGTATCTAGTTAGTTTTACAAAATATCATCAAAATTCAATTTAATTAAAGAAAACGTTAAATGTAATAAAAGAAAAGGACGTACGGGGATAAAACTGATTTCCTTATTTCTGTATTACATAGTAATTACACGCATTTTTGATGTCTTACCATCTGGCTCGTAACTGAGGAATTTTTTCAGGTTTTTTCCGTCCGTTACAAATGGAAAAATTCTTTTTCCCTGCATCACGAATAATCCGCCGTCCTCGTCTAGGGTACGCATGCGAAGAGACTTCGGTTTCCTAAAATATTTATAGATACTCTTATTAATATCGTCTTTAGCTCAGTGTTTGATGGTTGATTGGATTATCGAATTTTAAAAAATGTATCAATAAGTTGAAAAAAATCGACGATGGGGTGTAGGACTCGATAGCTCAATTGGTAGAGCGACAGCACGCAACGCTGACGATGCCGGTTCAAGTCGTGCCCGAGTCAAAATATTTTTCGATTTATTTTCGATTTCTAAATCAAAATGTTTTTATGATTAATTTTTTTTATTTTTACAGTGTCCTAAAAATTTTGTGTTTTGTTTGTAATTTGACGTATGAGATGTACCCGGGGGCTGTTAGTCTAATTACTTAATGTGAGCGTTGTCTCGTTCCCACAAATGGACGGGCTCGTAGCAATGTATATATATATGTATATGAAATCCGAAGCCAAAATAGGGCGACAGCGCATTGTCTTGTATATGTTACATGGTTGGGGTATTTCACCTGCCATCAAGTGAACCATTGATGGGTTACCCTTCGAATTCTTGTGATCTCGTTTCGATAAGCCTATAGGAATATTACTCACACATATTTTGTATGGCCTTTGTGCTTCTTGCCTCGGGGGGGAGATATAAAATCGGAATCACTCATTGAACTCGCGTCACTTGTATCTGATGAAATATTTCTGTAATAAAAAAAATCTCGTGACAACAAAATACAACGTACAAAATAGTTACTAAAGAAATATAAATGTACTTCATACAAAGAAAGAAGGATTTTGCTTTATGTAAATATTCTATAATTTTATGTCGGTGCCAAGTAAAACATAATTGATATACAGATATAATTAAATACTGTCTATTGTTTACGCGAGTAGTACACATTTAAATATAACACTTTAACGGGTTAAAACGCGATATATTAGTTAAGCATCCGAAACGTCGGGCCGCAGTTAAAAATCATTTTCAAATAAGTTAAGTTAATAAGCCAGCACTCAGATGCATAATATTAAAATAAAATAACTTTGATACTTCACAAGTACCAATATAGATAATATACTTCTAATACTATCATTATAATAGCTTATATATTTAATAATATTGTGTACTTAGTAATTTGATATTGAAGTACCTTACTTATACAATATTTGTTTACTTCGCACTGGAAGGAAAATAAGGAAGATTTTGACAATCTGTGTACTTCTTTCAACAAAATCCAAATCTATTAGTAATTCTAATTATTATCAACTTACAAGGTTGGGTGTAAAACTCGCTTTTTAGTGTAGCTGTGTCTCCTCTTATTATTTCTGGACACTTCACCTGAAAATTTAAACCGATTAAAACTTTAATATGATTTAAATGTTAAATATAATAAGCAAATCTTTAACAGTTGCCATATGTGAGACTTGGCCTATTGGAGAATAAGCATGCGTGTGTTGCCAGTTAACACTTGTCTAATCCTCGTTCTAATAATTCTTGCAACGTTATATTTGGCCATTATTTAAGTAAATGAAAATGAAATAATATAATTAGAGATAACAATAAGTTATTCTCTTTTTATTGAACACAGAAAAAGGATAGTGAGAAAAGATAATGTTTAACAAATAAAATATCTTTCTACTTCCTTCGTAGTTTATTTACTTTCATGCTTTGGTTCAATGAACAGAATCAAAGCAAAATTATTAAAATACCTACCAGTTGAAAATCCAAAGGCATGTCCCAAAGCGTTATCACGTTGCTTCTTTCTAACAATCCCTAGCTTGGGTATATTTTCACCAGGATTGTCTGTGGTACTGGATAGGTTTGAGATACTTGTTACAGGTATAGGTACAGGCTTTTTAGGTTTAACAGTTTTTTTTGGTTCTTTTGTTATTTCCACATTATCAGATTCACTGTTTATAGTACAGGAATATTGTTCTTCATGTACCTTGACACTCTTCGAATATGGGTTTTCGGGATTCTTTTCCAGAATGACTTCCAGCTCATTTGTTCTAACGTTTGCTTCATTTGTGTCTGATAATGTTTCTAGATTAATAACCTGCCCGTCGTGGCTTATGGGTTCATCTTGCTTTTCAGACGGATCCTCGGGAATAACATTCTTACTTATGTGCTTAATAGCATCTGTGTCTGATGCGGATTGCTTATTTAGTAGTTTCTTGCGTTTACTTATTATCATTTCTTGTGATGCTGCCCTTTTCTTGTTCCTTTTAGGTTCAGCCACTTCTTTATTATTTTCTTTACTTTTGTCAAGCTCCTCAGGGTTATTCGGAAGCTGTGTGTCTATAGTGTTGGAATTGTTTGGGGTGTCTTTAATGTTTTTGGTTGATTTAATTTTTTCACTTGTCACCTCATTCCCGCTTAAAATAGATTTTGATGTATTTATTGAGTTCTCTTTGTCTTTTTCCTTTTCAGTTGGTATATTTAAATTGGTTTCCTCTTTCTGTGCTGCTTTAGCTTCCATGTTATCAGCTTGTCCATTTTGTTTAACTTGGTTTTCTTCAGAATCGGACAATTCAATTGCAATCTCTTGTTGTTGGTCAGCTGCCTTTTGAACAGCTTTAGTGAGTGTATCTATATTTTCTTCATCAGAAGAATTTACTTTGACTGTGTTATTAGGCACAACAGCAGTAGCTACTGGTGCTTCACCTTTTGGATCCAGTGCTCTCTCCTGGTCAGATTGTTCCAGGTCTTTTCGTATATCATCTGCTGATCCATAACATGGGTCTAGAATGTGTGTCTCTGTGGAAGCTCTAACATTATCTAATTCATCAATATTAGGATCCTCACCTGATGTATTCTGTTCTTTGTTTTGATCTTTGTTATTTTCGACATCCTTTTCAATTCTGTCATGACCGTTTTCTGTACAACGAGAAATCTTATATAATTATGACAAAAATAAAATATTCAAAGTGTCCAAAAAGATGTACTCTACATTTTGAAGACTAACTTCACTCGCATTTTGTCAAGTTTATTTGTAATAAAATAAGTGTGTTATTTTAAAGTGTTGAATAAATTGCACAAAAGGTGACTTGGTGTGTGGTTACAAAGAATGAACAAAAAGGTCTTGTGACCTTTTTGTAAATGTTACATGCCCAACATAGAAGAAAAGTATGTACATACCTCCAGAAGTTGCAGGTGAGCCTGGCCCCTTATCAACAGGTTCAACATTTAGCTTATTAGAATTATTTGCTTCAACATCGGATCTAAAAAATTAGTGTTAAAGAATATTTGTTTCTACAAATTGTTCATTCAATCCTAATAAGAACATTTAGGTTTGTTCATGATTGCTGCCAATCAGATTCATGGATTTTTATTTTGATAAAACTATATAAGAAACAGACAATTGTAGAATACATTTAACACCTACAATGCTATTACAGAACTTTTAAAATGTCTACAAATAGCTGATTTAATGTAAAGACCTACTAGTTAATAAAAATATAATTAAATTAATTGTTCTTATTGTATTTTTAAACATATTCATCATTATTCTTTAAATAATCAAAGTTATTTTTAACTCCTTACCCCTGTCTGAAGCTGGCTATCTGAGTCAGTTGTAAGCCATAATAAGGATTGTGTATATCTGGTAATATTCTTTTCAAGAAAGTTTCCTTTAAACTTTGCCATGTTCTTGTTGTTTCCTAAAAATATTGCCAATAAAAAAAGTAACAGAATTTGTATTCCAAAAACATTGTACTCAATACCTTAGATTTTGCATAATCCATCCACATTTTTCTCCCTCTTATTTCACCATAGGTTTTGTGATCCACAATATAATTTACAATTCCCTTCATCTCCTTCATGGTATATGCTTTCCTATGATTATTGAAGAAAGAAAATTACAATGTGATGATAACATTATTTTTAAACTACCTACTAAAAAAAGGCTAAGGCTAAGATAATTCAAATAGAGGGCTGGTATTATTTTTTCGTTAAGCCCTAAATAAATACGGTAAAAGAATGTTTTTCTAATGAGCACACGCCGAGATTGTTAATTTCTATCGAAATAAATGTTGTTACACATACTATGAAAACACGAAAGCAAAAAGTATATATATTTAGACCATAATATAAGTCCGCATTACAAGAAATCGTAAAATAAAACATTTATTTGATTATAATTTGAAATGCACTCTTACCCGGTCATTGTGGTACAATTTTGTTTTTAATATTATATCTTGAAAACAGTTCCTTGGGTCATCAGCACACAATCACAACAGATTGGAAAGTTGTTATACAAAGGCTTGTAGATTTAACATAAAGAAGAAATATTTGAAACTAAGGTGTGGTGCGTGCCATGAATATTCTTTGTTTTGCCGATACAACTTTAGCAAAAAGAAACTGACCACCTAGGAAACTTTGTCCTTCCGAAAAGCGCCAAGCCGGGTAAGCGGCGTTTCAGAATAATGTTGCTAGTTACATATTTAAAATTTTCCATAATTGCTTTCATTTCGCCTTAAAACGTTTTAAATATGTCACATAAATTTATATATAAATTGACTTGAAACATTAGTTACAAAGTTATAGGTACGCAGAGCATTTATTATAATATAAATTTAAGTTAATAAATTGTTTCTTCCTCTAGAGCAAGGTGTAAACAAATTTCTGCGCCTATTTCAATAATTCATTTTGTGTTAACTATGTATTTAACATAGTTGATTACCTTTCTGTGCTCTACCTTAGCGTAACATTTAACAGATTTCCCGGGATTCTTGGCAACATTTTTAACATTGATATATTGAGATGGCTAAATAATAAAGTTCAGGTGTAGGCATTTCGTCGTGTCAATGAAAAAAAGGCGAGCAAAAATGTATTGTACATATTTTGTAAAATAGCAAACATTCATGTACAAAATTATTATAGCAACATTGCACTACAGAGTACACTAATATTTAGACTGTCTGTGGTTTTATTTCTATACACATAGTTTTTTTTTGTTATTTAGTGTACATATTATATTTTAAATAATAAAGCTGTAATGAAATAAAATAAATAAATATTAATTCTAAGGTTTAAACCGCATAAAACTTTTTTTCATATGTTTCAGAATTTTAGGAAAGGGGTTTACATAGAGAGAGCCTTAGGATTTCTTTCGGGATCTTGCAATTATTTTTCTTTACTACTTTCACACTGCGTTCTTATTAAAAAAATTTGAAAGCACATATAAAATCTGATGTGTAGATTTTATACGTATTTTTAAGTTACTATAACTAGGTATCTACTTATAATAACTTATATGTACATATAAAATACTAGTTATAAAAACTACATGGACATATGAAGTTTTTTCATATAATTAAAATTCACAGGTAAATAAAAAACTCTGTAGAATTAAAGGATAATATTACAGATACAGTACTTAAAATAAAAATTGATAGCGTTCTAATTTACAAGAGGGCATATTATGATGAATTAATTAGTATAACACGCGCGGTAACAAACAATCTGTAAATTTCGGATAGTCAGTAGTGAAATAGTAGCGTTAGTAAAAAATATATCAGTGCATTAAATTATATTTATATGATAATACATTTTTAAAGATGTTACAGTACATTACTGCAGCGGCTCGAAAGAATCTTTTACGTGCCAATTAAATGTATTATTTTTTTTCCCAAAATAGCTTTCTTTGTGCCAGCCAGTTCGAAATTTAAATTAGGCTATATTCATATGTTACCCTTTTAGTCGTTATGTTGCGAAATAGAAGATCGTTCCATTTTTAAATTACTCTACAAATATGATATTGCATAGTAATTTATTTGGCCGCTAAACACGACAAATGAATTTTCATACAACTATCGCCGGCCACTGCTCAACCAGCAAGTTCGAAAAATATATTTTTAAAAGTAATTTTATAGAAGTCTTATTTTTACTTTAATCTGCTGACCTTACCTATAGAAATAAAAAATATTAACGTACCAAATAACAGATCAGAAATTAACGACTGTGTTTAATTTAACAATTCTAATCCAAACTGGCAATTTATATTTTGTACCACATTGTGTGATATAGACAAAGCGATCGTACGAGAGATGAGAGCGAGAAAGCATAACACCGTCTGCCACTCACATTGTTTCTTTAACCGCTCAAGTTATAATAATTATTATGTTAATGTACCTATATAACTAATATTAAATATACATATTTTAACTGGAACATTTAGTTTTGACTTTGAGATCTGCCCGCTTTCCGATTCATAACAGGACTGCCGCCCATTTGACGCAGAAGACCTCGTAGACCCTTTGCTTCTCGTAATCCACAATCTAAGTGTTCCGCAGGTATTGCAGAAAAATCGTCAATAAGTGGCAGCGGACCACTGAGACGCTCTGAATACTGGGCGAGGCGCGATTGATGTCCACTCGGCGAGACTTTATCGTTTGCTGGTTGGCTCTAAAAGACAAAGAACGATGTAGTGGCAACATAAGTCAGATACATCTATGTTAACACAATATTTAAAAAAAAGTTTATAGGGTAGGAACTATAGTTGCCAATATCTATACTAATAGTGTAAATCTGAAGGGTTTGTGTGTTTGTTTAATCTCATAACTACTGGTTCGAATCGATCAATTCTTTTGCGTAGGATAGACAAAGGTCTATCCAATGCAAAAGAGTGTTTGCAAAAATAAGTAGTATAATCCCAAAAATATTATAAATTTTCCACGCGGTCAACGTCGCGGGCACAGTTAGTTTAAATTATTTTAAAACTTCCAACATTAAGTTCATCTTTTAAGTGTAAAACAATACTTAGGTAACAATAAAGTCAATGATGGTGTAACAAATCATAATTCAAATATATATTTGGATTGTTTCTGATGTTTGGTGTCTATTGCTAATCATTGATATCCCTCAAAGTCTTACAGTTGCTTGCACAATTGGTCATTTGCTACTTCAATTTAGCTACCTTGTCCAGGT
Organism: Leptosia nina; assembly: GCA_963661955.1. NCBI lineage: Eukaryota > Metazoa > Arthropoda > Insecta > Lepidoptera > Pieridae > Leptosia > Leptosia nina. The sequence continues at coordinate 1,407,404 of CAVLEF010000203.1, read as the reverse complement.
GATGTCAAAATAATTTCTAGTGACTTAGAAATATAGTTTAAATCAATATTAACAGAAAAGGACTGCAAACAAGAATTTAGGAATATATTATGCGCGGTGCAGTTCTTAGTATCTTTCCTACCTTGCCCTTTAATGAAGAGATTTCTTCCTGCAACCTTTTAACAAGAGCCGCATCACTTTCATAGCTAGTAAGTGTAGGCTGTGGCATACATTGAAACACGGTTGCTAATAAATTATGAAGAGAAACAATCACACTATCCTGCCAGCCTCTTGTAAAATAAAGACTGAATGATGGATTTTCTTCAGGCTTTGTGATATATGGTAACACTGCAACAACCAAAGTATCAGCACTTAATTTAAAAATATTAATAGGCTTTTGCTTCAATCTGGACTGCCAAAGTCGATTAATTTTACCAGTATTCAAAGTATGGATGACAAGAAGAGTATCATGGTTATCGTATTATTAGTAATCTGTATATTACCCATCTATACTGTGCTACTGAATTCAAAAATATTTTTAACAGGAGTCATTCAATGTTTAAACTTACTATACCAATCTCTCCATTCACTTTGACCTTGCAGCTCGGGCAACATTTTAGCAAAAAATTCAGCAACTTTTTCATTCCTTACACCACCTGTACTCTGTGCTGCAATGACTAGGTAAAGCTTGTACAAGCTGTATTCTATTTTACGAACCCCTAAAACAATGAAATTGGACCTTCAAAATCTTCAAAGTATTCTTTACAATTGATCTAGAAAATGTGAGGACTAACCAGGCTGTACATGAACTTCAAGTTTGGCGAAAACTAAATTGTCTAGATGAGTCCAATATTCCTTCAACCCATTAAGATCGGAAACATTAATAAAGTGCAAAACCTGGTCAACAATTTTGTCAACTCTGAAACCCTTATCTTTATCAGACTTTAGGTCGCTTTCAAATGCTTTTACAGTCGAAGTGAAACCCCGAAATAATAGATATTCACGAACTAATTCGTCAACAAACTGTAAATGCGCCATTAGAATGAAATACTAATAAATTAGAGTTATGCTCACTGTTTCCTGCTAAATTTTGTTTTGTAAACATAAACTTGAAGTCCTTTATTGTTAACAAAACTCGCAGACTAAAAATGTTATTAATAATTTTGACATTGACAGTTGAAATATGGTTGACAATGACGATCTTCGGCAATCAGCTGTCGAATTTAGATTAATGCGATACTTTTATCGAATAAATATTAATTAAATAATTACAATGATAGGCTGTATGTTAAATGGAGTGGAATTTCAGTGATTTACCATTAACGTGAGCAAGGTGGTGGTCTTGGGGGGCGGTCTCTGCGGATGGCGGGCGAGGAGTCTGTCGAGTGAGCGCGACGGGCGCGGCTCGGCAGGGCCCCCGAACACGCAGGCATGCAGCGCTATGGGGGAGGCTGCGGGCACGTCGCGTGGTCTCCGCGTCTACAAGATCGTGGTGCTCGGCGACGGCGGAGTGGGCAAGTCTGCGGTCACCCTGCAATTCGTCAGTCACAGCTTCTTGGACTATCACGATCCGACCATTGGTAAGCTATGTCAATTCAAATTATTTTACCTTATTTATGGGTATAGCAAAAGTACAACTGTGTATAACAATTTATATAATTTTTATTTTATTTTTCTTTACTTAGTGCAGTGTACCAATATGGAAGTATACTCTTTCTTATACTATTATGAGAAACTGTGAGATTGCTAATTGTCACTGTGAATAGAAATATGTTTATTCAAAATTTACAAATATAAACAAATTTATCAAACATAATTTATAAATTATATTTTTTTATTATACAGCTATAAAAATAATATGGTTGTCTCTGATAAGGGAGTCCACTCAGCTATTTTGGGACTAAAGTCTCAATATTGAATATGATATTCTGTGGCCCCATCATTTAAATAAGTTTACCTATACCGCTTGTATAGGTAAAGTTATTTTATAACTATTGGTTAAGTAACTTATAATGTTGTTTTATTTAGTATATTAACATGGTATTATGGCTCCAATTTAAAAATAGTTTTGGTGGACTGATTGTATGGAACCTGTGAGAAATGCTTAACTATAAAATGTATCAAACCACAAACTACTAAAAGATATGAAAATAAAATTAAAATATAATTTGCAGAGGACTCATACCAACAACAAGCTGTTATTGATGGGGAACCAGCCTTGCTTGATATACTTGATACTGCTGGACAGGTAAATAATAAATTGAATTAAATTTATTATTAACTTCAGGTTGCCTGGAAGAGATCGCTACTTAGTGATAAGGCCGCCTTATATTTATAAGTACATAAGATTTTCCTCCTTAATATGCATTGTTTGTGGTGTGTTTTATAAATAATAAAGCAAATAATAAATATGTCTATATATCCCGATATAGATAAATAAAAAGCCTCTTTAGCTATAACTGTCAAAACATTACATTATTTTATGGAGTTTTGGTATTATGGATAAAAACTTAGCACCACATGATTTTTGGTCTAGGCAATATATATGTATTTGAAATAGTCATGTCTATTTCATTTGTTAGACAATTACTTAAAGCTTAAATTGTCCTTTGTGACACATCTTCATAAATAGTTCAGTACTTCTCAATTTTATTTTTAAATACCATCTTTGTACTAAAATATATTACTGGAAATAATTAAACCATCAGAGGATAGCAAATCCTAAGTTTTTTAAATTCTTACTCCATTAAGTCTTGTTGATATTAGAGCAAAAAGAAAATTAAAAATGATTAAATATGTATCAACAGGTCAATAATAAATGTACATCACAGAACACGATTTAAGTCTTTCATCTATCATAACTGGATTAAATTATTACAGGTTGAGTTTACAGCCATGAGGGAACAGTATATGAGGTGTGGAGAAGGTTTTATGCTCTGCTACTCTGTGACTGATAAAAGATCGTTTCGGGCGGCGTCGGAATATAAGCGCTTGCTGGCACAGGCGAGACCTTCGGAGACATTGCCGTTGGTGTTAGTGGGAAACAAGCTTGATTTAGCACCGAGGTTCAGACAGGTAATTTTAAACATTTTAGAATTTTATACACAATAAAACATTCGTGAAATCCCGATTCCCTTCGTCGGGCATGGGGTGTATACATTTCTGTGTCCGTTACACTGATGGGGTTTATTTACAGGCAAGCTGAAAAATATTTGGTTTACCCGAGATCGAACCCAGGACCTCTCTTGCTTAACGCAATGTTATCATTTAGCTACAGAAGCAGTCAATATTTTTATATAATTTATACTATTTTATATATATGCAATTTTGCTTGGCATTTTTTTTATAATAATTACTGTTTTTAAAAGCTTTAATATTTTTCACACGTTATTATAAATAACTTAATACGAAACTGTTAAGGTTGGAAATTAGATTGCGCGAGAGGTGCATGTAAGTATATAATAAGTTGAAAAAAATTCGACAGCACGGAACGCTGCCCGTTCAACAATTGCCCGAGTCAAAAATTTGTTCGATTGATTTTGATTTTTAAATTATAAGTGTTTTTACTATTTTAGTGGTAATTGCTATACAATTATATATTCAGTAATAAATTCGTCATTACTTTATAGGTAACCACGGAAGAAGGCAAGGCACTCGCCACACAGTTAGGATGTCCATTTTTTGAAACATCAGCGGCTTTGCGCCATTTCGTCGATGATGCCTTTCATGCGTTAGTTCGCGAGGTCAGACGGCTTGAGAGACAAAGACAGGTGAACCACTTGTATTATATTGCCTAGCACTCCATTTTAGATTTGTGAAAGAATAAGTAATAAGTATAAGATTCAGTTCCCATAAGTAATAGTCAAAGATATTGTTTTTTATTACAGTCATCGCTTGTTGGCACAAGCATATCCACTGGGGGTGGAAGACGTCGCTGGCGGCGTCTGCGCAGCATATTTGCGCTGGTTTTTCGTCGCAGAAGGCGTACCCCCTGATGTGTCACATTAAAGGTTTGACAGGTTTGCTGCAAATATTTGAGAGAAACGGTAAAAAAATTATGTTCAGTTTAAAACAAATGTTGACAATGACATAACATTATTTTGAAAAGTTTTTATAAAGACATACCTACGTCTAAATGGAGGGGGAGATATTAACACGACACTTGTTGTTCCAACAGAGCTGTCTCATTAAAATCTAACCAAAATGAATGTAACGAGATTATCGATGCGATAGTGTGTAATTAAATACTAAGAGTAACTAATTTAGCTAATTTTCAGAAATATTTACTCGAAACTAAAGATAATCTATATCATAATAATTTATAGATGTAATATAATCGAATATTTGAAAACAAAACACCGTTTAGTTTATCCCGTAAACAGGGTGAATTTAAACATCAAAGAGATTATATTATAGGACACAGCAAAAGATAAAATGAAGAAAGAGATTTGTATTCCCTATAGCTATTGTTTAAGATTAGTCAACACTAACCTTTCACTACCTCATATAAATTATCCTTAGGTTTCTACTAATTTGTGTTCCAGCTAGCTTAAGTATTATTGTCAGTAAGGTAATTCTTCCTATTGTTTTTTACTCTTTTTAATCGTTACTTGAAGTAAGTGCATTTAAAATCTATATGTGGTAGGCCTATTTATGAATAACCGACAAACTAATCTACGCTATGGTTTTATAACTTTTTAAATATCTGTAGACTGTTTATTGTTCACAAAAAGTTTCGCTTGATCAGTGGGACATTTGACACTATAGGTTGCCATAAACACAAATGTGAATAAACTCTGTATTAAAACGAGTTTTTGAAGGTGATGTATTTTAGAATGAAAAATATTTCAGCCCTTACTTACTTACTAATTCTATTTTAAAACTAAATTTCAAGACTTCCGCAACGAAATAAAACCAGCAATAATTAGTACCTTGATTCATATGAAATATATAATTATTCTTATTTCACATACAGTATACTATTCTCTAGTTTTTGACACAGTTTCATCACTATCGATTACAATGAACAAGATTAAAACAGTTCTTTTTGTTACTAGTAGTAATATTGTAAATGTCAACCCCTAGAAAGAGTCCTAATATTCACTAGTAAAATAGAGTTGCGCGCGCGCAGATAGTTGTAATCAAAATAAATCGGAATTGAGTAATATAGTTCATTAAATAGTAGGAAGTTTCCGCCCAGTTTTAAGCGAATTGTTACCAATAATATTCAACGCAGAACTTAACAATTACTTATTGACATAGTTTAAAACTCAATTGGTTTATTTTAAGTGTTTAAATTAACTAAATCACCAATCTAAGAGTGCTATTTAGCTTGACAAATTATAATTTTACAAAGTTTAAACTATTGGAAAATGTTAACTTCTGCGTTGGATATTAGAGGGTAATGTTTCGATAGTGAGTTTTAGAAGCCCCATTTTTAGACATATAGCGGATTATAACGTTATTTTTATGTATATTTATTTATATAACGTAGATCGTAATAAAATAAAGTGAATAGTTGGTCCGGGTAGTTTTTTGGTTTTAGTACATACTGTCTGTACTTTACGCGAGTAGTACACATTTAAATAAAATGCTAACGGTTTAAAACGCGATATCTATTAGTTAAACTTATTTGAAAATTATTTTAACTACGGCCCGACGTTTCGGATACTTATTATATGCATATATATCGCGTTTTAAACCGTTTAAGTGTTTTATTTGAAGGTTAGTATGGGACTCTGTTCATTGTGTTTTTATTGAATATGTAATGAAGAAATCTCGCGCCAAAAAAATCCGGACCGAAAAGTCCACTTGTATTCCCTGTAGTGTTGCCATTTCGTTAGGGTTAATGAATTTTACCTTGAAGTACAATTAAGCGGATAAGTGAGATCGAACGAGCTCCTCGTAATCTGTGTGACAGATACAGCAATAAGATATAAAGAATTATATATTTATATTGTAAATTAATTTGATGTGTGTTTATTAGTGTTATATTTAATGTTGATATCGTAACCTCTAGTTCGATACGCACAAATTTTAGCGTAGTGTTTATTGTGTATATTTGAGTGTAGCGGTAAGCTTGGTATAATTTGTCCCAAATATGAAAAAACCTCTTTTCGCAAATCAAAACGACGACCACAGACAGACTCATAAGTTCATTTCGTGGAGCGGCTATCACAATCGGTGAACTTTAAAAAAAAATCTTTTGAACGGTTTAAAACGCGATATTTCCTAAATAAATATAACGAAGGTGCGAATGCTTTGCTGGACACGCGGGGTGGCGATTAAACCATTGAATCGAAGCATCTTAAATCTTTAATAGCATATATGAGACAAGTTACATTAAAAGTCTACTAATATGGAAAAGGGCGAATCTGCCCTTAGTGCAATAACACCGTGTCAAAGTAGATTATTTAGTGTTCAAAGTATTACTAAGTGCGCATGAGCTTCTCTTCTCTGTAAAACTCTTTTACAATTTCTATTCTTAATGTGTACTTATCTATCGTATAATTCTGATTACAATTTATATTCTCAATGGGGGCATTTGACTACATAAAGTCAAGATAGCATCTCAAACCAGGTCCAGAGAAACGAACCAGAACGTGTTACTTTTTGGTTCGTGTCTTGGAATAATTCTTATTGAAACACAATAAACTGTAATCTTTAAACATTAAAAAAAATTGGACTACTGACCGAAAAAAATCAAATATTCCTCTGTGCTCAGATGATGTAAAAAAACTATCCTTTTATGTTCTTTAAAAAAGAAATGTTATATTTTTCGTGGACTGAAAAATAGGTGGTCAATGCTTGAAGACGTTTCTATGTTTGTGGTTTAGTTTGAGTAAGTAGAATTAGTCAGATAAATAAAATAGTTTACAAACTCTACTTCTGCTAGAGCTACTTAGGTTTTCGAGCTGTTCAACCAGCTCGAGATACCAAGTAGCTTCCCAAAATGGCCGCGAAAGCCTTTGATCTTCTTCGACTGCAAATAAAAAAAACGTCTCTAAGTTAATTTGATCGTAGTGTTTATGTATATCTATGTCTAGTCATTATTTTAGGTGTTGTTAGACATTGGATCTTTAAAGATTTTTATACGCAGTTTAGAAAACAAACCTCCAGCATAGATCGCGGTACGGATGTTTAGCGCTGAACGAATTGAGGGGGAAATCTGTACAATCGCGCACGTAGTTAATTGGATAATGTGACTGTACTCGAGAAGCAAGCGTTGCGTCGTATTGGTCCGAAAAGGACAACACTACTGGGGAACCAATCAACGCTAGCGCACATGACGTTCACTCGCGTCGTGCCCGCTTCCGTCTCTTCGATACCTTAGTTTTGACTTCTGCGCAGGATTCGTTCAGCGCTAAAGATCCGTGCCGCTACTTATACTTACTGAGAATGGTTGCGTCTTTGTCGCGCAAATGTGTTTTTCGACGTAAATAAAAGAGACATAAATTGCGTATACTAATCTGTTAGATTGCGTAATTTTTGCAGTAATAGTCTCGTGGAACCAACTCACGTGTATATTGAAAAATAAATAAAATGTTTATAAAATTATTTAGGGTCAATGTAATCTTACAGTTTTAACTATAGTTTTCTATTTCTGACTAATTCCTCCAAAATATGTTGCAAAGGCGTATAAAATTTTGTGTTGTCTATTAATTTTTAAAACCGACAAAACCCCAGTACGTAGGGCCTAAAAGAACCACTTTGACCATAATGTTTATACATTTATATTTAAAGTCTTACATGATGTAAGTGGAAAATTGATACTGGTGTTTTTTCTCAGTCGCGCAAGACCTATTTATCTTTTAGATGAAAGAGACAAAGCACTCGGTAGCTTTTCCAAAGAGCTGTTTCAATAGTGATCTTTCGTTCATTTAAAATGAAACATAGTAAATAAAAATCAAAACTGATGCATTTATTTTACTATACAATTCCTATTTTTCTATTAGTATTTTGTTTGTTTGTTTTTTCGAGATATTTTTATTTTTAGAATTCAATACATATTGTTTAACTTTTAATTATTATTGTATATTGTTAATAATTAACATTTGAAATTGGAACGGAAAAATCGGATTGTTACAGATTATTATTTTTATTAAAAACGACGTACCTATTTTGTTGTATGTAACAACTAAACCAGATATATAGTACCCTTAGATATAGGAAAATATTTTATGCATATTGTGTAAACGTGTGTAGAGATTTTGTTGAATAAATGTCACGTTGAAATTAATTTGTTTTATGCTTAAATTATTGTATCTTTAGTTTCGAAGTTAGATCCCCTAATAATATCTCATATAGATGCGTAAGTGGTTTGTGTCCACCGACCTGCGCTAGGGCAGTGTGGTGCATCTAAGCTCTTAAACATTCTGACCAGCTGTGGGGCATCGTGGGTTACACCGAAAACATTATAGTGTAAGTCATAAAAGGACATTATTTGAGAGAAGCAATGTATGTAAATCGACGGGTCGTGGGTTACCCCACTGGGACCAGCAGGTTCCTAATCAATTTTTAATTTTACTGAAACATGTTGGACATCCCCCGGAAATCCGGATACTAAATGGGTGATTTAATCGCGTTTTGTTTTCAGTTAATGTATATTCGAATATCCAAAGCCAAAATAGGTCCTTAGCACATCATCTCTTTGTCTGTATCGTATAAAAGAATGTATTGTATTTTTTAGGTATGGGATTGTCCATTAATCACGTGAGGCTTGAAAGGGGGGGGGAGGGGTTTGATAAAAATCACGAAAATAACACAAGGGCGGAGGGGGGGTATAGTAAGATATCTCGTGTATTTATTTTTTCGTCAATCGCGCGATTTTTAAACAAATGGTGTTGACATTTTTATTATTGTCCTTTATTTCAGAATAAAATAAGACATATATAATAAGATATATAGTTTATACCTGTATTTATATTAAGATAATATTCAGAAAATTTTAAGATTCTTTGTAGGTACTAAAAATACACGTGATGTTGAGAAGGGGGAGGGGTGGTGGTCTTAAACCTCACTACGTATCACCAATGGGGGGGGGGGGGGTTAAAAATTCTAAATAAAGGTCACGTGATTAATGGACAACCCCTATGCTGTACAAAGCTGTTGTACTTCACCTTCCATCATGTGAACCCTCCTCTTATGCTCTTCTGTCATAAAAAAACAACTACAGAAGACGTAAGTGTACAGTAAGTACTCGTGCAACGGTTCTAAAATAGCAACAAAAATATAGTGTTACTATCCAGACATGAAACAAGACACCTTCTACCAATAAAATCACACTAAACGTTCTTGAGACGGACACTCGCCCATAAAGTCGGAAGTAATGGTCCCCGATGCCCACTGACGCAATCTCTGGACGCACTCAGTTTACACTTCAAGTGTTTTATGAAGGAATTGTAATGGCGCAATTTATTATATTCTGTTGCGTAAATCTTCGAGTAGCAACGGGTATATATAAAATTGAGTTATGTTTCTATATTGAGGCCATCTCGAGAAAAAGTGAGACACAACACATTCGGTTTTGATATTATGAACCTTATAGTTATACGATCATGAAAAGGTCGATCCAAAAAGTAGTATTTCGTCTAACATTAGGTATATGTTTTGATTGTCAGTTAGGCAGTAGACACACGATGGTCGCTTTCGTGACGTCAAAAGTCTCTCAATCAATCATAATCGAACGATTGTCCTTTCGTATGTTTTTCGTTCTTCACTACCTCACTCCGCGGTTCGGTATTTAGATCTTGTCTCAGAAGATAGCCATTACCAGTCTGGAGTTTGGAAGCAGAGTCAACGTTTTCGTTACTCGAAGAACAAGTTAAGGCGTCAATCTTGGTTCACTATTTTAGTGACGGTAATTTAATCAGAGCTGAAACAATATGATGGACATGTGATAAACAAAAAGTTGAAGAACCACGTACCAAAATAATATTATGTTTAACTTTTTTCTATCGGGAAACACTGATTTTATTGCAAGAATAACTCCAAATTAAATAACTCTACACAACTAGCCTTATTTTATTATACTAAAAAACATGCACAATGTCTTTTGACAAACATCTTATAGAAAAAATTGATATATAAAAGTGTTAGGTGCCTTAAACTCAATATAAATATATAGTATTTTATACATAAAATACCCATTATAATTTTACGTTGTAGAGTGTAGACATTCGCAACACATTTTACGATAATACCCTGTAACAGTTACTGGTGTTATAACAACATATTATTGCGTAAATACTAAAGGTTTGGTCATCAAAATTGCAATATATTTTCTGTTATATTCATTATATAGTAATATATAAGAATCACGACAATATTCTTAATCGACGCAGAGTATAGTTTAAAGATAATATTAACTACAAATCTCTGATGGTGTAGTAGTAGTAAGGCAAGAGTTAAGAAATAATTGATCTTATTTATCTATAAAACGTAATCATTTTTATTAGTATCAAGCGCATAGATCATTTTTGTATTGATAAATTACTAAAACATTTAAATGAAACACTTTTAACGGGTTGAAACTCGAAATATATTAGGTAAGTAATTAAAGTATCCCCGTATGTCTCCCGTCAGTGTTGGTCGCGAGGGATAAACAGTTCACTCGGTTGCTGCAAAACACCCCAAACGTCGGGTCGTTGTGAAAATAATTTGTTAATAAGTTAACTAATATTATTTGGCGTTTTTAACCGTTAAAAATGTTTTTTTTTAATGTGTAGCACTCGCGTAAAGTACAGAAAATACTAGTTTATTATTTTATGTTTTGTGGTGACATATTTTCTCCTTTATTTTTAAACCTAACAAGTCTTTTCGATCCTCGATAAATTTTAAAGGCATTGTATCGACAAAGCCGCTAGCTAATGGATGAAAATGGCGGGAAGCTCGACTTGTTGCGTCACATCCTTGCCGTGTAAACTTAGCACCCCATACAACGCCAGATTTCAAGCTCAGTGTCCCTTACAACCGCTGACAGGCGCACGTCTCGGTTAACAGATATTTACGTAGATACGAAACTTTTCCTAACTCAACCATAGATTATATATTTCTTTTAAAGCGTATTTAAATCTATACAACCTATTTTCATGAAAATTTATAATTCCCGCCAAATTTAACACAAACACAGATTAAATATGTTTATTGTAAAATTGTCCCGCTTGTTCCTCTTAAGCTTCATAATAAGAAGAATTTTATCTGTTCGTACTGTTTATAAAGTGGGGGTTTTGATGGCGTCACGGTTAGATTCCCCCTTCGATTTGGAACGATGTGGCCCAGCGGTGGACCTCGCTTTAGAGAAAGTCAATGAGAAGTTTCTAGCCCACCATAATGTTGAACTTCAAAAAGTTCAAGGAAGGTAAGGTTTTATATTTTATGATTTTTAGAAAGGCTAAACTTATTAAAGATGCTGGCTTTATTGTCATTTTTTAAAATAAATTTAAGTAATCATGATTTGTATTTATTTATTTTGATTCGCCATCGTTCTTATAACTAAGTAACAACGGAAAAGGTTGTGAAGGACAGTCATAGACGAATACAAAGAGCAAAAACAGATGTTATATGTGAGAAAAGTACACATTGTAATATTTTAGTAGGCATAACATACATTCAGATATAAGAGATATGAGAGAGAAATAAACAAAAGGAAAAAATATAAAACGAAGCAATTGTGAAAAGCACTTATTATACAAAATTATAATAAATTGTTTTAATAATTATGATACTTTTAACGGTTCGAAACGTGAAAAGGTTGTTAAAGAGTTTTAAATGTCTTCACATATTTTGTGTTGTTTTTATTTTTATACTGTTTTTATTGTTGAAAGGTCTTATTCTAAATCTAATTTGAGACTATTGTCTTCTCTGTTTTTTATCTGTAAGTTTTCCTTAAAAATATTAACGCGTAAACGACGGGCAATACTTAAATATTATTCTTCTTCTAATAAAGTAATTCTTATGGACAAATCATATTTACTTGAGATTTGAAAACTAGGGTTCTTCCATCCTGGGTCTTACTCACATTATGGTGTCGTATTTTGTCTTGCGTTTATATGTTTATTTAGGCCATATCTAGATATAAACTATTTAATTAATTTAAGCTGTTGTCCACAAACAACTTAAATTAATTACAAAAAATAGCAAAACAACAAATAAAAAATTGCAAATATAATATTTGCAACATTATAAATGCTACAATCCTAATTCTCTATGAAAATATTTTATAATCTGTAAAAGTTAAATACTGTGTATAGTTTACGCGAGTAGTAGCGAACCGTCGGGCCGAAGTTAAAAATCATTTTCAAATAAGTTTAACTAATATATCGCGTTTTAAACGGTTAAGTTGTTTTATTTAAATCTGTAAAATTTATTTCGAGGTTCAATGTTCAGATAATTCTATGTATCATACCAACTCGCGTCACCGCCTGCGTACTTTGATTCAATCTCACATATTATTCACTCACTGAATCAAAATAAATTGAAATACATAATGTATGAGTGATCTTTGATATTCGTATCTTGTGCATAATATAAAATCTTTGAAGTTTAAACAACGGAACGTTGAAATTAGTTACTTATTAAATTGTTATTAAAATTCCTAGGCATGTTAACTAGAACCTAGTTCTATAGTTTAAATTAAACCGTTTAAAGTAAACAGTCTGAAACGCGAAATATTGATTACTATTAGTCTCAGATTTTAAAAGCAATACTGGATTTTTTTTTCATTTACCTATGCTAATATTACAAAGCCAAAGAGTTTGTTTGTTTGAACGCGCTAATCTCAGAAACTACTGGTTCGAATTGAATTTTTTTGTGTCAGTTGGACCATTTACACGGTAAGGCTTGATTTGACTATAAAACGTTGTGTTGGGTTTTACTTGCGTTTCCTGCGACAACGATTCAAGGAACCCAAAACGATATATGGAAGTTTGAATCTTCTTTAAATGACCTATTAAGTAACTTCTGACGACCTGTGCGTGGTCAGAAGTAGATGTTTCACAATTTAAACCGCTGTTTATTTGTTTGTTTTTCGTGTGTTTTATTTGTTGTTTATCACATGCCTAGACACAGTGCTGTCCTCAGTCTAGGCTCAGGCAATAAAACTTCGTCTTTAAGGACGTTGAAATAACAAAAAATGCCAACTTTAACATGATAAATACCAAGTTAAATGTACACTTCTAGCAAAGAACACTATCTTTGAAGATCCAAAGAAATTACCTGTATACAAAAATATTCTCACATTACTTAATAAAGACATGCATATTGAATTTCCAATTTATTATTAAAACATTATACATATATATATATTTCCTCGATCTTCTCTTTTTCGTAAATTTTTCTCTTAGTAGGTGTCAAGTTATGTAGGCTTCAAATAACATTAGGTTCTATGTCTGGTTTTATATATTATTTACAAGCCATGTTTTATTTCTACCAAACTTTTTATTTGTTTCTGAAGATAGTATTTTAGGATTGTCGATCGAATGTAAGCTGTGTCTTCAATAAATAACGGGTCGTGAGTTCGAACTCAGGTCTAACAGTTTGCAAAAATCAATTATAATTTATCTAAATTATTTTAAACCGCATCTGGAATATGTGGACATTAAGTCATATGTTTTTTTTTCCGAGCCACGTCCACAGGCGGTAAGCTGTGTGTGGTTTCAGTCTGTGGTTTTATTTCAAAGACGTATTAGAACGATAGCGTATCCCGAATACTTATAGCTCATGTGCTCATCTATCAAGTGAATCCTGTGACTATCTGTTCTCCTCGGTCATAAAAATTGTGTGAAAAATATAAACAATGACAGTTAAATAATCGCGTTACGCACACTCTTACGCATCTACACCTTTGTTCTTATTATTATCGAATGTATTTACTATTTTGTTTTGTTCTGGAGATTAAGACGAAAGTATATTTCCCTCACTTTGCAATATAGCATCACACATTTCCCCCGAACATTTACGGAGATAAGATCTTTCACGGTGGCTTCATAAAGTGCTTCGGCATGGTTCCTCTCCACGTTATTATTCTTTTCACGGTGTATTTTAGACTTCTTATTTCAAGTCACGTCGTTTATGAGTTTTTATAATATAGTGTTAACTCCCTATAGAATATAAAAGAATCATAACTAGTAAGGTTTTCCCATGATGCCGCACAACGGTTTAAAACTCGAAGTATATAAGGTAGCTTTTTAAATTTATTTATCTTAGTTTACTTTAAAGTGACATGACTGCTGCAAAGTATCCGACACGCCGGGCCGTTAAATAAAAACAACTCACTAATATATTTCGCGTTTTGAACCGTTATAAGTGTTTTATTTAAATGTGTACTACTCACGGAAGGTACAGACAATACTTATCATAAAGTATGTTTTTTTATAACTTATAATATATTGTCTTGTACTGAGTGGGCTAGTTTTCATATAACGCAAAAAAACACATTAACATTACTATTTACACAACTAATTTAATGTATGCCACTCACAAACAAAATAGAGACAGGAGAGGTATTGAACGGGATTCTATAGCATGCTGTTACCAAACTAATGTTATTGTTATTTTCAAACCAAATAGATTTTAATGTGACGTAGAACTGTTTCTTTAAGCTCGAAAGGACGCTCGTAGCGCCGTAGACTAAGCGTAGATGTGTGCTACGACGTGCTACGTGTTACTAGCTTTCCCGTTTCAAATATATTGCTGCTAGATGAATGATATTTCTTTCTTCAAAACAGTAGCTTAGGTTACACCTTTGTGTTAGAATTTTAGAGGTTAAACAATTTTCAACCGGCTTCAAAAAGGTGGTTCCAATATCGTTTTTTTATATGTTATTGCACATGGTGGCTCTATATACTTCAAAAATTCGAAAAAAAAAAAAATCGAGTTGCAGCTCCATGCTGTTGCTGTATCAATTAAGCTCCCTTACTACGCAACCTTCATACGAAAATGTTAAGGTTGAAATTACATTGCGCGAAAGATGCATGTATCAATAAGTTGAAAAAAATCGACGATGAGGTGTAGGACTAGATAGCTCAATTGGTAGAACGGAACGCTGACGATGCCGGTTCATGCCCTGCCTGAGTCGAATTTTTGTTCAATTTATTTTCGATTTTTAAATTAAAAAAGATTATTTTGTTATTATATTATTAAAATCTAATAAAATCATTATGTAGTTTGAAATGTATTTTTTTTATTAAATCCACTGCACCTAGTATATTTCTAAAATAAGAATAGTAAAGTTCGAGTTGGGAAAAGAAATTATATCAAAATATAAAATATTAAGCAATTATTACTAACGGACACAGAAATATCTCAAGTAAAGTAAATTTTATTATTTTTCTTCACCAGTTATCCATCATGCTCTGGTGCCTTAGCCCCCGGTCTGGCTGCAGATATGCACTTCAAAGATGACGTCATCGCTTTTATTGGTCCTGCCTGTGCGTTTGCGTTGGAGCCAGTGGCTCGCCTGGCCGCTTACTGGAACACGCCCATCATTACCGGAATGGGTGACCAGGTAAACTTAACCGCTTAAATTAAGATCTTAAAACTCTTTCGCGATATATCTAATGTGGCAGTAGGAGTTTTCTGCATTAGTAAGCTACATTGATTGTGTGTGAAATCCCGTTTCCCCCTCGTGGGGCATGGGTTGAACACATTTCTGTGTCTGTTTCACAGATCCATTCTTTAACAGGCAAGTAGTTGATTAGACTTTTATGCCCTGACTGAACCCCAGGGAAACAATTTTTTTGTTTCCCTGGGATTCGAACCCAGCATCTCTCGCGTTAGCGTTACATTTAACCATTTGTCTACAGAGGCGGTCAAGCTATATTGATTGATTGACAAAATTTCATCTATATTAGCTAGTCTTTAGTATAATTATTTAAACCTTAACCTGCCTAAAAAGCTATGTCTCGGATCTTAAACAGACGACAGACCTAAATAAGATGAATCTGATATATTGCCATAAATAACTGTAAACAAGTTTAAAAATATTAAAAAACCCTACCGTTAGCAATACAATAACTGAAATATTCCCTTCAATTTTGGAACATCGGAAGGGAAGCTTGAAATATTTAATTGGCAAGAAAATTCACGTTCATTAAAAACTGTTCTACAATAAATAACAGTGTTTAAAAGACTTGTATCGCGTGCAGGTAATACCTAAAGCATTCTAACAAGGCTGAGCTTAATCTAGTAATTTAAAAAAAGAATTAACCTTGGCCATCGGGATAATGGACACCTTGATTAAAATTTCAATGTCACCTGAAGCTGTGCGCGTGTTCTTAACTCCCGAGTCGCTGGCAACGCTTAACGAGTTAATCACTGCGATTAAAACTTATTCTGTAGCTGAAGAGTTCGTTTGGTTCAGATTGAAAAACCTTCCCGTTGTCAGATTGATCTGGCACACACATTTAATTTTGATGACAATACAATATAACAAAGTCAATAACATTATAAATCCAAGATGGCCGCCGATACAAAATGGCAGATAACATATTTTTCCTTAACCCCCTCATCAAATGAAAGTGCGACACTAGTAAAACACGATGATTAAGTCATAATTTATTTTTTTGTAGTTTTCAGTGCACAAAATATAAAGCCGTTTAACTTAAAAGTTTTTTTTAAATTGATACTTGTTTGTAAAGAAAACAAAAGCACAATTCTCAACGAATCTTTTGTTATCTGTGACAAATACGAAAATTGTATCGTTCCCTTCAATGAGATTTCCTTTCAACAGTCAGTTGTTAAAATAAAATGTCCATTTTACAAAACGGTTTCGTTATATATTATACCTGCTTCGCTTCTACAGGTCGGGTTTGAGGGTCTTGACAATGACTAAAATCAGGAACCGCAAACCTCGTCAGTATTACAGTATTACATTTTTCGTTCTAATTAATAAAAAAAATCTAATTATTAAAAAAATTATACGAATATTCCTGTAGGTATTATAACACAAAATTAGATTTAATTTAAACATTTTTAACTGTTTAAAATGCGAAATCAATAACATGTTTTACCTTCGCCCCTATGCTTAACAATATACTTCGCGTTATAAAAATATTGAAAGTGTATTATAGTCTAATCGAGTTGTAAACTACAGACAATACTCAAGATAATATAATTCTAATAAAACAACTCGTAGAAGAATGACATTAAAAAAAATCATTAACAAAGCTATTACAAATGGCAGCACGTATAACAACATAGATAATATAACATTTAAGATTTATATTTAATGGCTTTTCTACGATAATAATAATTCAAGCAAACATTTCAGTCTCGATAATAAAATTTAAATCATAAAATCTAAAGTAATTCAAAAGCACATTACTTTAAGGTCACCAGCAGATGCTCTTTATAAACTTTTTAATGGCTTATCTTCAGACGATTAACGATAATGTCCAGACCTTTTAGTCGATGTCTTGAAAACTTTTAAATTCAAATAGCCACTTGGTTATAGAAATTAAAAGGCAATATCCAAAGTCAAAATAGCTCGACAGTGCATCTTTATTAAATGTTATATAACTATGGTATTTCACATACCGTCAGGTGGATGCTTGTCTGTCCCGCTCTATCATAAAAAAATGTAGATATTAAAAAACTCTAGCCACAGACAATCAGACGTAGAGTTCTCATCTACAGAATTTTTGTCGGATAAAAACGACATACAAGTTGTATAATAAACATAAGTAGGTTTTAATAAAATATATTTTTAAATGTTTAAATATGCCATGGCCACGGCTGCTGAATCAAAAATATCGCTTGCATAGTTGTTTAACAATTTGTTAAGTAATATTTCGCGATTTAAACGGTCAAATTTGTTTAAATAACACTTGTCCATATATTTAAATGAGTTAACTGAAATATTTATCGTTTTGAACCCTTAAAATTAATATAAACTACAACTAAATATCCCCCCGTGTCTCCCCGTGACCACGGCTGCTACAAAGCATCCGAAACGTCGGGCCGAAGTTAAAAATCATTTTCAAATCAGTTTAACTAATATATCGCGTTTTAAACCGTTAAAGTGTTTTATTTAAATACAACTAAATAGGATAATAAATTTATCATTGTATTTTTCCGCCTCATTCACGGAAGGAACAATGGGGAAAGTGTCCTCAAACAAGGTTAATATTTGTGGTACATAGTCCAATTCATTTGATGGAATTGGACCGTTACCATGCCTTAAGTTGTTATTGCGATGTCAATGTTTATTTATACTGTCGATAATTGATTTTCATTGCTTACTATAACTGCTTTATGATTTAGTACTTAAACGCTGTTTGGTTTTGGCGATAAAGTATAGATCGTAACTATATTTATACTTGCTTCAATTTAGGATGATAAATTTAGCAATTTACAATAGGTATAGAGTGTAATTATTTGTAGATCAATTAGATTTTACGAGTATATGTTGTTGTCGTTATATATTAAATGGGAATTAGGAATATCAAAAATTCCGTCCATCTCCCACAGACGAAAAAGCCGTGTAGTTTAATCTCATTTCAGTCTGTGGGTTTCTGAATATCCAAAGCCAAAAAAGGTTGACAGTGCATATTGTTAAGAGTTATATGGCTTGGTATTTCTTCCTCTATCAATAATGCTTATATGTCCTTCCCTCATTATATAAATAATTTGCAATAATGAGTTAAATGCTGAAATATCTATGTACATATAATTACTCAATTTTGCGTATGTTTACTAAGCAGAGTACTGCACTGTAAATAAAGCAGAGAAAGAACAAACAATTACAAATAAAATAAAACAAATCTTGGGGCAGACAGGCAATAAACTCACCAACTTTAGAAATATCATTTTTTTCGTATCAATGAACCATAAAACCAAGGTTAAAATTGAGACTTATTTACATAAAACACTTTAACGGTTTAAAACGTGATATATTAGTTAAACTCAAAAGAAATGTCGCGTTTTAAACCGTTAAAGTGTTTTATTTAAATGTGTACTGCTCGCGTAAACTATAGACAGTATTTAATCGAGAATTATATTTTTATATTATTTAAGTAAAAACGAACCTTTGAGTACATACAACGCTACAGAACCAAAAGGGCGTACTATCTACCGTTACTAAACCAAGATCCCCCTCTACTGCAAAACAAATACATCAGTGGCAAGAATAAATCATCCTATTTTAGACAAAGTATAACTCCCTGAGACGGTATTGGAGAAGTACTAATTACGAGCAGCATTAATAACGAGCGCGATATTTCAATTGCGTGCTCAATTCTCCGTAATGCTATGTCATCATTCTTCACTATTTAGGGTGTCTGAGTTCTTGTAAGTTAAATAATAACATTGCTTTATGACCAAATGTGTTTATTGTGACGTCAAAAGTCACCACCATCTTACATTAAATACACTTCGAGTATTACTTTCATTTCTGAATCTAGACTAAGATATCACAATTTTTTAATAACAGCAATTATTGTACATATCCAATAAAGTAAAGAAATATATTTTATTACTTGTTTCTAATTATTTTATTCCTATAAGTACATACTTGGTTTTGCATAGAACTGGGCACTTATTTAGATCAACATTCTTTTTACGGCGAAGCCAAGCATAATTTTTGATTTGACTTGGCTTTCCTTTACGACATTTATCTTTTTGGTGGAATTCAAACTTCTTAATGCCAAAGCAGTGAAAAATAATAAGTATTTTCGGTTCTAGTACTATGATTCTAGAAAGTGAGTAGAAGTTGGTAACATACAAAAGGGTGTTGTTCTAGAAAATGCTATAAAACGTGAAGGTATTACGGTAAAGGTTAAATGACTTTAATAAAAAAGAATTTGAAAGTTATAAATCACGTTTTTTTAGTCAGGCCACTCTGCTTCTCAAAGCCTTACTTAATGTTAATGTTTCCTCATATCCATTAGGATGAAAATTAATTAACGATATTGTTTACCTTACGTCTTCTTTACTATAGTATTCTTTATTATTTATCCTTGTACAAACTCAGCATATCCATATTTATTGTAAATATAATTCAAATAAAAATTGTAAAAATAAATCAGTACTGTAAAGGTAATTATGAGGATGTAAAACAATTAAACATACATACATAATATAGAATTTAACAAAAATCTTATTTAAACCTAATATATAATAATACGAAGTATTGTCGGTAGTTTACGCGAGTTTTACATTTGAATAAAGAAAACAAAGCAACTGGAACGTCAGGCCATAATTAAAATAACTTAGTTTATGTATTTAGCGTTTTTTTGTGATATAGGAGGTTAGACAAACGTAAGGTTCACAAGATGCGCTCCCGAACTATATTGGCTTTGGATATTCAGAAATACACAGACTGAAACCGAACCGTGATTAAACTTTTCGGCTTTTTCAGTGACATTAGTTTTCCCATGGTCCAGTGGTTGACCCAAACGGAATTTCGATATTCCTATCACCTTTTTATCCAGAAAGATTATATTTTAGAAAACATATAATTTGATAAGAAAACTATTGGACCCGGTGGGAATCGAACCAATCCCACCCCTTTGATTAATGTCTGTTGCTACCACTACACCAACGAGCACAACTAAAACATTAAAAGTGTTATATTTTAATAATACAAATTGTCATAAATTTATTTATGTATCCATCTCGCTCTTATGCCTAACTGTTATGTTCGTTAACATTAATAACACGATAGAAGACCAATATATAGGAACATAATATACCGTTTAAATAAAACACTTTAACGGTTTAAAACGCGATATATTAGTTAAACCTATTTGAATATGATTTTTAACTAATATATCGCGTTTTAAACCGTTAAAGTGTTTTATTTAAATGTGTACTACTCGCGTAAACTATAGACAGTACATAATATACCGTCCAAAAAAGATTGAATCTATGTTTAAATTTACGCGGAATATTCGGTCTGTTATTATTTGTGTAAGAAATAAATCAAACAACTTTTGACACATCTTTCTTTGTGCGATATTTGTAATCGAACAATGTATTATTCTAAGGGCCAATTCGCACCGAGCGGTTTACCTTCCCGCCAGCCGTAACGGTTTTGCCCCCGCTTATGCACAGCTTTTGATTCATTTTTACCTCATTTTCTTTTTTGTTTAAATTAATGTTAATATGTCAATACTACTCTAACAAATAGTGAGTAACAATGCATTAATTTAAATAACACACTTGATATTTTAATGAGTACCTCTTACTCGCGTAAACTACAGACAGTATTTAACAATGCATTGATTTAAACCATATTGAATTTGTTTAAGACATGTTTTAGATTATTTAAAGAGGAGTCATTTTTTTATACACATTTTCCACAGCAAACGTAACGCAAGCAAAAACTGAGTAATTTTCCTAGTTTGCGCTCCTATTAATCGCAGTGTCATATCGTATAGCAGCATATAAGCATTCATTGATAAATGGTCCAACAAACACGATTTTTTGGTTTGAACCAGTATTGAGATTAGTGTTTTTGTTCGAACAAAATCAAACTCTTCAACTTTATTATATTTTTAGGATACATTGCGGCTGACCGGGCGGCTAACGGCATTACGGTAAACCGCTTGGTGTATATGAAGCCTAATTCGTTATAACTCATATGGTTGGAAAATCAATCTGTAGATAAAGTACTACTAGCGCCAGGAGATATAAAAACAGTTCTTTCATTTATGTACTTTTAAATACTAGAAGAGATTATTGATCAATGTTGTTTATTTAAGTCTTGTTTTAACGTTTGTCTTGAGACTTATCTGTTTTTTTGTACACACCTCGATATAGACAGTGCAAACATAAGCGAGATACCATGAGCCCTTCCATCATCTAAAGATGGTTTAACTGCACGGCTTGTAAAAACATTGGTTAAAGATATAGGTAAATACGGTAAATAAGGTACACGTAAGTGAACGACGTAAGCAAGACTTTTTATTTTTTACATCCATTATAATTATTCACATCTCATCCAGATATCTAGAAAAATATCTAGGTAATACTCCCTCTAGGTTTAAAATAATGATTTTGAAAGAGGCTTAGCAAAACTAGATAGTACTCGTGTTCCAGGCCTGAAATTCACTTAAGAATGAAATTGTTTTCAAAACTGTCAAATATGATACCATCGCTCAATGTCCCTTACTGTTCCGTGTCTTACTGTATGAGTTATATGTGACATAGTTATTTAGGTATAGACCAATTTCGGACCAATTTCGTTTCCTTATAAAGTTATTTCCTTTAACTAAAAACTTTTGTTTGAAATCTAAAACTGAAACTTTCCTTTACTCTTGAATAGAGTTGTTCGAAATAGAAAGGATAATTACAACGGCACAATTACGCTTGGTAAAATTTCTAGAATCACGTTCAGAGATATTTAGGTTTGAGTGAGAATTACCTCTGAACAAAGGCCCTCCTTCCATACTCATATAATAGTATACGGTTACTCGCTCTTAGCCACAAAGCCACAAAAGGGTTTTAGAAAATAGAAGTTTACACTAGTTAGAGTTTAGTAAAATAAAAAGTAAATAATATATTGCATATATAAAAATGGTGAGCTTTATAAAGCTTACTATTTTTATCACTTATTTACTACAAACTACAAACACATCTAAAATAAGGATTATTATAACATGAATAATAATCTCACCGCCTCTGTGGCCAAATCGTTAAACGTATTGCATAGCATAGAAACGGGCATTCACACACTTTTTTAATAATCTCACACACAAGGAATATATTTATTTAATAATAAATCAAAATTGTCTGATACACTTTATAAAACCATTAGCAGTGCCAGCGTAGAATAGTCATTTTGGGCTCAAAATTTGTCTTTGTAAACCTCATCTTTATAAAATACTAGCGGCCCTGTCCCTGTACAAATATTTAAATTATAAGCATGCTAATTAAAACGACCATGAATCACTAAATTAGAAAAAAAATGTATTGCGCGTCCTCTCTATTAACGACCGTGGTCTATCTCGCTGGTTCAGGAGCCGCTGCGAGCGTTCAGTGTTAGTGTCCCGTGCACGCGTTCGCGAATTCCTAGCTCTATTTCCTTCAAGTCGCTGAGACGAACTTGCATTTTGTTCTGCAAGACGAACCTGAACGTTCGACGTTAGAATCTTTAGCTCGGGTTTGGGACGCGTACACTCTAATACTTTCCATACTCAATCATTTTAGGAAGAAGACTCTCCAATACGACGAACTTTTGCTAATCTCGCTTGGAAACTATTCTTAGATAACTGCGACCTTCTTCTTCTAGGCATAATGGCTAGGCTATGAAGGATATTTATTTTAAATCAGAGAAATTAGGAATAAACTAATAATAAAACAAAAGAAAATATTCAAGTTCAAAGCGATAGTTCTGAAAAGAACTTTGACAAACATTATGCAAAAAAAAAAAATTAAAAAAAAATCGAAATATTCAATGTCGTTCGCGCCCACTGTGTAAGGAGCCCACTGCTCCTCTATTGTCGAATTAGTTACTCGATGTGCGGCGTGGCGGCCGCCGGCATGTATTTTTATTTTAACATCATGATATCTTTTGAATGGCATGTCCGATTTCAATAATTAAAAAAAGTAATCATCAGGTATTGAGACAGTCTCGAATATGAAATTATTTATTTAGATAAATATTTATAAATGGTATAGATAACACGGTCTGATTTTGATCGGCATTTATATTAATTTGTTAAATGCAAAAAAGTTGTTATAGCGACTTAACTACAATAGTTAAACTAATGCTCTCTGTTTTTGTAGATCAATATATTCTATAATATTGTCGAATATTTTTTTGTCCAATCATTAATACTTTTCGAAGCGTATGCGAAGAAAGACATTTTACGGCAATTTTTTTTACGCCTTCCGTTGCTTTTAGTAAGAATTTCTATAGATGCCTATAGTAATCAAGTACTAAATATGCCTATGTTACTCAGTGATAATGTAGCTTTCTAATGAAAAAAGAATTATTAAAATCGGTCCAGTACTTTTTGAGTTTATCCGTTACATACAAAAATCTTTCCTCTTTATAATATATAACAACGTCATCCGTGTCTCGTCGACCTTGCCAATTACTCGTAATCTTAAAAGATAGACATATGCTGTCGCGGACATTTTTTAAGATCAGTTAAAGGAGAATCATACTTTCATACATATTTATTGGATATCTTGAACTGTTTTCCCTAAGTCACTATATTTATTGCATATTTTTTAGTTTATTGAATCATTTTGGCAGACCACAACGGAAACCTGGGAAAATTATTCATCTACGAGATGAATAATTTTCCCAGTTTTTCAACAATTTTCACTCTTTCTTTGCACCTATTGTACGAATAAATTTTCGAATTCGAACCAGTACTTCCTGAGATTAGCGCGTTCAAACAAACACACCCTTTAGCTTTACAATATTAGTATAGATAGAAACTAAAGACGTTCAAAGATTCATCAGCTGAGAGACGTACGCGATATCTCGGTCCACTACGCAGGCAGTGTCCGGTGTCGGGTGGTCAAGGGCAGAAGCGAATCAAATTGAAAGCGACATCGCATCTCGCCACGAACTTGGCATTGAGGTGGTGTAATGTGATTGCATTGTAATGTAATGAGTCGAAGCCGATGGGCTTAGAATCTCCTGTTGATTGTGGGTGTGGCGTGTAATAAATTATGGTCGAGGGTTTATCCTTTTTATAGAGGACAGACAGACATGTGGTTCTCTTGATGGAAAGTCAAATACCCAAGTCTTAACTGTCTGTAGTTTACGCGAGTGGTACACATTTAAATAAAATACTTTAACGGTTTAAAACGCTTCTTATCTTGTTTGAAAAATATTTTTAACTCGTGACCACGGCTGCTGCAAAGCATTGGAAACGTCGGGTCGTAGTTAAAAATAATTTTCAAACAAACTAACTAAATGATATCAAGTTTCAAGTCTATACATTGACGGTAGACGAAGAACAGAAGATCAAAAGAATCGTTGTTTATATCGATCGGTATTTTATTCGATATGGTATTTTTTCACCTTCAATTTGAACAAACGAAATAATTAGGTCAATTGAAAACAAAAGACAAATTGTGTAAGCGGCATTATGAAATGTCATAAATGTCCGTGACCTAGTCTTTCTCATAGTTAAAAACAAATGAAGGTGTGTTACAAAGAATTTTCTCTTGTTAATTTTTCAAAGGACAATCCCTTAAATGATTTCCTAAGGTTTCGGGGTCGCTTTTCAACTTTTTATAATAGCCAATCTTTTTATTGTGTGAAAATTTCTCGCTTGAATTTGTATAATTCAATCTTAGTTATAATTTTTGTTAGGTATAGACACAATTCGAAACCTTTATTTTGAATTACCTACTATTATAAAATAAAAAGGACACGTTTATTATTTATTATTTTCACTACGGACTGACGCATCCACTCCAGTCTAGTTCCTCGTGATAACGGCTGCTGTAAAAAGTCAGGCTGTAGTTTAAAAAGAAGATAAGTAATATACTTCACGCTTTAATCCGTTTAATGTGTTTTATTTTAATATTATACGACGGTCTATAGTTTACGCGAGTAGTACACATTTAAATAAAATATTTTAACGGTTTAAAACGCGATATATTAGTTAAACTTATTTGAACATGATTTTTAACTTCGGAACGACGTTTCGGATGCTTTGCAGCAGCCGTGGTCACGGGGAGACGAAGTTAAAAATCATTTTCAAATAAGTTGAACTAATATATCGCGTTTTATGTCGTTAAAGTGTTTTATTTAAATAATTATACGACGGCTTTTCACATCCCTCTGGGAGCAATGATATTTCAAACATATATTAAAAATTAACTCCTATCTATAACTCAATTGGTTAGTGTGTCAGCACGTATTGCTGTGGTTGTCCATTCAATGTTCGTGTAATTTTTTTAAAATGTAAATACATACAGGTAAAATAATTCATAACATAGTAAGGTAGAATAAGCATATAAATAAAGAAAACCTATCTGACTTTTCTTATTCAAAATTACGTAAACACGGGTTGTAGCAACGACATTACACCGAATGGTCTTAAAATTTCGTATCTTCAATGACACAAAACGGGAGAGCAGAGTGTCGCTTCTCTAAAGCCTAATAAAATATGCAATATCCCGCTTTTGTTTGGCTCTCGGTTTCAACTGAAAAAGTTGTATGGAAAGTTTCAAATTAATAGGATCCTTCGTCTGGTATTCCGAGCGGCCTATTTACTTTGGCGTACCAATCCGAGATTTCAATTCGCAAACAAAAAGTATCTATATTTGAGAAAGTTCCACAAATACACTCTTTGTTCGCCTCGCAAAGGTCGTGATAATGCTGAACTTTATAGATATTGACAGAGGCTGTTTGTGTGGTGAGGGATCATCTGACGTTTTATATTTTCACCTTAATGCAAACAACAATACGATAGGCTACCTGCCTTTTGTATTGTTGCTTGAATTTCTTGTAGTATGAAGTAACCTAGGTAATTCAGAGGGAATTTATAGTTTATCCAAGAATTAATGTTTTTAAAACACTATTAATATTATTGTAAGTATTGAGTGTAGTAGTACACACAATACTTACAATATACGAGTAGTACACATTAAAATGAAATAATTTAACGGTTTAAAACGCGATATATATTAAGCTCATTTGAACAAAACTACGGAGTTTTCGGGTGGATAAAGCAGCCGGCCACCACTGTTGCTTTATTTAAATATATACTAGTCGCGTATACTACAGACATTATTTGAGTAGTACAAAATTTAATAAAGTTAATTTTGTTAGAACACGAGTGTAGAAAACTAAGTTGTTATGTTTGTATGAGTTATATTTTTAAAGAATTTAATATTATATAAGAAAATTTTATATTTTCAAACGTATGAATTGTCCTGGTCTGAATATTATAATCATATTAAATATGTTAGTTATTTTGTTTACGATTTATTTTACACTACGGCCGACATTACAGATACTTCGCAGCAGTCGTGATCACGGGTGGAAGATGGAGGCTGTCCCTAATGTCAAGTCAAATCTGCTACTCTAGCGCCATCTATTTCGTCGTATTTGGAGAAACGTTGAGCTGTAGTAAAAATAAATTGTAAACAAGTTAACTAATACCTTTCGCGTTTTAAAGCATAAGTGAACTGCGTACACAACTTAACCCGCATACAATATGTTTTTTTATTTTATTTTAAGAAAGAAACATAACAGAAACACCAATCGATTACAATTTTATAGTAAGAGTAAATATATAATATAAAGGTGCATCCTAAAAAACGTTTCAAAGATAAATAATGTATAAAAGTAAGTTACAAGCAAATATCTTTAAAGGAATAATAATGAAATACAAAAACACAAAAGAATAAAATAAATAAAACGCCGCAAACAAGCAATTAAGTTAAATTTAAGTCAAACGCAAGTTCGTTTCTCAACATTGATAACAACTTGCGCCTGAACTCCTGTATTTAGACTAATAGTGTTTTAAAAGGACTAACGTATAAATACTTTTCAATTCTAGAACATAACATTCGTAACAATGTCCGAATCCCTTTAAAACGTCATAACCGTTTTTTATGAGTTTAGATTAGTTAAAATAGACTAGATATTTTAGTAACACTTTTTCATAAAAATGAACATTATAAAAAGATATTTTTTGATTCCTTGCATATGTTTAATTCAAAGGGTCTTTTTTGTTGTAGCCTCCGTCTGAAGGTGAATTAGCAGCACCAGCGAGTGTAGTCAGCCGAATGCACAGACTGAGAAATCTTCGTAAAGGAACAAGAGTAAGCATTTTTATATCAGCTGTTTATGATACAACTGGAACATATATTATCCCCAAAATACTCATATAATTCTTAGATAATAATTAACACTTGATAAAATATATTTTTATTCTTTAGTTCATTCAAAATTGATGTTTTGTCAGATAGATTAGGATAAGTACGGGGTTCACATGATGAAGGTGAAATACTTTAGCCATATAACATCTGAACATGACGCGCTGTCTCCCCGTGACCTCCGCTGCTGCAAAGCATCCGAAACGTCGGGCCGAAGTTAAAAATCATTTTTAAATAAGTTTAACTAATATATCGCGTTTTAAACCGTTAAAGCGTTATATTTAAATCACTATACTTTAAAAATCGAAAATAAATTGAAAAAAATATTCTACCGAGTCCTAATTCAATTGGTAGAGCAACAGCACGGAACGCTGACGATGCCGGTTCAAGTCCTGTCCGAGGCGAATTTTTTTTAAAATTTATTTTCGATTTTTAAATTATATAGTGCCTTCATGTGCAATAGCATGTAAAAAATAATTAAGTTTTCAAATATTTAGTGTAAAAGATTTTGACGTTTATTTTTAAGGTAAAATATACATTATTTGTTAGCCACAGACGCTGTTTAACGACAAGGGAAAATACCCTACTTTGACACGAATGTCCTACTGCCAATGTAGACTGCCGAGAGTCTTCACCAGTGTTTTCGAGCGGTTCGGATGGACCCACGTTGCATTACTACTTGACAAGTCGGATTTATTCTCGCTAACAGTTGGTAAGGCCACTAGTTTTTTTTTTAAATTTATGCTTATTTGAACTCCGAACTCGTTACTACATAATATTTCGTAGATTTTTAACTGTATTAGATTTTTAACTTACGAAATATTATGTACATTTTTTTTATTTACATGCACCAAATTATATTACAATATGTGGCATTGCAGGCAAAACTAAATGAGGTACACATAAAAAAATAGTATTTTAGTAAGATAAACAATAATTATAAAATATATAAACTCTAAATGAAGAATTTGACGAACGGAATTCGTCTGTTTCACTGATCGACTATATCAAAGGAGAATGAAACAATGTATTTTTTTTCTGGAATTCGAACCAAGGGCCTGTCATGAAGCTTATTAAAGCAATGTAAGGCAACGTGTGTTTAGTCTTAAATACATTAAATTCTTAACTCATAATACGAGTATACTTCGAACTAAGTGAAAACCAACTGAAATAAATTGATAAATGTTTCGTTTCAACTCAACACGTGTTTAGTTTTCGCCTGTCTAGTACATTTCAACCTTTAGTGGAATAGTCTCGAAACACACTTTACGAAGGTTCAATATTATAAGACGTGCGTTATGTTAGGTTTTTTAAGACATGTTAGAAAAATTATATGTTTGGATTCAGCACATTTTCAAATAGAACGAAACCTTGTTAGTGACGTTGTGCACTTTTTTGAAATGATACTCTAATCGAAAATTCATAAGACGATAGCATTAATTAAATATTTTATTGTATCCGTTGTTAAATAAATTCGCGAATCATTATATCCTAAGCAAATCATTTTAAGGAATCATCATATTAAGATTCACGTTTTTACTTCTAGCGGCACTACCAGTGCGTGTCTGTCGGTTGTATTAAATCTTGTTTGTTCGTGTTCGTGTTTCAAGTCGTCCTGTTCAGTCAAATGTGCTACGCTAATGCACGATAACGTCAGATAAATACGTTCATTGATAAATTTTAAAACAAAAACATAAACAAGAAAATAGTCTAGATAATTGTAAAAATATTTTTACTTAACAGACAAAATTAATAAGCACCGCAATTGGAAACACTTATGTTGTAGGTAAGAGTTTGGAGTGGGGCTTGAGGAAAGAAGGAGTGCTGAAAGCTGTGAGGGAATTGGATGGGAACGAACGGGAATCTTGCGAGGCTCTACTTCGAGATGTTAGCATGTATGCGCGAGGTTTGTATACAATACAATACTGCTGTGTAGCAGATAATTTTTCTAAAACTCTAGTACCACCCAAAATGTTTGTAGTATAACGAGTTACCACTCCGTGGCTCTGAGAGTATATTAAGTTGTTGCTCTTGGTGATTTTCACTAATTAAGTGAATAAAAATATATAAAAAAATTCTTTATTCTCTGTAAAATTATAAAAAAATATTTAGATTCGTCAAAAAAATATTAAATAATATATTTGCCTGTCCGTTCGTCGTGGTTCTACAGTGTTCATAAGAGCAACATAACCGAGAAGAACACCCAAGAAACTCAGTCTGGCTTTTTTCAACATGTCTTTAAAACTAATACAATAATACATTGTGAATTTAATGACCTAGGGAGCAATTCATGTCACTGCTAGGCAGCCCTGTCATTAAAGAAGTCTTTTCAACAATAATACGCCTTTTGAGACAATCTAAATTTTATGACTTTTTTGAACTTATTCATTGATAAATTTGAAACCTCAACTGGCAATCTATTATACATACGAATACAATTCCCCGCAAATGAATTAGTTATTTTATGGAGCCTATATTTGGGGATAACTAGCTTACCCTTATTTCTCAAACTTATTGTTAAAGCCCACTAACCCTCACTGAAACAGCGTGGTGGGTCGACGAGTTAAACACTCTTCCTTATGAGACAGACGTGTGCTTTATATTGGGTCACAAATAGACTGAAATAAATTAGGAGCTTCAAGCTCCTGTACTTGAAAACTGTATAAATCACTTCACAAAGAGTCAAGAACGCAATTCAAAGTTACAGACGCCATCTGCACTTAAGTTGACATTGACATTACTTACATGCGATTTCTCAATTGTCTCATGCAAATATTATGTTTCAAATAAATAATTATTTCCACTTTGTATGCATTGTTGCATTTGTGTTATCTAGGTCATTGAGTAGGTGCCTATCGACGGAGAAGGACTTCAGTTTCTGCTTTCCTGAGATTTATTAATATAACAGCTTTTTAAATGTGTAAAGTGTTGTGAAATAATTGGGACCCTTATGAAGAACATTTATTCCTAAAATTCACGTGGCGGTCACTGCGTTTTATTTCTTTTGTAGATTTTATAAGGGGGGTTTGTGACTCGGTAGGAAGTCTTACAAGTTTCGGATAAATTATAAATTGGTTTTAAATGATCCGTTGATTTTACATTGCTATAATTTGACCAAAGACTATTTGATTAATATCCTTATTTTGGACGTAAAAATAAAAATGTTGTATTATAAATATTTCTGTCCCTGCGCATTCTTTGAATTGGTGTCTTGCGACAACCATTTGCACAAAATAGCCAAAAGAGATGACTAAATTTTAAAACCGAAAGTTTGCGCAAGTGGTACACATTACATAAAGCGCTTTTAACGGTTTAAAACGATATCTATTTTGTTGCATAAACAGATGACGCGTACCTGATTATTAACTGCAATAACTATCAAAGATGGCGGACGTACTGACGACCGCCATCTTTGATTTTCCCTTGACCACGAGAGCAAAGCTACCAAAACGTCAGGGCAAAATAAACTCCTATATTTTGCATTTTAAACCGTTAAAAGTATTTTTTTTATATAGTGCAGTTTAAATTGAAAACTCTGATTGTTATGAGTTCTCTCAGTTGAGAGCAATATGAGGCGTTGTTGGCGTATCGTGAAGTAAAGCAATAAGACAGTGCAATTACAGCTTTCGTTATCTCATTCCGACAGTTGTGATATTGAGCGTGAGGGGCTCTCTGGTCCGTGAGTTCCTGCTAGCTGCGCACTCTCTAGGGATGACGAGGGGAGAGTGGGCTTTTCTGGACGTTGAGATTTTTCAGGTATTCTTTTCTTGTAACAAATTATCTAATTCGTTTTTCCTACTGTTTAGAAAATGAATTTTAAACTATATATTATACTAAAAAGACCTTACAATTAGTAAGGCTAAACTTTTGTTTACGAATATTAGAAAATAATATATTTTTAATTGATTAGGCATCCTTTTTTGTGTTTAAATAAACACTTTTAAGGGTTAAAATGCGAAATAAATTGGTTAACTTAGGTGTAATTAAATTTAACTACGGCCAGGCGTGTTGGATGCTTTAGAGCAGTCACAGTCACGCGGAAGAAATAAGTCAACTAATATATTTTGCATTTTAAACCTTTAAAAGTGTTTTTTTTATCAAATATTTAATACTCGAACTACAGACAACATCTTTTTGGTGTGTCATATGTCCCGCTTTCTGAGATTACTTCTGGGGTAAGGAATGATTAGTTTTTAAGTTGAACTCTATGTCTTATAATATAGGGTGGCTATTGGGGTGAAACCGGATGGGCAGCGGGCGATGAACGCGACGCCGCAGCCCGAGCGGCCTATGAAGCCTTACTTCGCGTGTCTCTTAAGTTACCCACTGGGGACCGTTTTGATGACTTCGCGGACACTGTGCGGACAAAAGCTAAACATCATTACAATTATACCTTCTCTGACGGCGAAGAGGTAAGAAAAAACCGTTTTAGTAGGAAGTCCTGTTATAATCTCTATCTCGACCTAGTGAGGATCACTAGCGCCATCTGTTTTTTTGATCTTGGTAATTGGTACTTTACATTTTAAATTTGATATCGCCGTAAATGCTTCATTTAATTTGCAACGCGTACACACAATACATAGTCATTAATCGAAGATTTTTTTCATTCTAACTTATTTTCACGACAAACGAAGTCTAATTGTAAAATGTACTTTTTATTATATACCACTAAATGAAAATCTATATTAAATTTACAGAATACATCTGTACTTACTGCGAAGAATGGCTACATATTATATTGATTATTTGTACAATGTCAAACGTGAACAAAATGTAAATAAAGAAATTGATTTTAGATATATTTTTTGCGCGACTGGTTCATGTGTAGAACGAAGATTCGACGATATCGCGTAGGACACGGTTAATTTAAAAAAAAATCTAAAATCGTTTTTTAATTTATATAGTAGATAACTAGTGAAAAATATTGAAGTTTTCAAATGTGAACAATGTATATGCTATAGGTTTTTGATTGACTCAAAATAAAAATATAATTTAGACACACTTTATTTTTATGGAAAAAAGCTATATATACATACCATCAACGCATTCTCGTCTTTGCCCACTATAAAAGTAAGAATAATTTAAAACTTAACCTATTCAAACTTTCCAAGGTGAACTTTTTCATCGGCGCATTTTACGACGGCGTCTATTTACTGGGAATGGCGCTAAATGAAACACTCACTGAAGGAGGGGACATCAGGGACGGGAGGAACATTACTCGTCGAATGTGGGGACGGGACTTTCACGGTAAGCTCTCAATCTATGGGTGAAGAAGAGTATACTTTATAACAGAGGAGAACAAGCAATTTGTATAAAACAAAGTGCTGTGTGATTAATATTGGTGAACTTATAAATAAATAAAAAGCACGGTGGTCACTTGATGGTAGATGAAATTCCTTATATAACATCTCAAGAAGATGCTCTGTCGAAGTATTTTGGCTATATGCGGAAATCCAGACTATAACCGAAACGCGATTAGACAAGACTTAACGACTTTTTCAACTGTGGACGTTAGGTCGCTACTGGGACGGAATTTCAATATATTTATTGGTATGAGTATGTTCTGGTATTTTTGCGGACTTAGTGGATCAAGCGGTAGAACATGTATGTACAGCTGGACGTCCCAAATATTTGTAAATGATTTTTGGCCTGGAAAGTCTAGGGAAATGTTTTTTAAACTCTCTTTGGGTCACAGAAAGAGAGCCGTTAAGTTTTATCACTGAAGAGAGCAGACCAGGTCCTTTCTTGAAAGCTAAAATGAAATTCTTGTCTGTCCTTTTCCGTCATAAAAAATTAATGCATAAGTTATTGAATTGTTTTAAATTACTTAAAAACACTTTTCGATTAAGAAATAAAGCTTAATACGCTTCGTAAAATTGGCGCATAATATGATATTATATCTCATCACTGTAACTTGAACAGCTAGCTCAAGTAGCTCTTGATAATACTTTAATATTTTACTTATTTCCGAGTTACACAAAACCTTACTCTGCAGTGCAGTATTAATTATTAATTAAACAGATTAAGTACCAATAAACTAGAAAAATTCATAATACTATATATACTGTAACTGCCTCATTGTATAAGACGTAATAAATATATTTAAACACAAGTTTTGTAGAAGCTTAAAATTAGTCCTATAGTGTTTATATTTTTCCATGACTTTTTCTTTGAAATAACCTTTAATTGGAAACTCCCTAACTAGTTTATCAGTAGCTGTACATGCTACATTTGTCGTAGTAACTGGTTTGCAAATTAAAATTTAACGAAATTAATCCGTCAAATTGTGAAGCGACTTTCAACGTCATGCGCATATCTTAATTAACCTAATCAAGTACATAATACGTGAAGCCGCGAAAGCTGGTCGTTTGTCAATAAGAAAATTAAAAATGGCGGCTTCTTAAGGAATCGTAAAAAACTTTATATTATTAAAATGGCCGCCTTTCTATCGATGTTCGTTGATTAGAGTCGTTTCAATGACAGCTGTAGATGTCAATCGATATTGAAATAACGTGCCCGTGCCTACACTGTAGAAACAATAGACATTAAATAAATCACTTTTAACAGTTGGAAACGCGAAATGTATTAGTTGTTACGGGGGAAATAAATGTAATTCATTTCGCGTTTTAAACTATAAAACTGTTTTATTTACATTCTTCTACTGCAGTAAACTACAGACAGCACAATTTTAACGGTTTAAAACATGAAAATATATTACTTAACTAATTTACGAATTTGTTTAACTACAATCATGCTGCAGTTGCACACGAAGGTTAGATAATGCTTCCCGTTTTAAACAGTTAAAAGGTTTTTATTTAAATTTGTAATACTCGCGTAGAGAGCAGACATTTCGTCTGCCGTATTATGTGATGTATGCTACTTACGTACAGACAATTTCTTTATGTATATAATCCAGGTATAACTGGTCACGTCCGAATCGATGCTGTTGGGGATCGCGATGCTGACTACGCAATACTCGACCTGGATCCAGTTACTGGCAAATTCGAGGTAAGTACATTACAGTACGTGTTTTTCATGTTCAGTACGTTATCACATTTCAATTGATCTGACCTCCATTTTTTTTTATTTGAAAATGTCAAATTAAAAATGAAATACATAAACAATAAAGCTTAATGTAGCTTAGATCTTTTATGTGTGTTAGCTGTCACCTGCAAATATTTTTTTTGCTGCAGAGTTTGTTTGTATGTTTGTTTGTTTAAACGTGCTAATCTCAGGAACTACTGGTTCCTGGTAAAAGAATGATTTATTTAAAAAAATTAAAAGTAAGTTAGTCTTGGATACAGCGTTAATTAATTTTAACATAAGGGTTAATATAAGAATACGTTACTAATATAAACATTTTACTTTTGCACACAGGATTCAGTAAATACTTTATACGCGTAAATTATTATAACACTAGCTGTACCAATGACTTCGTCCGCGTAGAATAGTTATTTTGGGTATCGATTTTTTTTATTCAAATCTCCTTTTTATCTTTACAAATTAAATCTATTAGCCACGACATCTGTCGCATCCAGTGTCGCGAACATTTTTAGATCATTTAAAGAGGAATCATTCTTTCATACATATATCTTGTGTATCTTGCACCGTTTTCGCAGCGCACACCACGAATCCTTAAAGGTGATTTTCCCCGTTTTTCCACATTTTCCACTGTCTCATTACTCCTATGGGTCGCTGCGTGATGTTTTATAACCTAAAGCCTTCCTCGATAAATGATTTAACCAATACAAAAAGATTTTCAAATCGAACCAGAATTTCCTGTGATTAGGCCTTTCAAATGAACAAACAAACAAGCTCTCCAGCTTTATACAATTGGTATAGACAAGCGTTTGTTCCTATAAGGTTGTGGCGTTTTATCACGGCCTCAATATGAGCTACAAGCCTGTGGCGGGAAAGGCTATACATTGGCCAGGAGGAAGACGAGGGCCGCCCCCGGATAAGCCCAGGTGCGGTTTCCTAGGCAACGACCCTATGTGCCAAGGAGGTAATACTTAGCTTAGAACCGTATTATCAGTGTGTATTGTTCATATATGGAAGTGATAAATACATATTTCCATTCGTTTAACTCATAATTTTTACAGCAGTTTTTATATTTTTCTCGAGATTCAAACCGAGGACTTCTCCTGCTTAACGCTATGCTAGGCATTGGGTTTAACAGTTGAGACATAACTTACTTTACATTATTATAACTTTTTTTAACACGATTACTAATTTATATCAAAAAAAAGGTTTGATATAAATTAGTAATCGTGTTGTCAAGCCAAAACTTTATTAAATACATATTTTTAATGAGGATTATAGATTTAATTACATTTAATAGATTTTATCATGCGTTATTGGTTAGTTCTTAATATGTACATCAAATTATAATAAAACACTTCAAACTTAAACCGTTTGAAGTGTTTTATTAACCGTTAAAACGTATTTACAATTTATTTTTATCTACGACCCGACTCCTATATGCAGCCATTCAAAGCGTATAAATTCCGCGTTTAAACGGTTAAAATTGTTTTATTTAAATAAATACTACTTGTTAATTACAATGTAAGTCAAAGTATAACCTATATCTGTTGTTCGTAATAAATTTCCTCTAACAAATATAATTATTAAAACTGCAACATTAACTTCGAGATGCCATTGTTTACAAAACGTATAGACAAAGTTTTAGCCTCGTAAACTTAGTGTATAATTTTAATTGGATAACTTTTATCGCAAGGCCCTGGCGAGTCGTAACTTTATGAATATTTATGGTTTTGCACGCTGCTCAGAGGCGCAGACGGTTATAATATACGGTTTTATCGGACTCGCCGTGTTTTTTACACTGGCTGTGACTGCTTCGTGTATCGCATATAAGTAAGTACTAGCTGTGTCAGCGACTTCGTTCGCTTAGAATAGTTATTTTGGGTGTCACCATTTGTTTTTGCAAACCTCTTCCGGTTTAATTATAGATGTTACCGCGTCCGCGTCCCGTCGTTCTTGCTAGCTAATCGTAAAAGATAGACATAAACTGTCACGGACATTTTTTAGATAATTTTAAGATAAACGGAAACGCACAAGGATGAAAGCTTGTCCCCGGTTTTTCACATTTTTCGCTGTTTCTTCGCTTCTACAGCCATTCTCGATAAATGCTCTAATCGAGACAAAAATAACTTTTCAATTTGGACCTGTAGTTCCTGAGCATACAAACAAACAAACTATTAAGCTATATATATTAGTAAAAATATAAGCTTAAGACATTCTCCGACGAAACTAGAAAATTTGCGAGTTAGCAATCATCGAAAGGCGAGTTTATAGTTCCGACAGTTTTGTCTCTAAGCGAGTGCGAGTGCGAGTCTTATGCCGGAGATAGCTCTCGGCGAGTTTTAGCCGAGCATTCGTCGCTGAGCGAGTATAAAACAATTACTTTCATATCTACCTATCTATGTCGATCTTTTTACATGAAATCATCTCTGTCAGTTCTTGAAGAAACAGCTGATTCTCGCAGTCTGTAGAATATGTGCTTCTGCAATTCGTTTACGATTTTCATTGTCTCGCGATAAACATTTTTTCTTTAACAGACAGATGAAAATTGACGCGGAGTTGAACAATACAGTGTGGAGGGTGAGACCTGAAGAAGTACTGGTTGAAGTGGCGACGGGGCTCGGAACTAGTCCAGCGCTGCATAGCATTAATGAAGTACTTAAGGTGGTGTTACCATAAAATGTTTACAAATTACCTTACAGATTTCTTTCGCCTAGTTTTGCTTGTTTTATGTAAAAAAATAACTGTGAACAACACATTCAAAAAAATTTGTTGTGAATAACATTTGTCGCCGGTTATAATCTCATTTTTGTGGTCATAGTTGTTATAACGCCAACTCACACTGAAGCGGTGTGGTGGGTGTCATATCTTAAAAGAGTGTTTTAAGACTAAAACGAGATTAATAAAGAGAAATATTAACATTACATATTTGATATTTACATACAATTTAAAACGCACTGCGTCACAATTAAATACATAATATAAACAATTATTATACAATGACTAGTATTTACACGTATATTTTACTTCTTACATCAGTAAGTTTTTAATATAGTTTTTTTGAAATAAAACGCTGAATTAAATTTCAGATGCTATAAAAGCAATGATATTTAAAATTTATATATTTTTCATTTCGTTAGAGAGTAACATCGATCGTTAAAATTTGAGACTTGTGCTCAGCTGTGTGTGTTCTCTCTTTCTACATTTCTTTGTATATAAAATAAACGAGTTCACAATTTAATTGTTTAAAACGCGATACTTATTAGTTAAGGAGAGGCACGTGACCACGGCACCTGCAAAGATCCGAAACCTCAGGCCGTAGTTAAAATAATTTCCACTTCCGTTTTAAACCGTTAAAATGTTTTATTTAATTGCGTAAACTACCGACAGTGTTTAACAGCTCCGTTGTTTTAATCGAACTTCTACACAACCTTCAAGTAAAACCTACGCCGTTAGCTGAAATACGATAGTTAAATAGCTCTAAATAAAAAACGGATCTAATACACTTTAAATGTCCAATTAATTAATTTGATGGCGTTGTTAGAAGTTAATTTCATTTAACAGTAAGTGCATTGTGCTTTATTGTTTGCGCCTCGTGTGCCAATTAAATGAAGCCTTCGAGTAATTGGAATGAAAAGTAATCTTCGCAATCATCGGTGAAGGTTGTACTGTGAAAATAATATTTGTGATAACTTTGAAACTATGGTTTGCATGCTATCTGTACAATGACACCATAGCAAAGGTTTGTAGAAACAAGTATTTTAGATCTAATCTGCTGTCTGTATGTACTCTCGTGTTAAATACTGTCTATAGTTTACGCGAGTAGTACACATTTAAATAAAAAACTTTAACGGTTTAAAACGCGATATATTAGTTAAAAATCATTTCCAAATAAGTTTAACTAATATATCGCGTTTTAAACCGTTAAAGTTTTTTATTTAAATACTCTCGTGTTTTCAACAGTATTATAAATCTAGTGACCACTAGCCATTGAAATCGAAGGCCCACGAAAGTATTACTGAAGTTGTTAAACACAAGTATGGGACTCCGTCTGTGTTCGTGGCATAGTTATTTTAACAATATATTAGCTGTGTCAGCGACTTCGTCCGCGTAAAGTAGTTATTTTGGGCAGTTTTTGCAAACCTAAAGGTGTACTTTATAAATTTAAGCTTACCCACGACGATGGTCGCGTCTTTACCCTTCGTTCTTGAAAGTTACTCATAAAAGATAGACATATACGTTGCAGTACTTTTTTAGATCATTTAAAGAAGAATCATTCTTTCATACATATTTTTTGGGTATCGTGAACCGTTTTTGCAGCGTACGCCTCCGAATTCCATAATGTAAAATAATTCTCCCAACGTTTTTCACATTTCTCGCTGTATCTTTGCTTTTATTACACACATCCTGATGATTTATAGCCTATAGCCTTCGATAAATGCTCTAGACAAGATTACAATAGTTCCTGAGATTAGCTCGTTCAAACAAACAAACTCTTCACCTTTATATATTAGTCTAGAGTATTAGTACCGATAGAGCATTACTCGTTTACGATATATCCTAATTAGTTACAATTTAGTTGCTTGTTTATAGAGTACAAAGAGATTTACAGAGGAAAAACTCGCATTCAACATTTGGAAAATCACATAGAAAAACCGAAACGTGGGCTTACACTTTGTTCTTCATCTGTGTGATCCCGTTGATATTTTTAGACCGGGAGATTTTCCGTACAATTCTGTAATGAAAAGTGTTGATCCCGGTGGGAATCAAACACGAATAATAAGCTTAAGGTATTACCGCTGGACTTACTGGAACGTCGAAGTATTAAGTTGTTTATGACTAAATTGCTATCGAAGAAGAGATCACCATTTCAAAGGTCATTTACTCATTCTTCAGGTGTCGAGGTCAAAAATCTTGGACGTTAACCAATAAATCCGTAATATTATACGCTTCGATAAATTAAAAGAATTGCCCGCCCAGTACTATTTATTTCTCTCATCTCTATAGTTTCTTTAAAAGAGAACTTGAATTTTCTTATATTATAAATACCAGTAGTATTTATAATATAATAAAAATCAATTCACGCGAGAAATACACATTTGAATAAAACACTTTTAACGGTTTAAAACGCGAAATTTATTAGTTCACTTATTTACAATTTATTTTAACTACAGCCCAACGATTCGGAAGCTTTGCAACAGCTGTGGTCACGGGATGAACACTATTACTATTAGGATATTTCTAGTTTCAAATCGAAAAGAGTTTTTTTTTATATAACAAATGCAAAACTTCGTGTCTTCGTCTCTCTAAAGCGATCCCGATGTTTGTTAAATTTTCACGTCAAAAATGCTTAAACGATCTTGATGTTATGTCTTTTTTTATAAAAAACAGTTGTATGTCGATGAGCACAGAATGGGAAATGAATTAATAGCTGTAATGCAGCAGTTCAAGGTAATCTTAAGATATTTCGAGAATTTAATTTGTTCTGCAAAGACGATGAAAGCGAGCTTCAAAGAAAATTAGATTTTTTCTAACATTTCAATTTATACATTGTACAGCTTATACGTTTCGCGGATTTTCATGGCATGTCTCAAATTGGACTTTAGCCTATAAAAATGCCTCTTTGTAAACTGTTATTAACGCCGTAGAACGAAGTTTTTACACGAACAAACGTTTATTAAATATATAAGTAAAAATATTTATTTTTTGCTGCCAGTTGAATTTTAGATATAAAAGCGAATAAGGGGATAGAGATAGTATGTACAAAATATTTGCTTCAAACAAAAGTTTATATATAAAAATACTAGCTGAGCCGGCAAACGTTGTTTTGCCATATAAATAATTTTACTAAAATGTTTATTAAAAAATAAGGGTGTTTTTGTATGTTGTATCATAAAAAAAGACAAATTAGAAATTTTGTCTAAAAAAAAAATTTAAGAGCGAACAACCCTTATCACTTAGGGGGATGAAAAATATGATGTTGTCCTATTCTCAGACCTACTGAATACACATATCAAATTTGGTGAAAATCGGTCGAGCCGTTTCGGAGGAGTTCAAGTTCGAACACCGTGACACGAGAATTTTATATATTAGATATTAGATGTTACAATGTAAACATGTAACACTATTCTTTTGTTTTTGACTGACTCGTCTGTGTAATGATAACAATGAACGTAATCAACGATACGTGGGTTCGATGCCCACCGAGTCCAACATTTTTCTAATTGTTTAAAGCATGATGACCTTCTTAGGAATATCTAAATTCCGTCCGGGTCACGAACTACCAGCCACGGATGAATAAGCCGTAAAATTTAATCACGTTTCGGTTTCTGTGGATATTCGGAATATCCAAAACCAAAATAAGTCGACAGCGCACCTTGTTTAGATGCCATAGGCTGAGGTATATCACCCCATCAAGTGAATACCTCGCCTTTCTGTCCACCTCCATCATTAAAAATATTTCTTTATGATCTTTAAAATGATATGTTATTTTATGTAATCATTTAGTATTTCTATCGCATTAGAATTCCCGTGTAAGTGTAGAATAAGTTGTTATAAATATATAATGGCCAATGGTGAAATCATCTGGCCAATT
This sequence comes from Leptosia nina, assembly GCA_963661955.1. Taxonomy (NCBI): domain Eukaryota; kingdom Metazoa; phylum Arthropoda; class Insecta; order Lepidoptera; family Pieridae; genus Leptosia; species Leptosia nina. The sequence continues at coordinate 1,365,994 of CAVLEF010000203.1, read as the reverse complement.
AATTCAAACCCCTCGTAGGTAGTGAAAAGCAAACAGTAGATTGAATCCGTTTCCTACCTATTTAATGACATAATTTTCCTCTTATCCCGTAGTTATCTCTCGGCTGGAATATCCGTAATACAAGTTCATCAGTCGGCGGCCCGTCTCTGACCTTATCTTCGTTCACGGTCGGACTTTACAAAGGCAACAGAGTGGCAGTGAAAAAGATACACCGGAAGAAATTGGATTTGAATAAGAAACTCCTTTGGGAGATCAAACAGGTTCGCTAAATAAATTATTTGATGTTTTTAATCTGTGTTCTGTTAGATGTTCAGATATTTTGACATTTGACATAGTGCGAACTGTCAAAATATTTGAAATTCGAATATGTTTATGTTAATATGTTATTTATAGGTCTGTGGAGAGATTTAAACAATAGAGCAATAATAAATTCCTTTCATTTCTACCTACGAAATATCGAGACAAATATATATAAAATTAATTATAATAATCTCTTCTTACTGTTTTATTTCACAATTCAACACTGTTCAATTTTTAGGCACGCAACGTTTCCCACGAGAATACGGCGCGTTTTATCGGCGCTTGTGTTGACTGCCCTTTAGTGTTCATTCTCACTGAGTACTGCCCTAAAGGATCTCTGAAGGATGTCCTCGCGAATGAGGAATTACAGCTAGATTGGAATTTCAGGACCTCGCTTGTACACGATATTGTTCAGGTAAACGTCCTTTGATGCCTGATAAAGTCTTCGGCGTTTGTCTTCATCTTATTACGATTGTTATCTACGAGTGAATGGATACAGACGACCATTTAAATAAAACTTTTAACAGTTTATAGAACGAAGTATATTAATAGATTACTTTTTCACAGCCGTAGAGACATTGATATAATAATATAATATTTTGATATTATTTATACAAACCATTAATAGAGTTTTTTTGTAATTATAGTAAGAATAATTCTTGTATACCAAATTTATAAGATGTACAGCGCTAACTAAAGACATGCATACAGATTAGACTACAGTATGTGTATACTTCTACCTCAATGGTTAAACGTGTTGCCCAGCGTTAAGGTCAAGAGATCCTGGGTTCGAATCCCGGGGAAACGATAGATTGTTTCAGTCGGGCAAGACACAGAAGTCTGGTCAACATCTTATGTGTAAATAAAACCAATCAGTGAATACAAAAATGTGTCCGCCTCATACGCTAAGGGGGAAACGCAAGTTTACCCTATTAATGTATGAAATGGGACTTATGAATTCCTTAATCTGTGTCGAATAGGGCATGTGTTATCTACATAGTGGTCTGGGCGCGCACGGCAAACTTCGCTCCTCAAACTGTCTAATCGACGGGCGATTCGTGCTCAAAATATCCGACTACGGACTTAACACATTATGCACACCCACAGACATGATAAAAGACGACTCCTACTATTACAGTGAGTATATCTTTCCTTTCTTTTGATTATTTTTTATATAGAACATCGGCGAGTCGATTTCAAAGGATTTTATATCATTAACTAGATTCACAATTTTATTATAACATTTTTAAAGTATTGTCTGATTACACGAGTAGTGCACTAAATAAAACACTTTTAACGGTTTAAAATGCGAATTATATCCGTTAAAATATTTGTAAATTGCTCTCTGCAGCAGCTGAAATGTCTGCCGAAGTTAAAATAAATTCAGAACAAGTTAACTTGTATATTCTACGAATATATTTTTAAATACAGATATATATACAGACTATATATATCTGTGCTCGCGACTTCATCCCCGTACAATAGTTATTTTGTGTTGCGGTCTTTTAGGTCGCATTATGATGTTTTAGAGCTTAAAACCATCTTCGATAAATGCTCTACTCAATTTTTCAATTCAAACCAGCCGTTCCTGAGATTAGCGCGTTCAAATAAATAAACAAACTCTTCAGCCTTATAATATATTACATACATATACAGCCTTATAAGACTATTGTATATAAAGTATATTAATACATTATAGATTAAATATCTCTATAGATTAAAACGTTCAAAGTTTAGGAACCATAAAACAAGCGCAAACTTCTAACTAAGAAGATCGCGGGATGAAATGGGAATCTCGGCGTTAAAACTTTTCAAAGCAAAATCGTTTTATGGTTATTGCATTTGGTGCGAATATTCTGTGAAGGAATTTGCTATTAAATACTTTGCGCTAATAACATTATATCTATACTAATACTAGCTCTGTCAGCGACTTCGTCCGCGTAGAATACTTATTTAAGTCATGACGTCGGTCGCGTCCCATCATCGTTCTTGCAAGCAAATCTTAAAAAATGGACATATAGCGTCGCAGACTTTTTTAGATAATTTAAAGAGGAATCATTCTTTCATACATATTTTTTTGGTATCTTGAACCGTTTTTGCAGCGTACACCTCGGAAACCCATAATGATGAATACTTTTTTTCCATTTATTTCAAATTTTTCGCTGTATCTTCTCTTGTACTAGTTACAGGGTAATGTTTATAATCTATAGCCTTCCTCGATAAATGCTCTAACCAACACAAAAATAATTTTTCAATTCGAACCCGCAGTCCTGAGATTAGCGCAAACATACAATCGAACAAACTCTTCAGCTTTTTATTAGTATAGATTATAAAATGAAGAGTTTGTTTGCACGCGCAAATCTCAGGACCTACTGAGTGGGAATTGAAAAAATATTTCTGTTTTAAAATAGACCATATAACGCATATAATATTCCGCTGACCAATAGTTCCCAGAAAAAGCATTAAGAGAGATTTAACGGTAGGCATTTAGGCCAGTCCATAGTAATGGCCCTTTGTCTAGTAGTGTGACATACATTAGATAGAATGATGGTGAACTAAGCTTTTCTAAGCATGGTAGCAACGTATGGCCAATGATCAATGGGTCGTCGGTTCGATGGACTAACTGGTTGGTGGTGGATGGTTCAACATGATGGACTTCGTCTGGAAATCTGGATATTAAACGAGTGGTAGGAATATAGAAATTCCGTCCGAGTCACGAAGCAAAGATGTGTGGATTTCCGAATATCGAGAGGCAAAGTAGGTTGACAGCGGGTCTTGTGTAGATGTTGTGATGCGGTATTTCATCTAGTGGGCCCATGCCATGTCTGTCGTCCTCTATCACAAAAAATCAGCCTATCAAATTTGGCCAATTTAATTAAGATAAACGCCAATTAACATGAAATATTTTATATATATTGATAAATTAAATATATATCACATAATGGCATCATTTAGATTAAAAGATTTTACGATTGGTTAGTGTTAATGCTGTCCATAGTTTACGCGAGTAGTACACATTTGAATAAAACACTTTAACGGTTTAAAACGCGATATATTAGTTAAAAAGTCGGATGCTTTGCATCTGCCGTGGCAAAGCATCCGAAACGTCGGGCTGAAGTTAAAAAATATTTTCAAATAGGTTAAATAATAAATCGCGTTTTAAACCGTTAAAGTGTTTTATTTAAATGGTTAGTGTAACAGCAGAGATCGCTGTAGACGCCGGTTCAAGTCCCGTCTAAGTAAAATTTTTCAAATCTAGAATACACTTATAAAATTCGTCTTTTGTTCGAGCGTGTATGTCTACCATATATGTACTTATTAGTTATTACAGGTAGTTATTAGGTAAGTATTCCAATGATGCGATAATGATAGTGATGAACATAGATAACACTTCATACACTAACTAGCACAACATGAAAATATTCACTTAAATAGACACTAATTGTAAGTAGACATAAGTTAGCTTCGATATTTTTATTTTTTGTCTGTAACCTAGAAGAGACTGTGGGTGACTACCACGACACAAGTTAGAGAACCTAGTGTAGGGACTAGGGACTTAATTTGAATTGATTTAATTAGATCGTAGAGACGTTCGTTTATTAGAAACATTAATACAACACTAAAGTGACTTAGGCAAATGTTTTCAGACATTTTCAGGCATTTTTTTCTAAGCGAATTCTTGCGAACATTCTATTCGTTCGTCTTAGTCATTTAGCAACACATCCAGTTCATTTTTATATAAGCTTTATACATATATATAATTTTTATATCCCAGAATTACTCTGGACGGCCCCCGAATTAGTAGCAGGGAGCGTGTATCCTGGGATTGTCGCGTCCCTCAAGGGTGACGTCTATAGCTTCGGGATAATTTTGGAGGAAATAGTTTTGCGAGCTGGACCTTTTCATCATTATACTGCGACTATGTCTTACAAAGGTACGCGTTTTTTCTAACTACGAGTAAAATCCTGTACTGTGTTTTTATAACTACGAGTAAAATCGTGTACTGTGTTTTTATAACAACGAGTAAAATCCTGTACTGTGTTTTTATAACAACGAGTAAAATCCTGTACTGTGTTTTTATAACAACGAGTAAAATCCTGTACTGTGTTTTTATAACTACGAGTAAAATCGTGTACTGTGTTTTTATAACAACGAGTAAAATCCTGTACTGTGTTTTTATAACAACGAGTAAAATCCTGTACTGTGTTTTTATAACAACGAGTAAAATCCTGTACTGTGTTTTTATAACTACGAGTAAAGTCGTGTACTGTGTTTTTATAACTATGAGTAAAATCCTGTACTGTGTTTTTTTAACTACGAGTAAAATCCTGTACTTTAATTTGGACGCAGAAATATGTCTCACAGGTTTCACTGATTCATGTTATTAACAGACAAGTTGTTGATCAGACCTCTTCTTTGCCTCGCTCGACCGAAATAGTCTATTGTTTCCGTAGGATTCAAACCCAGGGCCTGTCGTACTTAACGCAAGTGCGTTAAGTACGACAGGCCCTGGGTTTGCTTGCTTTACTACGTTATCGATTATACTTATAATCGATAACGTAGTAAAGATTATAATGACAGACCGATTTAAAATTTCATCACTTACTCTTCTTCTTTGTCTTTATTAATCCAAGGATTTTTGAACTCGGTTTATCACTTATATAATTGTTGTAAATCTTTTTATAATATTTGTAATTAGAATAGATAAGTAGTTATTTTCTCATAAAAAACAATCAGGATTCATATATAATTTTTTATTTAAATGTTTATCTTAGAAATAGTATCTCGTGTCTGTGCGCACGAGTGTCCCACGTTTCGGCCAGTGGTAGAGCTGACTGAAGCCGCTGCTGGTGGGGGAGGAGGTGCAGCTACGGAGCTGTTGGAATTGGCTGCACGCTGTTGGGTCGAATCACCAGATGATAGACCTAATTTTGACACTATTAATGCTAATTATATCAAGTTAGTACTAAGCCTAGACATTGATAAAGTTAAAATCGTTAATTTACATAATTATGTATTTCGATTTTAATTTCCAAACTAGACGGATATATTAGTTAAAAAGTCTCTAACGTAAATTAATTAAAGTCGTAAGTACTATATTTATGTAGGTATAATGGTCGTCATACATTAAATAGCACGTAAAGTAAAAAAAAACTTGTAACGTCTTTCTTGCTATTCAACGTAAAAAGTGCAATGATATAACCTTTTATATAATTTTGTACTCTCTCTATCCTTTTACTCATTCATTCATTTAAATAAAACGTAACGGTTTAAAACGCAAACTATACGACGACTCAATCTTGACCGTACCATGGCTGCTGCAAAGCATCCGAAACGCCGCGGTCGGTCCGTAATTAAGATTAATTGTAATACGAATTATTTCGCGTTTTAAACCGTTAAAAGAGTTTTATTCTATTTTTTGTGGCGATAAAACATTGATTCTTCTTAATAAATTGTGTAACGTTTTCACGGCCATCGTTCTGCATATCATTGTTTTTCGGGATGTCCTTCCGACGTTTGCGAGAAGATTTTTAACCCTCTCTTGCTTCTCTTCTCGCCAGATAGGGTTTTCGCTACTAATTCTAACCAGACCCAAATTAGGTTTTACTATAACCGAGAAACCCATTCTTATTAGCAATGCTTTTAAAACTATAAAAGTGCTCGTTACATATATAATTTTTATTTTTATTTTTCGTTCTATAAAGAAGTTATAAATTAATAACTCGTACAGACGTACAGACGGAATTCATTATAAAACACATCATTGTAGAGGCTACTGCGACAATCTGATGGACGACCTCCTAAGCCGTATGGAACAATACGCCAACAACTTGGAATCTCTCGTGGAGGAGAAAACTGAGCAGTTGTCTCTGGAAAAACGACGCTCTGAAGAGCTTTTATACCAGGTCTTACCGAGGTAAATAGCAAATACCGCAAAAGCAGAGTCGATAGAGATAGAGAAAGACATACAAGTAGGGGGGATTCACTTGATGGTAGGTGATATATAGCATCATAACAAGATGCGCTGTTGATCTATTGTGGCTTTCGATATACGGAAATCCACGGACTGAATTTCCAAACAAAGTCCAACATACTGTCTGCAGTTTACGCGAGTAGTACAATAAAAACATTTTAACGGTTAAAAACGCAATATATATTATTTAAACTTATTTGAAAATTATATTAATTACAGCCAAACGTTTCGGATGCTTTGTAGCAGCCGTGCTCACGGGGAGACTAATAGAGTTTAATTAATATCGCGTTTTAAACTGTTAAAGTGTTTGTTTATAAGTGCAACATGTTTCAGAGAAACTATAAATTGATAACATTTTGGACTCGGTGAGGATCGAACCTACACACATTGGCCGTCCTTTGTTTATCCAGGCCAGTGGCTCAGCAGCTGATGGCTGGAGAAGTGGTCCAGCCGGAAAGCTTCGAATGCGTGACTGTGTACTTCAGCGACATAGTTGGGTTCACGGAACTCTGCGCCGCCTCCACTCCGATACAGGTCGTTGATCTTCTGAACGACCTTTACAGCACCTTCGACAGGATCATCGGGTTTTACGATGTTTACAAGGTAATGTGTTGCAATCCCCATCGCTGGGCGCGTCCGTAATGCATCAATCGAGCCATGATATTATTACCATCATTGAACTGACTGTCTGTAGTTTACGCGAGTAGTACATATTTAAATAATACGTTTTAACGGTTTAAACGCGATATATTTTAGTTTTTTTTGTTTAATTTAAATGTGTAAACTTGACAAATTTATTCAATCTTAAATACATTTATAAATATAGCCTACAAACGTTAAACGTGATATATAATTTGAGTATCTATTTACTAATATTATAAAACTGAAGTGTTTGTTTGTTTGAACGCGCTAATGTCAGTAACAACTGGTTAGAATTGAATAAATTCTCTTGTTGCTCGGATCACTTATAGAGGATGGTTTAAGGCAACGAAAATAAATAATATAAATCCTAAATATAACTTTTAATGCGGACAAAGTCATGAGCACAGCTATTTTGAAAATAAATAGAGATTTTAAATAAATAAGAAATAAATTCAATATACCGTACTTAGAGCAAAAACATCTAATCAACGTTCCTGGAATTAAATTCCTGCGTTTGAAACCAGTAATTTCTTTTACTGCATCAGATCAATCACTAGGTGCTTCTTAAGAAACTGACTTGTATAGAGTATAATTTATATTAATAATCTAAGCGTTAGTACTTACTGCTTATTAAACGGTTTTATTTAGCACGTCATTAGAAATTAAAATTTAAACATCTTCCCGTGTCAGAGAGATCTGCAATTTGGTACACACATTTAATTTAGATGACAATACAAGATGGCCGCCGAAACAAAATGGCGGATTACATATTTTCCTAAACCCCCTCATTATAGGTATCAAATGAAAGGGCTACTCTAGTAAAACACGAAGATAATGTCAATTTTTTTTGTAGTTTTCAGTGCACAAAAAATTAAAACCGTTTAACTTTAAAGGTTTTTTCAAGTTCATACTTGTTTTTCACAATTTTATCTATTTATTTTATTACTATTTCTTTAAATAATAATTAACATTTGACGGGATCGTTGGTCAAGCCAGTGTATGGCTAATAATCAACTGGTCCTGATTTCGATCCCCGGCATATTTCTTGTTAATTCATATTGTATCTGAAACATGTTAGACTTCGTCTAGATCTGGATATTGAATTTTTATTTACATAATTCTGCATTTTAAAAGGTGGAAACAATAGGCGACGCGTATATGGTGGTGTCAGGGTTACCGGAACGTAACGGAGATCAACACGCGAGGGAAATCTGCTTGATGGCCCTCGCAATTGTCGAGGCAGTCAGGACTTTTGTCGTCCGTCATCGTCCCACGCACCGTCTTGAGGTATTTATATATAACAGATGAGGATGAGAGAAGAATTACGCACCTTTAGTTATCTATACTAATAAAGCCGAAGAGTTTATTTGTACGCGCTAATCGTAGGAACGATTGTTCTCAGTTCGAATTAAAAAAATATTTTTATGTTGGTTGGACCACTTATCGACGAAGGCTTTAGGCTATAAAACATCAGGCGATCAATAAGAGTGAAGAAACATTGGGAAATGTGGAAAGTTCGGGAAAATTATCCATCTTTGAAGTTTCCGTTGCGTGCATCTGCTATTTAAATAGGCACTGGTTATATTTTTGTTCTAAAAAACAATGAATTTGTGGGTGATGTGTAAATGTCAGGATAACTTTTAAGATACAAAATAAAATCATTACAAATATAGTTGTAATGATTTTATTTTGTAAAGGTTGTTTTATTGAGCAAAACTACAATTAGAAGATATTTTTTTGTATGTAAACATTTTTATTCCCAGGTTAGGATAGGAATACACTCTGGTCCAGTCTGCGCTGGCGTGGTGGGTGTCAAAATGCCGCACTATTGTCTCTTTGGGGACACTGTTAACACAGCTAGCCGTATGGAGTCGACGGGTCAACGTAAGCTTCCTTCTCATTTATTATTTTCACGACACACGATACCATAAAGTAAAATTATGTTATGTTACAACAGATAAAAATTTTAAACCAGTTCTCAAATCAAGAGGGTAGAACTAACGAACTAACTAACTAGCAAGAAACTCACCTCCTTCCAAACTCTGCAATTTTTATAACGAACTAATATAAGAATACATTTCGCCCGATTCTCGATTCGACCGTTTGTTGTTTGACACGTGTAGGTAATTGAAGACAAATTAGACATAAAAACTAAATTTTAGTTTAACTATTTATCCCTAATTCCAATGTTTAATAATACACCACTGGTGAGCAATACTTCTTCGAAGTTTTAAAATATTCAAGTATCTCACAGATCTGTAGAACATTTACTTATGTAGAATATCGTTGTAGGCACATACAGACAGATAAGATACATTTATAAAAGATATTTTCCATTTGTAAGAAAGTGAAATCCCATTTTCGTGGGACGTGGGGCCAACACATTTATGTGTCCGTTGCTCTGATCATCAGACGTCTGTGCCCTGCCCGACCGAAACGATTTATTGATGATACAAATCCCAGGGAAAGGATTTTAACCCAGGACTTACGTGCTTAACGCAATGCTAGGTAACGCGTTTAATCTTCTGGTTACGGGGGCAATTCATTATATTGTAGACTTTGTGTTCTTTAATGCCCAGCAAATTATTAGCGTGTTATATTTATGTATTGTCAACAGCGCTTCGAATACATCTAAGTGAGAGTACGCGGGCCCTTCTGGATCAATGGGGAACATTCGTAGTAGAACGGCGTGGCGACGTCGAGTTGAAGGGGCGTGGGCGCATGTTAACCCATTGGCTGGTTCACTGCTCAGAACCAGAAGCACGTCATGTACACGAACCGCAGCCGCCCCCTCAGTACCCCATTTTGTTCCCAGCCATACAACCTCCAATTCTACACACACCATATCTAGTAGTTGAGCCGCCAACACTTGCTGCTTAGTAGATTTTTTTTTGTTTAAATAAACAAGTAATATTAAACCACGTTTTAATTGTTTAAAACGTCCGGCTCTAATTTAATTTAACTTAAGTTTAATTGTTGTTTGAATATAACAAAAACGATGCCTTTTTTTAACATATATATGCTGGTAATTAGATTTTGTGAAAAGTAAATGTTATATGTATATTATGCAATGTTTTCATAATATAGTTAAGACGGTGCATTCGCTTGTTTCACACAAAAATATATTTTGAATATGCTTAAGGACGTTTTAATATAAAAAATTACATACACAATGAACTTCGTCAATTTTTTCAACCCAAATAAATTTATATGGTTAATAAAAAATAATTTTAGCTTTGCCTTTTGTAAAGATAAGTTAATTACATCACTGATTGTCCCATCTCCAAACCAATTAAGATTAAAAGAAAATAAAAAACAAAAGAATAATGTATAATTAATTGGTTATTGTTTTGGAGACAGATTTACATGCTAAATAAGTCAATTTTGACGGTTTAAAAGGCGAATTATATTTGTGAAATTATTTGTAACTACGTTTAACTAACGTTAAATAAATATATTTCTCGTTTTAACCCGTTGAAATTGCTTTATATCCAATCGCTACAGGCAATCGTGTAGAGAGGTATAAGGCCTTAGTTCTTAATAGACTTCTCTATATGTACTAAAGAAGTCTATTAAGAACTAAGGCCTTTTTTATGTTTTTATTCGACTTTAATTTTCTTGTTTTGCAACCTTAAAATTTAAGGTTTTGATATATAATTCAACAAAATTTTTCATTAGTTATCTATATGTAGCTGTTAACGACGAGAAATTTCGAGAATGTTCCTTGTAAGCAATTAATAACGAAAACTCGGCAATCAATCCTAATTTCCATAGGAGGCAATGTAAACATTGCTTTAATTGGTAAAATATTGCGTTACCTTCCCAAACAAATACGTTAATGAAAAAAAATGATTTTTTACGGTAAACAATAATTATATACATTTTGCATGTATTGCCCTTCTTAACATTGTGGATCAGGAATCAAAGCTGTTAATATCAAAGTTTTGTACTTTTATACAATTTACAATTTATATTTTTATACGCATCTTTTCATACTATTGTAATATAAATCTGTGTATAATATTTCACATATATAATTTACTAAAGCGTGTCTCTATATCTATTTCCTAGGATATTTATAGAAATATAAGTTGTATATACATTACAAAGAAGTAATATATAAATGCATGAATTGACAGTCAATTGTTAAAAATAAAATAGCAGTATACTGATGCGAAAATGTAGCTAAAAACACTTTAAACGGTTTAAAACGATAAATAATTATAAAACTATATTTCTTTTAATTCTAACGCTTCGGCTGCATATCAGCATCGGTGGCGAATGAGATACCGCTTTAAATCGTAAAAAGTGAATACTGTCTATATTTTACGCGAGTAGTACACATTTAAATAAAACACTTTAACGGTTTAAAACGCGATATATTAGTTACACTTATTTGAAAATGATTTTTAACTTCGGCCCGACGTTTCGGATGCTTTGCAGCAACCGTGGTCACGAGTCTCCCCGTTAAAAATCATTTTCAAATAAGTTTAACTAATATATCGCGTTTTAAACCGTTAAAGTGTTTTATTTAAATGTTTTATGTTCTTTTTCTCTTTCTCCTCCCTATTTTTATTACTGCAAGTTTATGCGCTAAGACCAACATTGATTATATTGTTGGTACCAACTACAACACTAGGTTATAAAATGTAGCATTTATTTTACTAGATCAATTTTATAAATGTGGAAAGTCTATTGACGTTTAATAAAACTTTAAACTCACATTCTAGTTTTATTTAATTTGACTGGCCGGAAATAACGATTTGATAAAACTTGCGAAAACTACTAGACCTCTTATTGAAAAGCTCGCAAGCGAATACGACTATAGATAAAAAATAACCTATTAAGAGAAAGAGGAAACAGCTGATAGCCTGTTTGTTAGTCAGCGGTGACTGATCCGGCATTTTTACATCCTTCAATGGCTTTTGAAGCGAATCTTTCTCCAATAAACCACTTTCTATAAGTCGCGGTAACCACACTGACAAGGGCTTAACAAATGAAGAGCTCTTCTGCATCCAAACGACTAGAGGCACCACCAAAATGGAGTCAGGGAGTACATAGCCACATTCTTCCTCGGTTATTGCCTCTGCGGAACACAAAGTCCAGGCATATTCCAAGGACGTGGCCATGATGAATTTCTTCTTGCTATTTAAAATATCTCGGAACGTCTGTTCGTATTCCGACTCCGAAATAACTTGGAAACCATTTCGTACGAGCGGATCATGCTCGAAGTACCCCAAGACGCCCAATCTACCTCCATAGCTGAACCCATCGTCCACAGCTTCTTGTAAATTGGTGAAAGTCCCAAGCGTTGTGTCCGTTTTTAATGCACCAATTAGCACGCTCTGATAAGCACTTCTAATAAAGAACGTGAACCAAAGCCACAAGCCGATTATGTAGAAATCTCGGAACCTTCTTGGTGAAACCTTAACTGGTTGTCCCATTAAAACGCCCCACGTTCTCATGGTGATTCCTTGGAGTTTTCCAAAACCTTTGAAATTGCGAAAGCTGAACGCTCTTACGTGTTTCGCTCTTAAGGCATATGGTACAGACTTAACAAAGAATGTCACAACTAGAAGAATAAGCCATAGATAACCATTAAGTGGCACTAGAAGCTTCCACAGCGCTGGTCTGACTGAAGGAGGTGGTGCTATCCATGCGAGACGTATCCTAAAGTATGTAACAGAGAAATCTAGGAGACTCACCTTATCAAATCCCAGTGCAACAGTGGAAGTGGAAATATTGGCTGTACCAGTTATAACATCGCTGAGAGATTCAGACCAATTCGTTGCGCTGTCAGAATCAATGCTGATGTACCTCCTATTTATAATCACAGATGTAAAATTCATTATGTTTTTCAGCAATTCGTGTATCGACCTTTTGATTATCTGCAACGGAATCTTCTTTTCTGTTGCGGGGTGGTATACTTTCGTTGTCGATATGTATAGCGGACAACCGTTCATATTTGACATTTTATCAGGATATAGTTCTTGTGAGCCTGTAGTAATTTTGGTCCAAGTCCCTATAAAAGTGGGCGCTACGTTTGCACAGTCTGATGGATTCTTGTAAGGATAATATGTGTATAAAGCTACCTTACCAGATGTTTTAACAATGATAACGACATTTGTAGCATAAAAATCCCATAGAAGACTGTAAATCTGTTCAAGTCTACTTGGATATGAGAAAAGAACGATCAGAAACTTTGCGCCACTGTGTAAGATAGATTTTCCTTTGAGATCTGGCTTTAGAATCCCTGATAGCTTCACGAAAGAGTAGTATGATTGTATTAGTAATACCACTTGTCTCGGAATATTTTCCATTTTCGCTTCGACCACGACACTTCCACGGTACTGTTGTAGGAATGTACTGGTAACACCTTCATCTACGTCGCTGGTAATGACTATAGTCTGTCGTCTGTGTTCAAAGTTACTGTTGGCTATATCAGCTGCCGCGGAAATTATGTCATTCGTTTTTTCATTTTGACTTATTTTTATAATCGTGCTCTGTATCGACGGCGTTATGAGGAGCATATATAAAAACATGTTTTTTTAGTCTGAAAGCGTTATTGTCTTGTATTGTACAAATCCGTTTTAAATGGCGAGACAGTTAAATTGCGAAGCTTTTAAAACTATTAATCAACTACCTAAAAGAATTGAACGCATATTCGAAACAAAGAACAAACGTTGATAAATGATAGTCTTTTGTATTTGCATACTTTGTAGCTTTTAAAACGCAATTTGGGAGTGAAGTTTTTTTATTCTATGCATTCCTAATATGTTTCTATTTTTTAAAGGTTTCAAACTATATGTATTTGTTAGGTAATTCATGTTAACTATGACCCCTTCACCTCTTCCTTTCCCCAGACCATAGGTGCTGTAAAGCTTCTTAAACGTCTGGTTCTGGATAAATATGATTAAAGTAATATATTTCGCATTTTAAACTGGTAAAAGTGTTTTATTTTATGTATAAACTCATGGTGTTGTTCATATTTTTAAATGGTTATTGGTTTCTCCTAAATCAATATACAGTATGTTTGTATGTCTATACATGTCGAGTGACCACGTAACCGCTCGTTGCTTAGCAACGGGTAATAGTAACAAAAAAATTTAACATAGATACATATTCTTTTTGTTTAAAGTAGGGATTTGTTAAAGTATATCTTGGAAGCATCATTATTTTTTAGTTAGCATAAATACAGATATGCTGTGTCTTCTATTTTTAATGGTATTTCGAGTGGTCGGGATTAAGACGCCTGGCAGCTGCAGTGGTGGACAATTTTACGATTCAAACACAATGGAGTGTAGATCTTGCAATGCTAATGTTTCGATGGTTCCAGCACTTGACGGTAAAAGCTTATTAATATAACTAACTCGGGTAGTTTATGCAAGTAGTTCACATTTAAATGAAACACTTTAACGGTTTAAAACTCGAAATATATTGGTTAACTTGTTTAATTTTTTATCGACGTAATTTAATCAATAAAGTGCGCCTTTAAAATCGTTATAAGTATTTTACTTTAATGACAATAACTAACGAAAGCGAATGTCACATTTGCTTTCACCAATTCCTTATTTATCGTGTAAACTGACTGATTTTCAATAAAAGATTTGTCATTGTTTCGGCTCGAGTTGTATTTTGTCTGATATTCTTTACGATATACTGGCGTTTGATATCTAGGTTATATTTGTTTGTCTTAGGATTCGGTTGTACTTGCGCAGCTGATAGTATACCAAAGGGTATATCAAGTTGCAAGCAATGCAACGCAACTGAACTAATATCGGCTGATGGCACTACTTGCGTGCCTCGACGTTGCCAGAAGTCCGGTAGTCGAGTTGTATGCAGGAGATGTCCTAACGACTACATAGCTGGTAAGCTTAGGGAATAAATATCAAAGTTAGTTCTATTTTATCGATATGACAGATATTATATGATATGAACGGGTGATAACACACCAGCCAACCAGAAGACCAGAAATAAGAAAGGCTTTATGCTAAAAATATTATCACGATGCAAGAAGAAGAAACGGGGAGAGTAATTCATCTCTAAGGGTATCCGTTCGCTTGCGCTGTGAAAACAGTATAAGGTAACTAAAAAATAGGTACGAAAGAATGAATTCCTCTCTTAAATTGTCAAAAAAAATCTCCGAAAGTATAGGTCCTTGTTTTAAGATTTACTTGCAAAAGTGACGGCCGGAAGCCGACGGCATTGGTAACAGCCATAATTTATAAAGATGAGGAAGTTTGCAAAAGGAAATTATGATGCCCAAAATAAATATTCAGCGCGGACGAAGTCGCTGGCACAGCTTGTTATTAAAAAAAAAACTAAGCAAACTATCCATTTATTCTCATTACAGTGACTCAGAACTTCGACGGATCACCGATGAAAGAAGTGACATGTTTCAAATGCCACCGCGGCTATAAAGTGGCGAATAATAAATGCGTAAAATGCGAAGAATGCGCATGTGCCCGCTACGAAGTGGCCGTGAGCGGCAAGTGTTTGCCAAAGAAGTACGTGATGGAGCGCCCCAAATATAGTGAGAATAAGTTACATCCGTCTGCGCTACTGGATATTGTTAAGTTGGAATACTTGTGCACTGTAAGTTGAAACGCAGAATGCTTATGCTGCTGCCGCTGCTGCTTAGTTTTATATGTATATTCAAGCTTAGCTTAGCTTAGCTTTTCATAATTCTAAATGATAAGGGCTGTTCACCCTTAACATTATTTTTATTTTTATACGTTTTTTTTAAATATTGTGAATAAAAATTACACTTTTTACACTAAACCTAATTTTTTAATAGCCATTTTAGTAATTTAATCTGTTTTCATCCCGCTCGATAATTGATCAAGTATCACTTGCTAAATTATCTCCCAAGTACGGAGTTGTGATAATAATAAAGCCGGTCTAAAAAAAAACCACAAACAAGGAAATCCATAAAAATAATTTATATAGTAAAACGACGTTTGCCGGATCAGTTAGTATATATGTGCAATACATTATAGTTTTACACTTATATATGCCAGCACATATGTATTTAACTTACAATTTAAAAATCAAAAAACTCGACTCGGGCAGGACTTGAACCGGCATCGACAGCGTTCCGTGCTGTTGCTCTACCGACTCCTACACCTCATCGCCGAATTTTTTTAACTTATTGATACATGCACCTCTCGCGCAATGTAATTTCAACCTTAACACTTGCGTATTAAGGTTCAACGTCTTATGTTTTGCAGCTTAAGAAATCATTGAATATAACGTTTGAAAACTTTAATATTTTTTACATGTTATGGAGGCATGTATATATATATATATATATATATATATATATATATATATATAATGTAAAAACCGATAATAGCTCAACAAAAATTTTCTACTCGAAAACACGAACACAGAAATTATACATACTCAGACCAGCTCTAACTTTCACCATTTTTATAATAGAGGAAGACATACAGGTAGGGGGCTAGCTTCATATAATCTGTTATACCCAAGCCATAGAACATTTCCCCAGACCAAACCTGAACATAGAGACGTGACTGGACCCGGAACGCGAATAAACTACAAAACATACATCTGTTGACGGTGGTTTGATATTCCTATTACTATAAATGTGCTGTACATGTATAGTACCTTTAATTATAACCTAGCTTCATTCGCTTATAAGAACTCTAAATAAGGAAATTTATAGGGAGATAAGAAGTGCGATTTTTCATGTAAATATTCGAAGATTCATAGATCTCTCCAGAGAATTGACCCTTTCTTTTTGATTTCATTAAATTTCACCGCGAAATATCACATGAAAGAATTACCAACCACACTATTTATTTGTAATATTAGTTTTAAATATGAATCAAGTCAAATAATGTTCCGATTTCAATCTCAATGTCGCATTACTGTTTTGTATCTGGCTCGGAGGACCAAAAACGCTAACCATTAATTAAACAATAGACTTATTCGGCAGGGCATTATAGATAGTTACTGGCGAATTTTTGTTATCTATTAGTTGCAACTATATAACAAAATATTCATAGTTAAATAAAACACTTTAACGGTTTAAAACGCGATATATTAGTTAGCAACTAAGGTATTAACTAATATATCGCGTTTTAAACCGTTAAAGTGTTTTATTTAAATGCGTACTATTTGCGTAAACTAAAGACAGTATTTAACATTCATAGTATCAACGCTATCTGTGAGTTTATGTGTGTATATTTTTATACTCTAGATTATATAATATTAAAGTTAGTCTGTTACTAACCGCCACGCTAGTTATGTTAATTTTTAACAGCGCTTAATTAGCTTATTTCACATAACTTTTCCCATAAAAAAATATCTAAAGTGGTCGCCTGAATTCAACCGATGTCTCCAATAGATAATAATAAAAAAACTTTTCAGCAATCCGACATTCGCGCCTGCCATGCGTTATCAAGAGAATGTGTGAGATACTACTATCCCAGCGATTTAGCGGGCCCTTGCCGCATTTGGATTCAACAAAATCTGACTAAGCTTGCAGGTATGGATCCTCAAACATAATGCAAACATTGGGCTGCCTATATCTTTAGTATATCTGTTATCTATTCATGATGATCGTGTTTTTAATGAAACACTTTTACTGTTTAAAACGCCAGTTACATTAAATTTATTTAATATCTCGTCCGAGGGTCTCCCCGTGACCACGGCTGCTGCAAAACATCAGAAACGTCGGATCATAGATAAAATAAATTGCAAAAAAGTTCAACTAATATATTTCGCGTTTAAAGCCGCTAACGTTTTTATTTAAAATGTGTACTACTCGCGTAAACTACAGATAGTGTTTGATATTAGAAATGTTTTTAAATATAAAGGTTTTAGTTTAGAGGGTAGTACACTCGATTACATATCATGAAGTACAAGGTTCGAATCCCGGTTTGAGTAACTGTTAGTTCAGTATGTAGAATTAAAAATGCAGTCTGATTGGAAAAAAGGAAGTGTCATAAAACCACACTCTTCGAAGAGAACGTTAAGCCATCGGCCGCAGTCAATAATTAAAAACAATTAATTTTAATGTCTTAATACAATGACATTTTAGTAGTACATAGGTTAGTCACTGTATAATACCCCAGTCATATAACATTCGGATATTCCACAGACTATAATCAAAGCGTGATTAAACTTCACGGCTTTTTACCTGTGGTCGATGGTTCGTGGACCCGGGTGGATTTGATATTCCTACCACCCATTTTATATCCAGATTTCCCATCGATGTCAAACATCATATCGTTGTCATTCGGGCTGTTCGGGCGACATGAGCGAGAAGAGGTTCTCGACGTTTGATGGACGGCATTATCAGGAGATGTTAACTCCTCGATTGCTCGAAGAACCGCTTCTCGCTCACCTCGCCCGAAAGACAATGATATGCTGAACGATGGCCGTGAAAGCCTTACGAAATTTATGAAGTCGAACATCTTTCGAAGATTATAAAATGATTAGTAACATATTGAACCCGGTGGGGAACGAACCCATCAAGTTAATATAGTATACTTGTAGTATTATTTTGCGTAATAATGGCTCTATCAATCTTATGTCAGCGATGTTCAAACATTTTTGACGTCAGCAAGTTCATATTAAAAGTAATGTTTGCGTTCGGTTGATACGCAATAGGTTCCTATTACTTATTATATCAAAGACGATCGTGTCAAAAAATACTAAAATGAAAATTGTAAATTTACTTAGTAGTTTACAGGAACACTGCAGTCTTGGGTTCAATTCTTGCACGTATTCAAAACGTAAAAAAAATGTTAATTTACGCAATATAATATTTATATGAAAATCGTAGACTTAGTAGTGTTAAGTCAAAAATTTATGTAATTTTATACGTAGCAGCTTAGTCTGTCAAAGCAGTACGGAACACTGTGGTGTTTGGTTCAAGTCCTGCCCGTGTTCATTATTTTCAATAATAAAAATATACCCTCATTGACACAAAATAATACTAATATCAAAGTCATAGACATAGTAGTAATGAGAATAGGTCGAAAATGAATCATACTTTTTGCATAGTAAATGAGTTGATCAAAGCAACAGTATGGTAAACTGTGTCGTGGGTTCGAGTCCCGCAAATTTTGAAACATTTTTTTTATCTACCAATTGGTAAATATATCAAAAGTTACGTTTCACGACTTGGTTATAGATCTTCCACAGCTGAATTTGGACTACAAAAACAAGAACAACATAATCAACTTGAAGCATGGACAGGTAAGCGAATTACTTAAAATTAGGCCAAACCAATTCCTTTGATATTCGTTACTAAATCACGTTAAATGAATAAAAAATATATCTTAAGACCAGACGAAATAAAAATGTTACAGTGTATTTATAACACAATATTTCAGGATACATTATTAATAGGTACAGCGTCTTATTCTCCCTCGGGAGCGCTGAAGTTACTCGGAGACGAAAAACAAAGTATATTCCCATGTCTTCCACCGTTGAATATCAGAGTTGGGCAAAGATGTAGGTATGAAAAATGTACATAGTTCTTATAAGATCAATTCGTTAAAGGTAGAGAAAGAAAAATAACAAAAAATAACCGACTTCAAACAGTAAATTAAAGTATAAAATACTCATTGATGAATGACTAAAAAAGAAATAATATTTTATAGTTTTCCTTGCCAACAAAAGAATATATTAAAATTGGTTCATAAACCGAGAAGATATTTGAGACCAAACATTTCAAAGTTTTATGAGAGTTTCAAGAACCTGGCTTTTTAAGGTTACTTAAGATGTACGTTTCCTCAAAGTTCTACTTACTTCACTTTTTCTATACAAGGTTTTTGTGTGTTTAAACATTGATTTTGTTGTTAGCGGAGGAAATTATATATTATCATATATAAAAACCTACATGTCGTTTAAAAACTTCAAATTTTTCAAAATAATTACGTTTAAATAAAACACTTTAACCAACTTTAACAGCCGTGGTCACGGGGCGACGGCTGCTGCAAAGCATCCGAAACGTCGGGCCGAAGTTAAAAATCATTTTCAAATAAGTTTAACTAATTTATCGCGTTTTAAACCGTTAAAGTATTTTATTTAAATGTGTACGACTCGCGTAAACGATAGACGGTATTTAAAATAATTACGATTAAAATCTAACGATGAACGTGTAGGCGTGTAGCTCAGTTGCTTAGAACTTCGAGCAGCAGCGCGGATGCCCGTTCAACTCCCGCCAGTTACGTAACATTTTTAAATCTAAACAGATTTTCAGTCGGTATGAAGTTTATAAAAGATTTCTTTTCTTTACAGTTTCAAGTGTACAAAGAATATAACTGATATTGATTGGGCTAATGGCAAAATTTATGAGCTGTATCTACCAAGCAATACTTATAAGCCGCTGCCGATAAAAATTTATAAGCCTGATAGCAATTCCGTCCAGGTATGATATATGTTTAATATGTACCATTTAAAAAAAATATATTATAAGTCAAATAAATTTTACTCTCAAAGGAAATAACTGAATAGTATCTAAAAAATAATAAAAATGTAATTTAATATCGTTTAATCATTTGAGCAAAGCTCTTTGTTTCATGAATTGAGGCTCTAGGAGCCAAAGTAGCCTATCTGCAATTGTATGACTTGACTTATCAAAATTAAAATGTTAATCTACAAGAGTGACCGAAAATTGTTTTGCCTAAGTTGATTGCACATTTTTATTTTTTCCTTATTGAAAATCATGTCTTTTGTTATTAGGCCGCTCTGGCTCCAGTGACGTCAATTATAATTGACATCTTATTATTTATGTGGTGCTTAAATTGACCGAAAAAATTTAAAGATAAGAGTTTTCGCTATCATTCTTTGCCTTCCGTCCGATTCTCGCCTACTCCAGCGTCGCCTTTGCCCACAGGCTCCAGGTGCTTCAGAATCGGTTCTCTCGAACCGCTACTGGAGCCATCTGGTGCGTGCGGAATGCAAATCTTCACGCCGATCTCGAATTGCCGACCCTCAATCGGTACTTCAATCAAACGTCCGAACGTTTCTTTAAAATAGCCGCGACGCAATAGTTGATCAGACTTCGGTGCCCTGCCCGACCGAAACATTCTTTTTGTTTCCCTGGGCTTAGAACCCAAGACCTCTCGCGCTCAACGCAATGCTAGGCAATACGTGTATATACTTATAATACATACATATTATTTTACAGAAAGCATCTTGGCCTACATCGAAGTTTAGTAGATTTTTCTTAATTGATAATATTCTCTCTACAGCAACAAACATGACTACGGTGCGATATTTGAGTAAACTCATCGTAACTTTACAGTAAGTAAATACTCAAGTTACTTACAGAATAAATATTTTTAAACGGATCGTACGAAATTGGTTCGCGTGGAGTAAAACAAAATTGAAATAAAAATATAAGATATCTAGACAAATAGTCTAGAATAACACCGTGGTAGTCTGGAAATTTATCTGATTTAAACAAAACACTTTAACAGTTTAAAACGAGATATATCTTAGTTACCGGGCGGCACGTGACCACGGCTGCAGCAAAGCATCTGAAACGTCGGGCCGTAGTTAAAATAATTGTCGAATATGTTTGACTCATCAACGTCGCGTTTTAAACCGATAAATTGTTTTATTTAATTGTAAAGTAAGTGTACTACTCGCGTAAACTACAGACAGTATCTATCTGATATCATGAGTACGAAGTTTGATGCCCGTTTGTGGTCAACAACTATCTTATACATAACATAATATATAACTGCCCCCGTAAACCATTAATTAATTAATGGTGATACATACAAGTGAAAAACAGAGGATTTTATTATCATAACATACGCCTTATAAAAAAAAATTAACGGTGTAAAATGCGAAATATATTTGACTATAAGCCGATTTGATTTAATTGAGGAACACACTCCATTTCGAACCCTATCGTGACCACTGCTGCTGCAAAGCATCAGAGACGTCGGGTCGTATTTAAAAGAAATTAAAAATAAATTAGCTAATATATTTCACATTTCAAACCGTTAAAATTGCTTTATTTTTTTCTGTCTTAGTTGCGTCAATAATAGCTATTTACTGTTGTACTTAATTTTACAGGATAGAAAGAAAGTCAATCAACTCCTTAACATTAAATATTCGGACTGAAGTATTCTATGCTATTAAATCTCCACTATCAGATGTAATAACTACCCAGCTGATTGTGGAAAATGAGATGCCATCCGCCGGAGTGCTACGCGGAATAGAAGTCAGTATTTTTCATATTATAGTATTTGACTAATGTATTAAACAAATTGGTCTATACTAATGTATAAAGCTGAAGAGTTTGTTTGTTTGTTTGATGTTTGAACTCGCGACGCTATTACGTCTATCTTTTAAGCTACACTAATTACACTTACAGCTAATAAATAAATAATCTCTTAAATTCTCTGAGCTCAGCAATGTCATGAAATTCGATTTCCAATTAAACTACTGTGTGAGTCCATAGTAATGTCATTTAAATTCGCTTTCCATTTAGATTACAAAAAAATCAAAGCAAAACTCCTCATAATTGTCGACATCCTAAATGAGATTAAAATACTGTAGACGGTTTTTTTAGTAATAAAAATTGTTTACCTTCCGTTAGATGCCACTACCCTTATATGTAACAAGTGCCGACTTATATGTGACTTATAAGTGTAGTTATGTTATACAAATTCTTAGAAACGACTATACTCAAATTTTTATAAGTTATTATGTGTAACTGCTGCCAGGGCCGGTAAGGATGTCTGGAGGTAACAAATTAGTGGGAGCTTCCTACCTCCAAAATATTCTGTTATTATTAAAAAATAATATAATAATGTTTGTATTATTAAAACTTTTAGTACGTTTACTTCGGTCACGCAAACCTCTCTTATACTGTCTATAGTTTACGCGAGTAGTACACTTAAACTTATTTGAAAATGTTTTATATCTAATATATCGAGTTTTAAACCGTTAGTGTTTTATTTAAATGTGTACTACTCGCGTCAACTATAGACAGTATTACGTTGTACGACTTTATCTTAACGTTTCTTGTTTTGTCGCAATCAAGAATATTTGTATTTGTGTTTGTAAACTACTGTAGACAAAACAGTGGAGAAACATCAGGAAAATTTGGTTACTATTATTTACTGGACAAAATTAAAAAACAAGCCAAAATTTTTAGTTTATTTTAGTGATCACGTTTTTTTGGCCACGGTTTCCCGTGGTCAAAAAAACGGTTTACTGGTCTCCACTGACGCAGCGATTTTTTTTAAAGTGGCGGTCTTTTCCTTAATCATTATTACTGTTGTTATTATTTTAATCTACAGATTTGGGGAGGAATCCTCAGTGCCTTGCTGTGCTTATACGCACTTGTTCAGTGGCGCGCTGTCGTTCGTAGAGGTGGTCTGCAAGTCTCTATAATACCTCTGTTAGCAGCCGCTTTAGCTGATGGACTTTATTGCGTAAGTAAAAAAATGTAATGTTATCAACTTATCATCTACTTAACAGATAGCAAGTATTTGACTTTGTGCCAACGTACAAGCTATCTTCCTTTTGGATATAACGATATTTTTTTATATTTCATTATATATATTATATAGGAACCGTAAGGTGCGTAGTTAGTTTTAAATTTTAATTAATATATATATATATATATATATATATATATATATATATATTAAACAAAACTTTTGTAACAATTAAAAATAATAATAAAACCCATCCTATTCTGTAATATTAGTTATTTAAAAGTATCAATTATTTGTATTGATTCTACAACCCGATGGTTCTATCTATTGCTTTATAACGAACCAACTTATACATATTTAAATAATGATGTCATTTCCAATAGGAAAGAATTGTACTTTGTGATACGCCAGAACCAGAACTTTACGAAATTCGTAGATGATGCTACGGCGTTGACGTACGAGTAATATTGTACATTAATGGGTTGACAGATGGCGTTAGTTGTTTTTATGTCAACGGCTATACATTTTTAATAATTACTAACAAATAAAATTATCTGTTTTAATAAATTAAGTTGTATAAGTACAAGTTGCAGATTGTGAAGTTCGATTACTCCTCATGCTACAAAATATTTTTCTAAACACCTGCTCTCTCGGGTAAACAACAATAATATACAAGATGTGCCGTCAACGTTTGTTTGCCTTGGATATTCGAAAATCTACAGACTGCAACCAAAATGCGATTAAACTTGACAGATTTTTCATCTGTGGACGGTGTTTCGTGAACTGAAGTCAAACACGTTACAGAACAATTATAAATTGATTAGACAAATGTCGGATCCGGTGGTAAATCCCCACCGGATCCGACATTTGTCCCACGACCCCGTTGATTATCATTCACTATCCTTAGGTCATTACACCAATTGAGGTGCTAATTATTCTGTATTTTCCATCACTCCATCATCATTAACAGGCCTCAAAAAGTTAAGCAGAAAGCAGTCAGATGTAAACAAAAAGCGATATTTTTCTTTCAGGCCACATTCTTCTCAACTCTCCACGCTTTGGCCGGCGAAGCTGGAACGCTTGGAATAACGTTACCTCTATCTCAAATAGAAGAAGATGCGATAAAAGCAATTGTCTTTTCAGTGGTCGCTCTAAAGGTATGCTAGGTTTTGCACACGGCCGTGGCTCGATGGCTAAACGCGTTGCCTAGTTATGTTAAATAGGTCCTGTAACCCCGCGAGTGCAATAAATAACAGTTTTGGCAGTGGGCTGAAGTCTGATCAATTCCTTGTTTTTACACTTTACACACAGCTAAAGAGTTTATTTGTTAATTTAAACACGTAAATTTTAACACGTGCGACCAATACAAGCGCAAAACAGGAGGTAATGTGGAAAATTATTCATAAAATTTCGTTAAAACACTTCATACGACAAAAGAACATATGCCTGGTCAGCTATATAAATCGGAGAAATAGACACAAAATTGTGTTCGCTATATGCCCCACAGGAATAACGGAATATTCTTTAAGATTAAAGATATTAATCTGATTTAAGATATTGCTCGACAACCTATTCTCGTGTCACAGTTTTAGTTCCCATACTCCTCTGAAACGGGTTGACCGATTTTGATGATTTTTTTTGTACTTATCCGGTATCTATGAGAATCGGCCAACAGCTATTTTTCATCCCCCTAAATGTTAGGGGTAGTCCACCCCTAATTTTTATTTTATTTTTTAGGCAAAATTTTAAATTTATATTTTTTTATGATACAATATACAAAAATACATACAATCCTCAATTCTCACCCTTCTACGATCAACCCTTATTATATAGCAAAACAACGTTTGCCGGGTCAGCTAGTAATTATTCGTGTTTATGGTTATTTCCTTAATTGCTCTACGATCTAAGAAAAGCTGTCATCTTTCTAATTCTCGATGGAAAAGAAAGAGAAGCAAGAAGCTCGCAAAATAAATTTCACGTATTTTATATGATGTCTGAATATTTTTTAATTTTAGGCTATCAAAGTAATATGGATAAACAGAAACCATTGCAACTGTGACATATTCTTCATTGACTGGACTATTTATAATCCCTCCATCGCAGGTAATCAAATAATTGTCTTTCTGTATAACTGATTCCAGCATGTGTACATCTTAAGGATGTAGCAGGTGTTGTTCCTAGTTTGCGAGAGTAGAAGACATTAAAAAAAACACCTTAACGGTTTAAACGTGGCCACGGTGAGATCACGGCTACTGTAAAGCATCTGAAATTTCTACATTTCTGATGTTGTACCATAGTTAAATAAATGTTAAGAAGTGAATTTTTCACGTTTTAAACCGATAAAAGTATTCTATTGTAAAATTTAGTAGCCTTAGATAAATCATTATTTCCAATATACCTACATTTTAAACGTTATTTTCCATTTAGATTCTTATAATACGAAGAGCAAATGGAGAGCCATACTGCTGGCTAAAGAATGGATGGAATGCCAAACTAAGCGAAGAACCACGCCGTTAGCAACAAACATAAGTGCTATTTTGGTTATATATGTAAGTTATGAATTGTTTTGTATTGAAGTAGAGCAACAGCTCGGAGCGTTGTGGTCGTTAGTTCGAGTCCCATTACTCAAACCCAATTATTTCCTGGAATCATAAATAGATGAATGATATTATATCAAAGAACTGCTATAAAGTACTGATTACTGTATTTTTCATTTCACAGGTTCTAGACATGCACCAGTACATTCCCAAAAGTGACGGTTACACTTGGGTCGTTGCCGTGATAGTGTGGTGGTCGACATATATCGCAAACTATACAATAAAATGGGCGATGTACCGATTTGTATCTCCTCCCACGGCTTTGTTGAAGGTCTGCAGAGGAGTAGATATATCGCTACTGGTTTTCCAGGAAGAGTTTTACGCACACTATGTCCACGGAAGGTATAAACTAGCCTGGTATATTTTAACTGTTTAAAACGCGATATATTAGTTATATTAGTTGGTCTCACCGTGACCACGGCTGCTGCAAAGCATCCGAAACGTCGGGCCGAGGTTAAAAATCATTTTCAAATAAGTTTAACTAATATATCGCGTTTTAAACTGTTAAAGTGTTTTATTTAAATGTGTACTACTCTTGTAAACTATAGACAGTATTTTTCACTTCTTTTTCATGTGTGGACGGTGGTTCAGCATAATTATAAATTGAAAAATTAGAAAAATATTAGACCCGGCTGGGATAAAACCACGACCCGTTGATTATTAGCCATAGGTACATTGTTAGCATGGGACTTACGAGCTCGTGGTAACACTTTATATTGTTCGAGATAACATTGTATTTCCTAATTTTCAGAAATGAAGAGATTGACGGTACCATGAAAGTACTAGGGCCCATGGCGTCCTGTCGAATTGTATGTGCAACACAAGTAAGGTAAAATAGATTTTTAATTAATGTATAGCCCTTTGAATCATCTAATGAAGAATACTAAATAAACCGTTTATATCTGATAAAAATGTACTGAATAATACTTTTTTTATTTTTTTTCATAATAACTTTATGAAAAATTTATTCATTCTTTGTGATGTGTTCAAATGCATGTAGATTATCTTTTTATGCGTCTTTCCCTTTTCTGTGTGTTTACTATTCGACTTTATTTACAGACAACTGCTTAATCGACTATAAGTAAGCGAGGACCATAAAACAATATATACAATTTAAAAATCTATTTTAAACTGAATAAAGCTACGACACGTGCGGCTACTCTAACCGATTGAGCTACCGTGTCCTATAGATTCTCGCCGATTTTTTTAACCTTTATTTATAAGTGCAACTCTCGTACAATGTAATTTCAAACTTAATCCTAAGTAATTAAGGTTCAAGGTCGAAAATGTTCAAATACCGCCCATGTCGTAAACTGTTTGCAGTTTATATACATTTTTAATTTATATAATGGCATCATGTGCAATAAAATTTAAAAATATTTAAGTTTTCTCACAATATTTTATTAATTCCTTAATTATTAAAATTACACAAATCTTAGCGATTCAATTTGTGGTAATTGGCTGAAAAGATGTGTCTGTTACCTGCGCTTCTCTTTATCGCCTTATGAGTGATGTGATAGACAAGAGGGATGAAATGTACATGTGTCACTTTTGTACAATACTACTAATTAATAGGGAGGACGGCCTCAAATTATCAAACACCTGGGATCCCATACTCAAACTCTGAATCCCAATAAACAGCATACCGGCAAACGCGAAGACACCGTTAGTCAATTCTGTAAGGACCCGGCCAGTTTCGCCAAATACCAACTTCGACGGAACAGATGGCAATTTTTTACTTTGACATCCTCCATTTTTAGTCTCCCCGTGACCACGGCTGCTGCAAAGCATCCGAAACGTCGGGCCGAAGTTAAAAATCATTTTCAAATAAGTTTAACTAATATATCGCGTTTTAAACCGTTAAAGTCTTTTATTTAAATACTACTAATTATGTTTACCAGGGATTAGAACCCAGACCATTTGCATATACCCAATGAGTCTAAGAGTGTTAAGATATTTTAATATTTCAGAAATGTATACAAAAAACTGGCGAATAGTGGAATCGGTATGAACTTTTGTTATTAAGTTTATTATATTATCTCCTTAATCGATAAACGAGTCCTTTATAATCCTATACTTTCAGTTCTATATCCGGAGGAGGGTGAATCAAATCAGATTCTGTTATCGAGATTTTTGTCAGCGTTTTTTGAAAGGGTACGTATATAACTATACACTCTGGAATATTCATAATTCTCTCATAATAATATAGTACACCGAAATGTTAATGAAATAGAAAAGGTATTTTGGAAAAATTATAATAATCATGGGGCCACATGGATCTCGGACCCACAAGTACCAGCGTTCCGTGCGGTTGCTCAATACAATTAAGTTGAATTAAATTTCATATAACTTTTAAACTATCTGTGAACACTTTAATATTAATCACGTGCATAATGGCTCTATATAAATTCAACATCGATTATGAATTGAAAAATTTAGAACAACAGCACAGAACGCTGTGGATGTCGGTTGGAGTCCTGCTCGTGGCGTAATTTTATAAAATTCATTGTCGATTTTTAATTTATCTGTGAATATTTTAAGGATGCAGTCTTTCTATGTATATGTAGTCTATCTGTCTGTTTGTTTCCTTTTACGAAATAAATAAGCTTGTCATCAATTAACGTTCAGTCTTTACTTTCTCGACTTTTATATAATCTATATATCTATTACATATCATCGCAGTTTTTATACAAAAAACAAAAACAAATGATGAATTAGTACAGCGCGCGCGGTAAACTGTTTGTCATGCGTTCTTTTATAAAGATATGTTCTCATGCGCATTTGAATTAAAATTACAAGTCACAAAATTGAAACAAAATTACAGTCTATCTGTAATCTACTAAATGTCAACTTCTCATAAAATTATCGGCAATTGTAGGCACTAGATGGATTAAGCTGGGTGGCAAACGAACGTACACTATTGGAGAAGTTACTCGATGTGGAATTAACAAACAGGGAGGGCAGTAACATCAGTACTCTCTTGTACGATATTGATGATGATACTCCGTCGTGTTTGGCAGTGACATGGTAAACGCCGTCATATTATTATTTTATTAAATAAAACACTTTTAACGATTTAAAACCCGAAATATTAGTTAATCTATTATGGTCATCGAAAACGCGGATCGTAGTTAAAGTAAACGTTAGCTTCGCGAAATTTACAGATACTAAGTTTTTTTTTATGTATACACACTAACCTAAAACCAAAGCAAAGCTTTTAAAAAGGCAAAAAATATAATTAGAAAACTTACACCGTGAAAACTCATGGTCTCTTTCTCCGAGGTGTTTCTTTTACGACTGCCTAATTTCATACATACTAGTGTACTACACACGATTCATAAAAGTTTAATTTTTTTTACATAAGTGACTGTAAAAATGACTACACTGAAAGATTAATTTACGATTTCTAATTACCATAACATCGAACAGGTGGGGCGAAGAGCACACGCTGGCAACATTCGAAGCGATGGTCTTCGGTTGTGTGTTGCTAGCAACAAGAGAAATATTAGTTGCTGCTTCGGTTACGATTTTCGTTTGGCAAGTATGTGTTTTATTGTGTATCAGCATACTAAATTATATGGGGAGGATTTTAAAGAAAATGTGTGTTCTTTACGTTCGTTACGTACGACATGATGAACGCATAGATATCTTGTGTCATTGACCAATTTTATTTACAGCTACATTCTAGAAATTGTTTGAACCATTGAGCCATGGAAACACCTGTAAATTATGAATACAACCTTTACTATAGCAATAGTAAAACATATTTACGAAGTTTTTATAAATCATATATAAATTTAATTAAGAGTTTAGATTTGTTTTTTTATTTTACTTTTATTATTTTGTAAAGTATACAATACACATTCCACTATATCATCATACATTATTCTTAGTTTAATAACTCTTATAGTTTAGTCCGTTAAAAGTTTGTAGTTTAAAAATCGAAAAAAAAAATTAAAAACTTTTTGACTCGGGCAGGACTTGAACCCGCATCGTTGCTCTGTAAACGTTCAAGTCCTGCCGAGTCAAAAAAAAAATT
Source organism: Leptosia nina (assembly GCA_963661955.1). Classification (NCBI taxonomy): domain Eukaryota; kingdom Metazoa; phylum Arthropoda; class Insecta; order Lepidoptera; family Pieridae; genus Leptosia; species Leptosia nina. The sequence continues at coordinate 1,336,000 of CAVLEF010000203.1, read as the reverse complement.
ATTTTCGATTTTTAAATGATATAGTGCCTTCGTGTGCAAAATAATAAAGTTTGTAGTTGTTGTTACCTTTTCTCCCCGGGGGTGCACTGAAAACCGGCGCTTCTCCTCTTCTGCGGGTGGTGAAGCACATGCCGAGTGCTTTTCCTCATTTCACAAGCACTCTTCCAAGTTCCTATTTTTTTTTCTTCTTCCTCTTTTTTATAATTATTAATTATTTAAACCTAATATTTAAGTTATTTATTCTGTCTTGTGAAATAAATGTTTTGAATTTGAGTAAGTTCTATTTCTTTTCAGGCAATGAAACAAGTGCGCCTTTGGTTCTCCTACCGAAATCTTACCCAAAAAACCGGTATCGAAATATAAATATTAGAATGAAATTTAAATGGACAAAAGTTATGCTCCAAGTATGCTTGATATTACTTTACATAACATCAGCGAAAGCACTAAAATTTACCACAAGGCGCAGTAAAATTTCGCATAAAGATAAGGCTTTCACAACAAAGTCTAATGTTTCAATAGCTTTGAGAAAACCCGCTGGCCCTTTTTACAATTTCATAATCAATATTTGTGACGCTCTATTAGAAGACTTCACTGACTCCAGATTACCCAGATATATGAAAGCGCTGAGCAAGAGTTTAAAACAACAAGGCTCCGGATTTTTATTAAAGTTACTGCTCAAACGATTCTCTAAATACTTACTCAAACTATCATCGTACACGGCAAGAATTATTAAGCCAAAGATTCGAAGATTCAAAGAACTGATATCCGAAAGGAAACGATTTCGTAACGAACTATTCGTAACTCTAAACAGCATATTTGATATAAATCATGATTTCAAAATGGACGATTATATTTATAAACTAAAGAAATACGGGTATAGGCGACGAGATCATATCAATAGAATAACAAAAAATGTATTTAAGAAAGTTATATTCGATACAATTAATAAACAGGAAGAAAATAGTAGAGATGCTATTCAATTGAAATTCAAATTAGCTGTAATCGAATATATGGAGGACGGAGGACGGATTTAAATGAAAATAAAACAGTTAATTGATTTGCATACCGTGAAATCGTTAAGCTAACAGAGTTAATCCGCTTCGAAATTAAAATGGCGGTCCGCTTATGTGTACAGTTTATTCTGGCTGTTGTTTCAATTGATGCGTTTTCCGGTCAAATAAATACAACATACGATAACAGTCTAGACGTAACAAATCAAAACATCGCGAGATCTAAATCTATTTTTGAAACATTTCTAAAACAACTAGTCGACATACTGATAGCAGATTTCGCGGAAAAGAAGCTCAGGAGGTACTGTAGAATTTTATACGAGCAATTAAGGTATTCCGAGTATCGATACGGGAGGAAATTCGCGAAACATTTCAAACATTTATCGCGTATGTACCACGACGAACTATTAGAGGAATTAGAGTTCTATCGACGTGAACTTGATAAATCAATGCAACATAGGACAGAATTCTTCGAAGCGATAAATGAAGCTTTTACTCTTCAGCAGGAGATCTTGTTCGCTGATTATTTGTACGATTTAAGAGATTACGGTAAAGAAGATAAGTTATTTATTCACGAGGAAACAAGGAAGCTGATAAAAAATGTTATTATAGAAAGTATTCTAAAATTAAGTGCAAAGTCACAAAATGATATTGCAACAAAATTGAGGAGAGCCCTAAAGGAATTTAAAGCTTAAGATAAAGAAAAGGTTAAGAGTTAAAAATGACTTCGTTACTTATTGTTTAATTATATGTATATACTAATTGTCAATACTTTTTAAGATTTGTTGTTTTAAAATAGGAAATAAAACACTATTTTATTGTGTCATATTAACAAACATTATTCCTACTTTTCTCATAAACTTTATCTTTTCTATTTACTACGTATTCGTGGAAATCAGAATATTTAAATGTAATAATGTGTTGTGAAAATACATCGTTTTGGTTCATTGCACGGTCTGACTTAAACAATACAATTTAATAATTTCTCCTAGTAAGTATTGTACGTCATAAAAAAATATGAATAAAAATCGTAGGTTTTTGGTACAGAACATATTGTTAACTATGGGACTAATACGTGATCTTTGCAAATTCAATAATAGCACAGACAAAGAACGGATATAAAATTCTCATTCATGGCAATGTGTGTGATTTGTCTGTCAAAAATAGTATGTATAAAGTATTTTCTATCAACTTTATTGGTCGATGGTATAATATGTATAAAACAATAAATGCAATATAAATATTATGATTGCTTTCTCCACAGTAGCATAATGATAAAAAACAGTGTAAATCACAGAGTATACTGCCTTTTATGGCAGCCATAGACAATACGCATCTTTAATGTTTTTTTATCAGGTAATACCATTATCGACAGAACAAATGAAATACGGCAACGTCACGCTTTCATGAAGTGTTGAAACTTGAAGTGAGTAGTCATTCGGCGTTTTAAAAATTTTATAAAATTGTTATTTAAGAGTTTATATTCTACACAAAATGGCTGATAACAAAAGGTAAGAAAAACTTTTTAATTGCATACGATAGAAATATGTATTACGCCAACATCTTATATTTTTCATTCTATCATAGCAACAAAACTTCGAAATTGGCTTGTCATCATGTCTAACAATGGTATGAAAGTACAATTTTTTTTTAATTACACAAATGTAATATGAAAACACAGCTTTTCATGGGTTTTAAGCGTATCCCTAGAATATTGGAAGTATTTATTTGATCGGGTCACTAGGTTTATGGTAGGGGGCCGACTATTGGGCGAGACCGTTGTAATTACTGCATTATCTGATGTTACCTTCCAGTCCCGACGATCTTTCTACCGCAATTTTACGGCGCAAGGACAGGCCCAATCGTTTGATCGTCGAAGAAGCCGTCAGCGATGATAACTCAGTTGTTGCACTATCACAGGTTAGCCCTTTGTCATCACTTTTCGAAGAAATAATAACTACCTTTCCGATTCAATTAGTCAACTCTAGAAACACAACAAATGCAAACATAAAATTATTAATAAAGATATAAATATGAATATTTGCTTATAATGAAAAGACTTAGAGGTCTTCTCAGTTCATTGACCTATGACATGTAAATTTTGAACATTTAGAGTTATTCATTTATGGTTTTAGATAACTCACATAATGAATAATTGATCATATACTTTTATATGGCAGTAAGATTTGAGAACTCAGCTGTTATTATGAGCACATAATTATATCAGAAGTAGGGACAAACCTATAACAAACACAAAATAATTGCTTCAACTAAGTAGGATTCTGTTATTTTCGAATCTAATTAAAAACTTTTTTCTAAACTAAAAACTAAACTAACTAAAAACTTTCACGGAAAGCTGATGCCGGTTCAAGTCCTGCCCGAGTCGAAATTTTTTTCAATTTATTTTCGATCTTTAAGAACTTCAAGTTCAAATTGCCCCCAAACTATCTAATCACTATAGTACCCTGTCTATTATAGCTTTAGATATTGTATACCTAGTAACAAAAACTTTACTTTTTGTTATATTTTACTTGGTGTTAATTTAAACATATTTTTTTTACTTTGACACACACTTATAAACTGTAAAAAAATAATAAACATGGTTAATATCTTATAAAAATCTTACTTGATTATCACTTTTACCAAGGCGAAAATGGAGCAGCTACAATTGTTCAGAGGTGACACAGTCCTATTGAAAGGCAAGAGGCGCAAGGAGACAGTATGCATTGTGCTCTCAGATGACAACTGTCCCGATGAGAAGATCCGCATGAATCGTGTAGTGAGGAATAATCTGCGAGTGCGTCTCTCCGATGTTGTGTCTATTGCTCCATGCCCCTCAGTGAAGTATGGAAAGCGTGTGCACATTCTGCCGATTGACGATTCAGTTGAAGGTTTGACTGGGTGAGTTTTTGGCCATAATTATACTTGCAGTAGAGCTATCATTAGATTTTTATATATTTTATTTTTTTACCAAGTTTTATTTTTGTCTTCTCGTACTTTAAGTGCTGAATGTCTAAAAGTTGAGGATTAAATTTCTGTCTTTGTTAGAGGGGTCAGGTGCACATAACATTGGTGATTAAATGATTTTAAACAGTAACTAACTCTTTCCTGTTTATAATCATACTTCCTATGTATCAATGGAGCTTGTTAAGATATGTGTAACAAATATACATAATATGTTAATTGTAATAATATCTATAAATGGTATAATGGCTAAGCATACAATTTTATTCTTCAAGTGTTGTAGTAAGGCATTACAATCCTTGATTGTTTTATGGAAGAGTCAAATATAATATATAAAAACAGAAAAATGTATGTCTTGGCATACATTTATCTGTTTTTCTCTAGTTTTGGTTAGCTTTAAATAAAATACTTTTAACAATTTATAACATGAAATATAATACTTTGATATTTTGATGGCCTGAGATTTATTAAAAAAATTTATGATTTTGGTAATGCATACTAAAAGTACTGCTAATTTCAGAAACCTCTTTGAAGTATTCTTGAAGCCATACTTCATGGAGGCCTACAGACCAATCCATCGTGATGACACCTTCATGGTACGCGGAGGTATGCGCGCTGTGGAGTTTAAGGTCGTCGAAACGGATCCAGCACCATACTGCATTGTGGCACCAGATACAGTCATCCATTGCGAGGGAGATCCCATTAAACGAGAGGTCAGTACAGTTTTGGATTTTTTTAATGATGGAGGACTACAGACCAGCGTGGGGCTCACTTGATGGTACGTGATATATATCCACCCATACCCAGTCTATAGTATCTAAACAAGGAAATCCACAGATTGTAACCGAAACACGATTAAGTGTCGCAGATTTTTCATTTTGGACAACGTTCATGAACCAGACACAGTGTTTATATTCCTACCATCCAGATTTCCAGTTGAAGTCCAACATGTTTTAGAAAAATTATAAATTCAAATATTAGAAACACATTGGAACTGGTAGGCGTCAAATCGGTCAAAAAAAGGGATCAAACTGATTATTATCTATACATTGCTTCCATTAGACAAACGAGTCTGTCAAAAAGTTGGTAAAAAGAAAGCTTCATACACAAACATGTACATTTCAATATTTTTTAGGAAGAGGAAGAAGCACTCAACGCAGTTGGTTATGATGACATTGGTGGGTGCCGCAAGCAGCTTGCTCAGATCAAGGAGATGGTTGAGCTGCCGTTGCGGCATCCATCACTCTTCAAGGCCATTGGTGTGAAGCCGCCGCGTGGTATTCTCATGTACGGCCCGCCGGGAACTGGAAAGACGCTTATTGCAAGGGCTGTAGCTAATGAGACTGGTAAGTTGAAGATATTTGTGTCTGTACCAAACTTTGCCTTTGTGTATTTTTATTACTAAAATGTTAAAGTTGTACACATTTTTATTACAAATTGAAATATGATATTTATCAGTTCATTTAATTTCAGCTTATTTTACTTTCCAACTGAAAGACTATGTTTTTGTTTGTGTGTATTTGCAACGCATTACTTTTCAAACCTAACTGTATTTTCATATATTCCTGCTAGGTGTACAATAAGCAAATATGTACTATTAAAACAACATTTTTGATATAGATGGTTTTTGAAGCTGATTGTTAATATTGTCATTAAAATAATTGGTAATAATCATGTGTTGTAAAATTTTACCTTTCGTGTATGGATCAGTATTTCATAATTTATAGCAATATCAACCTTGGACGAATTCAGAGATATCTCCCTGAGCTGGGTCCAGGTTTTAGGTGGACTTCTAATTAAACATGTTTGTATTTATTGTTATCAAAGGTAAATTAAAGGTCTTTGACTTGACCACAACTATGTGAGGTGGTACCTCCTGGTGCCAAAGCTGGATTTACGTTAACATAATATTTAATGATATATATGGTTTTATCATTAAATATAAAGTAATAAATTAATGTCTCTTTCCTACAGGGGCTTTCTTCTTCTTAATCAATGGTCCGGAGATTATGTCAAAGCTGGCTGGAGAGTCTGAATCCAACTTGCGTAAAGCGTTCGAAGAAGCCGACAAGAACTCTCCAGCCATCATCTTTATTGATGAACTGGATGCTATCGCCCCTAAGAGAGAGAAAACCCACGGAGAAGTTGAACGGCGTATTGTGTCTCAGCTACTGACTCTTATGGACGGTAAGACATAATATTACATAGAAAGCTGAGTTTGTTTTTTATTTTCACACAGACTTCCTATAACTGTTGATTAATTACTGGAATGTTACTGACAACCCAAGATGATAAACTATACTCTATAATATACTCTCATCGAACTGCTGTCACATATGATTTTAGTTATGTGACAATTTATTTATTAATTTCATTTGTATTATTAATTTCGAAATATTCATTTTTGATATCAGGAACTACTATTTCGTTTTTGTTTCTTTGTTTGTTTGAATGCTCTAATCTCAAAAACTACTGGTTCGAATTAAAAATTACTTAGTGTTGTTGTGGTATAGACTATTTATCGAAGTAAGCTTTGGGCTATAAAACATTAGACTGCAACCAATGGAAAGTGAAGAATGTAGAAAAACGAGGAAAATTGTTTATCTTTGTAGGTTTTCGTTCTGTGCGCTCCGAAAACGGACTAAGATATGTATTCAAAATTATTCTTTTTAAATAATCAAAAATAAAATCTCGCCAGTCATCTTTTAACTTGCAAGAACTATTTTTGTGGTAATCAAATTTGGTTGAAATACTTCATGTAGCTAAAGAATGTTTGTCAACTCAGCTAGTTATAAAATAAAAGTGGCATCGACATATCTTTTTTTATTAAGCATTTAAATCTGTCTGTACAAAATACTAATTCCACAGACAAATCTACCAACTCGATATTATTCTTGTATCTTTGATTCACAATAATTCCATTTTAGGTATGAAAAAGTCGTCCCACGTAATCGTCATGGCTGCGACCAATCGACCCAACTCGATTGACGCGGCGTTGCGTCGCTTCGGTCGTTTCGACCGCGAGATCGACATCGGCATCCCGGACGCGACTGGACGTCTTGAAATTCTTCGCATTCACACCAAGAACATGAAGCTGGGAGACGACGTTGACTTGGAACAGGTAATTTGATTCAGCTTATTGATATTTCTAATTGGATTTTAAATTTTACACTTTAGAACCGAAATATGAAGCGTTAAATTTTAGAATGAGATAGATGATTGTCGTGAGGAACAAGGATAGAGTGTAAACTTTTGTCTTTATCGCCCTGTCCAGTCTTCAATATAAGGGAAGCAATTGTGACAAACAAAAAAGATATCTTTTGATATGTTCACTGTAGTACTCTCTCAAAGTATTTTAAGCAAAAATCAATGATTTTGAGACAGTAACTTTTTCTTTAAATATAAAGATTATGGTGGGGTGTAGTCTTTTAAGCAGTAAAACTTGCAGTGACCAAACAAAGAACTATCTTTGTTTTATCTACAGCCAGGGCAAGACAACATTAGCTATATAGTCTGAACACTCTGAAATCACAAGGGATGAAAAAAATTATACATTTTACAGAACACAGTATATGTAAAATCACTGCTATTATTTTCAAATTTACTACTGTTTTACTTTATTAAAAAAAAGGAGTTTGTTAATTACCTGTCTGCAAGCATGATTATTAATATTGTATAATGTATGTGTATATATATATTGATATAATATGGTTGATAGTAACATCTTTAACTATAGATCGCAGCTGAATCTCACGGTCACGTGGGCGCTGACTTGGCGTCGCTCTGCTCGGAGGCCGCCCTGCAGCAGATCCGTGAGAAGATGGACCTCATCGATCTTGAGGACGATCAGATCGACGCTGAAGTTCTCAACTCGTTGGCTGTTTCTATGGATAACTTCCGTGTAAGTTTACACATCTTTTAACTATATCACAAAAATAATGAATAATTATGGAGTATGAAATTCAGTAAAAAAATATTTACCATTATTAATTAAATTAGAGACATATTTGTATCTAAATCAGTGTTCCATGTTAATATAGCCTCACTCATTCAATGTAATAATAACCAAGCAAGAACATTAATCTTAAAAGTTAACATTACAGAAATTACTTTTTACATTTTCGTTAGAATCGTCGCTAAACGAAAAACTACCACTAAAGTAATGTAATGCATATTTCTTTTATTCATTTAAATCTTCGTTTCAGTACGCAATGACCAAGTCGTCTCCGTCTGCCCTTCGCGAGACCGTTGTGGAGGTGCCCAACGTGACCTGGACAGATATCGGAGGCTTGCAAAACGTGAAGAAGGAGCTCCAAGAGTTGGTTCAGTACCCTGTGGAGCACCCGGACAAGTTCCTCAAGTTTGGCATGCAGCCATCTCGTGGTGTGCTGTTCTATGGACCGCCTGGTTGCGGTTAGCTGCTTTTAATGTCCTCTATATTGTTTACTAGCATCTTGCTTAACTTCTCATCTTGTTTCACTTTAAATATACTGCAAAAGGATCAACTTCCGATATCATGGCATTTACTTTGATATGCATAATATGAAATTCGGATAAACAATTTTTATAAATTTACATATTTCACCCATCTAGGTAAGACCTTGCTGGCTAAGGCGATTGCTAACGAGTGTCAGGCTAACTTCATCTCGGTGAAAGGTCCCGAATTGCTCACCATGTGGTTCGGTGAATCTGAAGCCAACGTGCGAGACATCTTCGACAAGGTAAAACTTATTTATTATTATATTACGTATATAGTCTATACACAGCAACAATAGTTAAAAGTGCCCGTTTTGTGTTCAAACACATTTCTGTATCTGTCTCCTTTTATTGAAACGAAATTGACCAGACCTTTGTGTCCTGCCCGACCGTGATTTGTTAAGTTACGGAAGCTGTACACACAACAATAAAGAGAGAAAAATTACGCCATCTTATTTCATATTGTATCCCTGCTTTTGAGAACGAGTGCACTTTTAACTTTATACAAACGTCTTATTAAAATATATTTTTAGGCCCGCTCTGCTTCCCCGTGTGTACTGTTCTTCGACGAGTTGGATTCCATCGCCAAGTCTCGTGGCGGCTCGGTGTCGGACGCCGGTGGTGCCGCTGACCGAGTCATCAACCAAATTCTGACTGAAATGGACGGCATGGGCGCTAAGAAGAATGTTTTCATTATCGGTAAGTTGTGACCGAGTTATATATGTATATGTAATAACATATACATATATAACTCATGTTTTGATTACACTTGGAGTAGCCTACATAGCCTAAGAAGGGAAATAAAGTCAGGTTATATTAGTTTTTTTAAAGCGTTACTAGCTTTTTCGTATATTAATTTTAACAGCCTTTTCTTGTTTTACATTTTATTGTATACAATAAAAATTATTTCAGGTGCGACAAATCGTCCCGACATCATCGACCCGGCCATCTTGCGTCCGGGACGTCTAGACCAGCTGATCTACATTCCTCTGCCAGACGAGAAGTCCCGCGAGGCCATTCTTCGCGCCAACCTACGCAAGTCTCCCATCGCCAAGGATGTTGATCTTACGTACATCGCCAAGGTAAACTTAGAACTTGTATTTGCAATTATAAAAACAAATGTTTAATAGAAATGTATTTTTACGATTGAGGACGACTGACAATAATGGGAACCCTATTACTGTCATTTGAAGAAAGGAGAAATATCCCAGTCATATAACAACATCTAAACAACATGTGATGTTGTCATTTTTTGGGTTTGGATACTTGGTTGTATATTCTGTTATCAGGCTCGAAGGACCATAAATATAAACCCTAACTTTTCCAGTGCAAACCCCCTCCAACTTGTTTGTAAAATAAATGGCGATTTACTATTTTCCTTTATAAATAAATTTAAATACTCATCGCAGGTGACTCAAGGGTTCAGCGGTGCCGATCTGACTGAGATCTGTCAGCGCGCGTGCAAGCTCGCCATCCGGCAGGCGATCGAGGCGGAGATTCTGCGCGAGCGCTCACGCCAGCAACAAGCGGCCGCTGCTGTTATGGACGTGAGTTATTTTTAATATTATTTAAATATTTGCATACATATGACGGGGTACGTTGGAGATAACTATATATATAGAACTAATAATAGTCCTTAATCCCCAACGACGATTCAACAAGAGCCGCTGACACGGCCTATATCTTAGAACATTTACATTTTTACTGTCATTTTTTAATTTATTAACATTTTTCGTAATGCCTACCACAACAATATTATTTTTATATCATTAATATACATCAGATGGACGAAGAGGACCCGGTGCCCGAGATCAGCCGTGCCCACTTCGAGGAGGCGATGAAGTTCGCGAGGCGCTCCGTCTCAGACAACGACATTCGCAAGTACGAGATGTTCGCGCAGACGCTGCAGCAGAGCCGCGGCTTCGGCACCAACTTTAGGTAAACTACTTACGCCTTCAGTCTTTGCTTAGACGAGAAACGCTCATTTGTTTATATTACCACTATCGCTTTACAAAGTGGTGGAGTAAGTCTTAAATTTATAATTTAATTTTTCTCTTGCCACTATATCGCAACATTTATTGTAAAAAGGATTAACATGACGATTAAGAGGGACCTTCTGTTTTATTTTTATTTATTACAGCTTTATTATTCATAATACATACCACAAAACAAAAAAATAATGTAGTAACTTTTATTCAAAGCCTTTGCCAAATATTTAAAGCTAAAATAGCGTCGTCAACGCATCTAGTGCAGACTAATGGCTAGGGTATTTCCCCTCCCCCCTCGTCAAGTGGGCCCCATGCTTGTGTCGTCCTTTATCATAAAAAAATAAAAAAACTTTTAATAAATAAACTTGGTATGTCCCAGGTTCCCGTCAAGTGGCGGCGCGTCAGGGGGGACGGGCACTTCGGGCGGCGACCAGCCCACCTTCCAGGAGGAGGCCGGCGACGACGACCTGTACAGCTAGGCGCCACGCCCACTGCGATCCAGCACACAGACGGACGGGCATACTCGTGTATTAGTAGCTGGGCACGAGGCGAGGAGGGAATGCCGTTTATTGTATTCATAAGGAGTAATAAATTTGTTTTGGATGGCCATTCTCACGAGTTTCAGTTGACTGCTTAGTTGTATATGTAAGCGTTTGTCAAAGTTTTCTCTATAACCAACTTTTCGTTTCCGTATTTTTTTTATATACATTCTTTTTAGTTTCACTAGCAAGCTATTATTATATGTATGAGATTATCAGCCTGCCAAATAACGATACACGCGTATGTGTTGGCCGTCTCAAATCCAATATGAACGGTGCATTTCACTCGAATATAACCGCGGTTCAGTAAATAATACAGAAATCCGTTTATGTTAATCAGCCGAGGGAATTAATCCAGTTGGATTTAACAATTTAAAACTGGAACGGATACGTAATGACTTATTAAAATATTTAGCAGTGTAAATCACGAAATATATCAGTTAACTTATTTTAAATTACGACCCGACGATTCGAAACCTTTGCGGCAACCTTTCGAGATTAGCCACATTGACATTCGAAACGTCGGGTCATGGTTAGATATAAAGCTTAAATATAGTGTTTCAGACGCAAAATTACGTTTAATTAATGTATAATTTGCTCATTCTTATTATAACAATAAGAAGAGACAAACGGTTGCAACTTGAAACTGTACGTACACAATTGCATCGTTCATATTTGGCGTAATCTTTAGTTTGGACTGTCTAAGTTAAGATTATATAGTTGTGGGTCACAGAATCACGAAGCGATTAAAACCGTGCTTAAGCACAATAAATATATGGATGTGTTTATTTGGACTAGTGTAATTGTTTTGCGGGTATTGTATGCTATCTTGTTACCCGTACTTCGGATCGTGTGCGTTCGACATTACACAGTATCGCAGTGAGTTTTTAATTAAAGATTTTTATAGATCTACATGGTGTTTTTTTATAACATTTCCCCTACTGCCTAACGGTTACATAAGACAAAAGTTAGAAATACAAATATTCTTTACTGGCGCAAAAAAAGATGATGGAAATTAAGGACAAACGGCAACTTTGTAGCTAAATAGCTATCCCTTCCAAGCAACCGTGGTACAAATGAAAATTCAGTAATAAAAAAGGAATGCGTGACAGCAGAAAAAGAACTTAACCTACTTACTAAAACTTATAACAATACAAAATGAGCGTAATAAATTATATCTGATATCATTTCCAATACGAGCGTCTGTTCAAGTTTAGGCCGACGCCCCCCAGGCACCCTTGGACTTGCCGCCAGTACGGCGGTATCCCAGGACAGCATATTATGTAAAAGAAAATTAAAATAAATTCCTCAGTCAGTTTATTGAGACGCAACGATATCTATATAAGAGAATTTAGAAATCATTTAATATTTGTTCAAATAACAATCGCTAAAAACTTAATAATTGTGTTGTTAACAACAGACTTTCTTTATAGTCTTTACCTACGTTACTTATAATGACTACTTGTTCGTAAAAATATTTGACGATGGAGTGTTGCAAAAAGAATATTCGTGACTTAACTCGTGAAGAAACCATAGACTAAAATGTCAATATGGTTTATTTATATATAAATTTACAAAACTTAACGTAATTAAAATGCCGAAGTTTAGCGACAATTATTACTATCGTAAATGTTACTTCGAGCGTGATCAAGTTCCAACACAAAGCGTTATGAGGAACAAAATGTCTCCGCCGCTTGCAGATGTATATTTCAAGTCCATGACTCCTAAACTCAAAGTACTAGCGGGTCTCGAACCACCCATGAAGGGCGGTGGCAGTGACTGGTATGTCCCACCGCGTGATATCCTGCAGGGAAAAGCAGTCTTAAAGCCAGAAAAAAAGGAACATCTTTCGAAACTAGGTTTCATGGGCATTGATTTCTTTGGGGAACACTTAGTAAAACGCCACCATAAAAACATGGACGAAGAGCAAGAACGAGTGCTGCAAGAAAACGATGCGAACTGGAAGAAGAAAGTGGAAATAAGTTCCAGACAACAATGGGAAGAGACGTCAAAAGAAGAATCTCAACACAACACATCTAAGATACAAAACGGTTTTCACGAGTTCAGAATGCTATACGCCACGTCAGTCAACAACATCGAGACGTTACTATTTGATGCAGCCATTAACGAAATAGAAGGAATCAAGGATAACGCCGTTAAGAAAATGGAAGAGAGGTACAAAGTGTTCGTAAAACAACAAGCTGTAACTCTGTACGATCAATATGCAATGTATTTGGATAGAGAAAAGAAAAGATTAAAAAACAAATTTATCGAAAACATCGAACGATCCAGAACAGCGGCGACAAACCAACTGCACAATATAAAATTAGATAAACACATCGCCGTTGAAAAGCTACGTCTTTTTTTGGAATGCCAGAACTTAGCATGCCAAGTGTATGTGGCACTTAAGGAACGCGAAGATTGTAGGCTAGAAATGGAGAAGTCAGAGCACATACACAGGAAAAAGATGAGAAAGTTAAAAGAAGATATCGCTCTGAAAGATTTCGAAATACAACTTTCAAACGAGAAGGAAAAGAAGCGGCAGGAGTTTATTAGAATATGGAAGAAAAAGGTTTGTCATGTTGTGAAAAAGTTTCAAGAGTTTGTTGGATATTGTTTAAAAGTGCTACCGAATCATGCCGATTTCTTTATCAATATGGAAAAATTAATGTTGATACAGCTAAGCGATGCAATGGAAACGCCGTGTTCCGGAAGCATTTTTAGTGCTGAACCCGAATCGGATAAGGACCCGGTCGCGAAACCGCATCCTTTCTATGTGTTCTGTGATAAAGGATTCAAACCTCAAATAAACCAGGACCTATGTCCGAAGCATTGCACCTCGAGTGCCTCACTACTTCCAGTAGTTGTCGTTAACGAAAGATTAATTTATTCCGCTTGCGACAATCTTGAAGCTTTTCCAGACACTGTTAAACAATTTATTGACGGAAAGCGTGGCGAAGATACGGACGTAGCAGATGATCACGATTACACTTACGACATCCCCGTGCGATGCACAACGTCTCAGCAAGTACTCGAATTAAAACTCGAGAGCTCCATAATGCAGATTCTACAAAACGAAATGCCGAACGTAAGAGATGTTCCAACAAAGTGTTGTTTTTGCAAGATTCCGTACTGTTTCTGTAGCCCGCTCCGACCCTCAGAAATAGTGGTCGATAAGCGCTCTAAAGCAGACCTAAATCCAATACCAGCAAAAGTACCAACGGGCGAGAAGATGACAACACGCGAAATAGAGCTGCAACATCTGCGTGAACCAAAGTGGAAGAGCTACATGAAATACGTGGAGCCGCAGCGGTGCAAATGTGGAAAACGAGCTAAAAAACATCTTGAGGAACATTTACCAGCTTATATGCGGCAAAGGTCAACATACGAGCCGGTCGAGATACCAAATTATGAACCGTGTTCGATGGAAACTTTGAAAGAGTTGGTGAAAGATGCTCAAGGTAAGAGAACACCTCCACCTACGCCGGAGAAGGCTGAATCTAAAACCAGGAACGTCAGCACCCAATTCTCAGATCCTCATTTCGAGGAGTTGTGCACGTGTTTCTCAGATGAAGGTATAGAGCAGCTATTCAAGAAATTAATAATAGAATCGAGGTTATTCGATGACGCCGCAGCACCGAAGATGCGTGTTGTGGATGGTTCAATATCAGCGTCGCATCTGGAGAAGAAGCCTGCTTCCTTTGCGGAGGATACGGCGTACGCTTTGCGGTCTATGATACACGATTCACCGATTCTGGAGGAACTATTCAAGAAGGGGGATTGCAAGTTTTAGATTGTTAATTGTTCAGACATCTTTCGCGAAATATATATTTATAGTACCATACGCTTGTTATGTTATTATTGTAAAGAGAACATACAAATATGTATCTATACTAATATAAAAAGCTGAAGAGTTTGTTTGTTTGAACGCGCTATTCTCAGGAACTACGAGTTCGAATTGAATTTTTTTTTGTTGCTTAGAGTATTCATCGAGGAAGGCTATAGGCTATAAAACATTGCGTTGTGACTAATAGAAGCAAAGATACAGCAGGAAATGTGAACAAAACGAGGGAACCTTTTCATCTCTGTGGGTTTCAGATGCGTACGCTGCGAAAACGGTTCAAGATACCTAAAAATGTCTATGAAAGAATGATTTCTCTTTAAACGATAAAAAAAAAAAGTCCGCGACGCTATATATCTTTTAAGATTAACTTGCAAGAACGACGGGGAGGGCCGCGATCGACGTCGTGGCTAACAACCTAAGTTTATAAAGAAGACCGGGTTAGCAAAAACTTATTTCGATGCCCAAAATAATGATTCTCGCGGACGAAGTCGCTGGGACTGCTAGTCATTTATAAAGTAACTAACTTGGTAGAGCAACAACACAGTACGCCTTTTTTGGTCGAAGGTCCACCCCAGTTTTTTCTTCTATCTAAAATGTTTAAATTGCTCAAGTTCAATGCTTGACTATGCCTTAGAATTCTGATAATGTTTTTAGCATTTGATACCCCAATGTTTCATTGATGAGAGTCATAGTGGTGTCATCATCTACATTTAAGGGCCATAGAGGAAGTCCACCGGACTCTTATCGCCTGAAAGAAAGACGTGGCAATTAGGTTAAACAGTTGAAGAACTTACGTGGATACTGTCTATAGTTTACGCGAGTAGTACACATTCAAATAAAACACTTTAACACAACTTATTTGAAAATGTTCTCAAATAAGTTTAACTAATATATCGCGTTTTAAACCGTTAAAGTGTTTTATTTAAACTTACGTGGACTCACGACTAACTTCATACAAAATGAAATTAGTATATGCACTCAGACTTATTCAATCCTTTTTACCTCACAATGTACGAACGGACTGGTCGAAGTTTAGTGGACTGTATAAAGTAAAAATTTAAATATGTAATATAGTATAATATGTATGAGTAGTTCGATCACCGGCACACTGAATACGAGCAAAAAACAGCAGAAGATGATGATGATGAAGCAGCATGATTATGTATATAAATATTTAAAACTTAGACTTTGTCATAAATAGTTTACTAAATATATTATACCCACCATAAATATATTAGTAAATGCTGAGCTCTACCCGCATTCAGCATTTCGAAATGATTAAATAAGTACTGCCCTGACCGATGGATAATATTTAAATTTCGGGCTAATATGATGCCTACCATCACCTGGTGATATTAAAAAGAAATTCTGATCGGATCACTAACCACCGTCCATATATGAAAAAGTCGCTAAGGGTAATCGCGCTTCTGTTTCAGTCTATGAATTTCCGAATATCCTAAGTCGAAAGTGCATCTTGATGGATTGGGTATTTTACCTTCGATCAAATGAACTCCATATATATAGGGGGGCACCCCTAAATCACAAAAAAAATCAACAAGGGGGTATCTTATCCATATTTCTAACTCTCATTACCTCCGTTCCCTCCCCTATCTCAAGTTCATATTGAACTAGTACTTAAGGGTAACAATAAACATCTTTAATTGTAATTGATTAAAATATTTATTTATAAAAAAATATGAATATCATTTATGTTTAATAAATTCAGTCCGCTACCTAACTTCGTTCACTGCCATCTGGTGCAAGAGGTTCATGACATGACAGAACCTCTCCTTGACTTCGCTTTGCGACCGATGAGGTAATAGCTCGCATATTCTAAGCAGCACCTTATCTGACCCGCCCTCCCCCTTTAGAACTTCTAGCATCGTTTTGTCCTCTTCCCTCGTCCAGTTCTTGGCTTTAGCGTCTTTTGGCTTCTTCTCTTCTTTCTTTTGTATTGGGACTTTTGTCTCCTTTCTCTTATCGTTACACTTGGTTTTCACTTTCCTCTTCACTTTGATCTGTTTGAGATCTTTCTTCGTGTTGTCGTTAACGTCTTTCGCGGGTTTCGTTGGCGATTTCACCTGCTTCTTGCTTTTCTTTGGAGATGCTTTGCAGGTGGTTTTGTTATTTCTTTTGTTGGCTCGCTCTTCTTCTGAGTCTGGTGGTGAGATGCAAGTGTTTGGGGCCAGACGTCTGGAGTGCACTCGGTATGGCTCTTTGCTGTACGGGTACGTTACGCACGCCGATTTCAATATCCTGCCATGTTGAAGGAAGACGCGGCCGTGTAGATACTGTAAAGAAGAGATGTTTACCTATTAAGTAATTTAAATCTATGAGCTAAACGTCAGAAATATTTTTAAAATGTATTAAAGTGTCTCTATGTTGGCTCTACATTTTTAAGATTCATAGCTTTCATAGAATCAGTATGGTAGCATTTTCAGATCTTATGGTAGCAATGTATGTGAATAATAATCAATGATTTGGGCTTCAACATCCACCGGGTCCAACATTTATCAACTTATATTATTTCTGAAACATGTAGGACTTGGTCTGGAAATGTGATATTATATGGTGGATATATCGAAATTCCGTCTGGGTCACGAAACATCGATCACAGTTAATAAAGTTATGATAACCATTAAGTTTAAACACGTTAAAGTCTGTTGAAATCTGAATATTCAAAGCCAAAATATTTATTTCTCGTTGAAATGATATATGGCGCTATCACAATACAAATAACTACAATTTAGTAACACAAATGTTAACAATACAGCTTAAAGTAATTTAAAATCCTTGAGCAAAGTAATATACTAACAACGGAGTCTATCCCCGATTTAATATCTAGCTGTCTCTTTTTATCTTCAGGTTCAAACTCCCACACGTCATAGCCCTTGTCACAATCCAGGCAAGACTCGTCCATAATATCGGTGTTACTTTCGTAGACGCTGAAATTCAAAACATTATTATGTATATAAATATTTAAAACTTAGATTTTGCCATAAATATATTACACCCATGCTCCATCCATTAAATGTACAGCCAAAGCGTTTCTATTACTTTAATTAAGTATATTTGTCAGTAATTAAATTTCTTTCAGAGAAGTTCTCTATGTAAAGTTAAATTATTTACTAGATAGAATAAATGTTAAATAAACATACATTTTCAGGTATTAAATCTAAGTATTTCTTACTAAAATTATTATACTGTGTAGTATCTTGGTTTGACTATGATTATGGGAAACATTAAACTAACAAAGATCAGGAATTCGATTTTGGGCTGTAAAAATAAAATAACTATAACTTCGTTGACATTTATTTTAAGACATTATGATGAACAAAAGTGTACTTTAATATTGTGTAATTTATAAAAAAATAATACCTATCAGGAGGCCTCTCATCAGGGAACAGCGATTTGAACATCTGAGCCAGACGAGGATTGGACCTCAGATGGGGCTGGACCCGTGTCTTCATTTCCTGACTCGACCCACTGTTGATTCCAGCGGTCATTGCGCGTAGTATCTTACGGTAGACTGTTGGTTTGCGGTAGAAAGTTGTCTGTAAGAAATATACAATTTAATACTGAAAATAAAAATATGGAACAATAAAACTAAAAAAATAGAGAGTAATAATACTTTTCGCGGTGTGGGGACTTGAGACTTGTATGTGCAATAAAACGGTTTAACAATTTGAAAACATCAAAGTAAACCCCCATTCAAAGAGTTATTCTCTTTTTTCATTTTAGACGCTAGAAGTTGTGACATATTATGAAATTAATAAAAAACTTATGCAATAAAGTTCAGTGAATCGTCTAACTAACTACTACAGTAGTAGCACAAAAACATAGGAGATGATAGCATAGCTTAACAATTACACACAAACATATCATTCACAATTTATAAAGATTCACAAATTTCAGAGGCCTCTTAGATTATTTTTATCAGATTAAACTGACTTTGTACTTTGGATAGCATGACAGTTATGTATTAAATCCTTATATTAATAAATAAAAAGAAAAATTCCATGAAAAAAAAACATCATTTTCCATTGAAAAGGTTTCAGAAAAGCATATGAAATGTCATGTTAAGACTACCGTTTAAAGATGATAAAAGTAGGTCATTTATAGTTTTAATATAAAAGCCATTATTTTGTCAAAGGACAGTTAAAGTACACCAGCTAAGCAATGTTCAAGGAAATGAAGCCATAAGCACATTATAAAAATATCACACAATCGCAGCATAGATTAATGCTTTCTATCCTAACCTGTAATACTTCTATAAAACTAGTCATTTGTGTCATCATAAAATAATCCATAAATTTCCCGAGTTCAGCTGCTTGTCCAGGTTTCAAAAACAACAGGAATTCCTCCACAATATCCTTGTGTTCTTCCCCAAATAATTCCTCAATTTTTCTGTACAAGTCTATAGGTGTTTCTTTCCCAGGATCATATGATTTCAGTATAGTACGAAATTGGGCAAATTTGTTAATTGGTACTGCTGAACTGGTGGGAAACCTTGATCGTACTTTGGTATAGTATGACCTGACCAAAGCTGAAAGGAATAAAAGAGTTCAGTATTCGTTAAGCATGATACTTAGATGTAAGAAATAATTTTCTGTGAAGTTGTTACAAAAACATTCAAATGTAAAGTCGTTTTACATACTAGTGCATATGTTATAATCATGTTGAATGACACTTGTCTTTATATTTTAATATTCCTTCCAATTTTTACTTCTAGAAGTTCTATAAACATGTAAATAATTAAAATTAGCCACCATTGTTAATACCTGTTTCTAACTGATTTTCATTGAGTTTTGGTTTGTCTGCACCATTCTTTTTGTTGTCATTCTTATCCTTAGAATTCCTTAGAGTCTCTTTGGAGCTTCCTTCACTAATTATCAAACTTTCGGCCTGTAACAGTAATGTGATTGGGAAATTGTAAAATGGCAGCCACTTAGCTAATGTCAAGTAGAATTTTGTAAAGGTGTTTCATGGCTTAAAATCACAATTTTCGAGGTTCTAATTATATAAATTCCTTGACCTAGATCGGGTGTACAAGTGACACTAATAGATTCTTTCAGGATTCGAAAGATAACATGACAAAGTTACATAAAAATAACACACTGTCTCTGACTCACCTCTTGTTTACTAGATGTTTTAGGGACAATATTTTGTGTTAAAAAGGGTGTTGTTCGCTCTATCTTATTCCCGAAAGCATCCTGGCTCTCCCTGCTAAACAATATTGGCATAGAAGGCAACATTTTTTGGAAATTCAAATCCTTTATTCGCGTTCGACACTCAACATCACTTAGAAATTAACACAATTTTATCAGCTTCCAGTAAATGATTCACAAATAAGTTACACCATTGCATTATGAAGATGTTAAATTAAAGCCCAATAATCTCTTTTAAGCATTACATATGAAACAAAATAAATAATAATTTAAAACGGAATCAAACGAAAACCTGAGATTATTTTTGTTTGACAGACAACACACAACACGGAGACGCGAATACGAGGGAGCGGGAAGTTACAACGTTTCATTCTATGAGTTTAGACCTTGATTATTATGTTCAAAGGCTAAATATTAAAAAAAATATACTTAATTGTTGAAATAAAATAAGAAATATTAAATGATGGAATATATTTAATACCTCAAAACTGTATAAATAAGTCAGAATTATTAGGAGAAAAGAAACAAAATTGGAACGCGCGCGCGTATCAAACAAACGTTTGTTCTAGTAGTTTTGTAACACGTCATGTTTTTAATTTTAAAAAGTTTAAAGTTTCTTAATTGGATTAATATTGACTAAAGTAATTAATTATTAATAATACACGATTTTTTGGTAATTTGTCTTGGGAAAAGATAGTTTTATTTTATACAGCGTATCCGCGATGAACTTTACTATAATTAGGTCCTTTGTAAAAACAATTTTCATTTTTGGAAAATTAGTCTAAACCTTGCATAAATAGCACAACCTTATTGTAAAATCTAAATTGAGAGGGATGCCTACTTTTTATATATAATAAATCTACTTATTTTGATCTTCAATAGATACCTTTTTTGTTGACACTGCGGTTGTCTGGTTACCAATTCAATCTTTATATAAGTAGAGTCATGTCTAGTAGAATCTCGTATTTTTTTCAAAATTATTATTAGAATTATTGATACCTATTTTAAAATAGGCATTTGTTACAAGATGGCTGCTATCGTGCCAACAGGATTTGGGGTAAGACTTTTACTTGATAACTTTCTTTGCTTGGATCTACAATTGTGACTAATGTGAAATTATGGTATTAAAACATCACCAAGTTGCATTACATTTGCCGTGTACTTACATAAATAAGTGTTATTGTAGGAAATGTTAAGCAAATAAGTTTTGATTGGCAAATTAATAGTCCTTAATGCTTCCAATTGTAAGCAGGCATAACCTTTGAAAGCGATTAGTTAAGATAGAAACTGATTTATTAATGATTCCTCGCAATTAAACGATATGCGTTCAATACAACAATTTAATTAGCTTCGTGCGAATGATATCCTGATTTTACTGGCCTCGATGCACAGGAAACCGAAATTTATCATAAACGATGTTTCATATCAATGCAGTTTTATTTTGCTCGTATCTGTGGTAACACGAATTGAGTGGTGAAAAATGTCTGAGGAAAAATCTGGAAGGAGTGGAGACGCCGCGAAAAAGACCGTGGCGTCGAACGAAGTTAGCTTCGAGCAGATGTCCATACAGGAAGGCTCGTCCACCGAAGTAAAACTATACTGATATTTTAAAGCCGAAGAGTTTGTTTGTTTGAACGCCCAAATCTCAGAAGCTATTAGTTCGAATTCAATTTTTTTGTGTTAGTTGAACCATTGAATGCGGGGCGCTATTATTGATATATAGCTTATATCTACTCATATCATTCACGAACGAACATTGAAATAAAACACTTTTAACGGTTTAAAACTCGGAATTGACTGCTGTGGTAGCACGATGTTTGCAGCAGCCATTGTCACGGGGGACAATTAGTAGTCTTTATAATAGATTTTAAATAAGTAAACTAAAACATTTCGCTTTTCCGTTAAAATAGTTTTATTTAAATGTGTGCTTCTCGCGTAAATAACGGTTATTATTACGAATATACATATTCTAAATTGGGGGCGGGGAATCAATGCTATGTAAGGTCATTCGTGGTGTATTCGGAGATAACAATGTTTTAACACAAAATGAGGTTCACATCAAGTTAATAATTATTGTCCACGTAAGAGTGAAGTATTTCACTGCATAATTAATATATGTAAAATGTATTTAAATAGAACACTTTAACGATTTAAAACGCGATAAATATTAGTTACACTTTGTTGAAATTTAAAAACTTTTAATATTTTTCACATGCACATAAAGGCACTGTATGTATAATTTAAAAATCGAAAATAAATTGAAAACATTTTCGACTCGGGCAGGAATTGAACAGTAGTCAAAAAAAATTTTCAATATATTTTCTATTTTTAAATCATTTGAAAATTATTTGAACTATGGCCCAACGTTACGATCTCCCCGTGACCATGGCTGCTGCAAAGCATCCGAAACTTCGGACTGTAGTAAAATGATTTTCAAATACGTTTAACTAATATATATCACCTTTAAAACCGTTATTGCGTACTAAAGACATTGTGTAAAATTTATATCATTATACGCAAAATATAAGCATACACAATTTTAACTTTTAGTCCTTGATACCGAATACCTAAGTAATAATGATAATTACTTCTAACTTCGTGTGCCTTATTTGCGCTCTCACGGTTTCAATTCGACGAATAAAGGCCATTGTTAGATTGTCACAATATAATCGCAACCAGCCGCGCCCTTACCATCTCCACTTTATACCTAGTCCTTTTTGGAACTACGTGAATATTAGATACATAGACACTAGAAGAACGTAGATCTTTTTAAAATAAACATATATAATTCTGGCAAACTTTGACAGGCTTGCTAGTGTAATAATCAACCGGATCGATCCCCACCCGGTCCAACATTCTGATCAATTTATAATTTTTCTGCAAGACTGTATAGTTATTTCCAGACGATGTCCAACGTCTGGAAATGACTATACATGATATGGATGGAACATCGAAATACCGTCCACGGAAGTGTAATCGCCAATCGGTTTCAGTCTGTGGACTTCCAAATATCCACACCCAAAATAGGACGCCAGCACATCTTATCTAGATGCTATGATATATTAAATGTTATAATGCAAGGGAACTCTATGCTTGTCCGTCCATCAATTCAGTTTCGTACGTTTTATTCAATATCAATGCATAAACGTGTGTGATTTGACTAATGTAATTCTTATATCTCTTCAAGATCAAGGGCATCGATGCTAACCGTTACGCGACGAAGAAAACCGTTGCTCAAGGCTTGCTGGACATAGCTTTGTTGACATCGAACGCGTCCCAGTTGAAGTACATCCTCCAAGTGGGACCCAAGCACGAGTTCTACACGCTGCTCGTCACTCTGATCTCCATATCTATCATTTTACAGGTAACAGGCTTTTTACTTACCTAGTTTCCCCGTTTTCTCCAGGGCTCCCTCGAAAGCACCGTAGCTGTTGGTGTGTTTAGGAGATTGTAGTACGATTTACCATCACTCCCCACGTCACTATTTCCCCATGTCGGCGTATTCCGTATTCTGGACCACCAGTCACAATTGTTAACTCCTCCTCGGAGGAGTAATGGAGGGGTTTGTTGACAAACTTTAAATTTTTCATATAAGTTAATTATTTAATTAATTAAAATTTATTTTTAAAAACTTTTACGACACGGACGGGCCTCCAACTTCCGTCCTGAGCGTATCATGTCTGTATTCATTAAGTAACATATAAGTCAACCTCAATTGGTAAAGCATGAAATTCTTTTAATAAACAATAAGCATTAATAACAATTACTTACTTATCATCTGCTTCTGACAGCGGCTCCTTTATTCGTTTTTTAATACATAGATTTTTTTATATTGTAAATCCATTATTTAAATTTTTAAGAATATTGTCGAAAAATTACCATCGCGCCCTACCAATTTTTCTTATTACTTTGCTAATTAAATTACAAAGAGTACATGCATACTTAAACAGTAAGGCCTTACATTTGAATGACAGATTATAATTACGATTTCTTTAAGATTCTACGATTGTCTAAATGTTCAGAAAGTTATTTGACTCGAATACGTTACGCGAAACAAACATTGTTATTCCAAAATGCGTCTCCCTCATGCTTTAACGCCTCAGGTGCTGATGGGGCTCGTTCTTCTCTCGCTGAATCTTCTTCACGACTGCTGCTTCCAGAAGCCGCGCTACAGATCATCAGCTACGAACATTAATTATGTTACAACCGCGACGGCTTTCATCATCACTGTCATTAATATCCTCATTTCGTCGTTCGATTCATCATTGGCTGCGTATCTTGAGTTTGATGATGATTTGTAACTTCTCGTTCACCTCTTAATAAAACACTTTAACGGTTTAAAACGCGATATATATCAGTTAATTTGGTATTTATTTTAACTACAGCCTGACATTTCGCGGTCACGGGGAGATCACGGAGGTCTAAACAGTAATTTCCAAATAAGTGTAACTAATATATATCGTGTTTTAAACCGTTTAAGGTTTTTATTTAATTGTGTACTACTCGCGCAAACTAGAAACAGTATTTTCTTGTTTACCTAATGCCAATTTAAGGCAATCAAAAGCGGTCGTTGATGTTCAACTTAGACAGGCAAAATGATAAACTAACTATAATTATAACACTAATAAATATTTAGATTACTTCTTAAAATCAACCTAATACGTTGTGGTATTTTGGTAATGGATGATGGAGATAGAGGATGTTGCTGTTGTTAAAATTTTGACCACATTAATGCACATGAGATCTTATATATGAGCAAGGTAGCAGAGCAGTAATAGGCGCTGTTTGAGGTCCTGGGTTTGAAATCCGTTATAGCATTGTTTTTTTTTTTTCAATGTATTTTTTGTGTGTTTTCCACATTCGAGCGATTATGGAGAGGAATAATTTTTACAAGTTTTAAATAAACTTTAACGGTTAAAAACGCGATATATATTAACTTATTTGGAAATTATTTCAACTGTTAGACCCCTCCGTGACGAAAGCATCTGAAACGTCGGCCGTAGTTAAAATAAAAGCGTTTTATTTAGTTGTGTACTACTCTATTAAAATTTGAATGAAACGATAATCAGTTGTTCGTATAGATTGTATGCTTCTTTAGATCAAACGTTTTTAGCACAAGAACAAACAATCGGTAAAAACCAACGGATAAGGTAATTATACGAATTTGTTTGAACGATGCATTTAATTAAATAATACATGCGATATTTAGTAAGTGCGATCGTACTGACTTATTAATGAGGTCCGTTGTTTTATTATTTATTGATTGTTTTCTATTTTGTTATACTTAACAATTGATCTAGTCTTAACTTCCATAACTACGGTTAAAGGCTAAAAATAGTAACACAAGTGGTAGTAACATTCAAATTCTAGTCTTTGTCTGCATTTTTTCCTTTAACAGATTAAGGGATAAACTGATGCGTTGGTTCGGGGGATTATAAAGATGATATTAAAAGTATCAAAAAATCTAAATAAAAATAAATTATTCACGTACCTAGTGTGAAAATTAAAAATTAAATACTCTAAATTTACAATTACTCTCAGTCCTCAAATTAAGGGCGTGGTAAGATCGAGAGAAACTGGCAAGAACCTCGCCACTTATTTTATCGTCAAGTTTTGTTACGAGTTCCTTACGCACTTAATGTGTACTTACATCTTTCTCTTTGTTAGAGCGGGTTCCTCCAAATACCAAGAATCGTGATTTAAGTGCTGATTTACGTTATAATAACCCATTCCCAGTTTTTATTTAACATAAGATTTTAAATTATTTATATATAAGGCTGCCAGAGGCAGAATGGCCTATCAACAAAAAACATGATTTTCAATGAGGAGGAAAGAAATTGCGCAAATTACTTAGGCCAAAATGGTCACTGTTTTCTTGTTGATTAATAGTTTTAAACTATGAAAATAAAAATAAGTCCAATTTTAAAATTGCTTAGGCTAGTCCTCTAGCGGCCGCTTATAAAATAGTTTACTTCACTATAGACCTTACTAATATACAGTACTTTGAAAATAACTACTGGTCTTATGGAGGCTCTTGGTTGGTACATGCATAAATAATCTGATCATTGTTTTAGCTTATGGTCGGGTTGCTATTTGTTGTGATCGGCGGCATGGACCTCAACGACCACGCGGACCAACCGTCGGCGGTCATCCTCAATGACGTCATAGTTATTTTCATATTCGTAATTTCCGTTGTAAACATCGTCATTTCCGGTTTCGGTATAGAGTATTCGAACAATCCACTCGTTTTAGAGCGTTTAAAGGTTTTGAATAGTGAATATTTAAGAAAGATCAATGGGACTCAAAGATAAAAAAATATTAGAATGACTTCTGCATGCTATATTTGTAACTTGTATTTAGGATAAATATTTTTAAGGTAAATTAGAATAATATTATACCATCGTTTTTTAGACCGTTTGACTGACGTAAGCGTAAAGAGACTCTCTACGTTTCGCCATCCCGAGCGAACGGCCATCATCAGGAGATGATGGCCTCTTCTCGCTTACGTCGGCCGAACAGCCTGATAAACAATGATATGCTGAACAATGGGCGTGGAAGCCTTACAATTAAGAACAATTTTATCATAAGTATTATCATTATATAGGAAAAAAAATTAGGAACTAGAATGTTATAAAACAAGGCATATCTTTTGTGTGTGTGTTATAATGCATCTAAGCATAAATAAGGTCGTATATAAGAAGTTTTACTATGGGAAATAAAAAAATGTAGTTATTATCTTTGTAATCTGACAGTTTTAAAGTATTTCTTACAAAACCACTGAAACTTATTAATAATGCATTTTAATTGACACAGGTGAGCGCAGGGATCCTGGCTGTATTGAATTCTTCTATAAACGGTGAAAAACAGAAGAAAACTTCGAACTGGCTGTATCACTTGTCAGTCGGTCTGATGACTGGTGTGATATTTTGTGACGTCATCAAAATGAATTTCGGTCTAGACCCTGCGCTCTCTGAACACGACTTCTTTAAAAATTTCACATTGCATTAAAACATAATCGCACTTATATATAACTGGAGCTTTAATCAATCAAAGCAAAATATTTTTTTTTTGCAGACCATATTTATAGTGCATTTATTTTTTGTTAATTTTATTTATTTGTTTTGTTTTATTTTTTAAGGTACTTTCGTCTATTGGTTCAGTGATTCTTGGTTTTATTTTCGACATCAACCACCAACCCCACCACAGACGCGCAGAAATCTTAAACAATCTCTATTTGGGAACGAAAACTATAAGCACTACAGTAAATGTCATGATATCAGTATTTTACTCTTTGGATGTCACCGGAAATTACGTTCCGCCTCCATTAAGCACTACGCTAAACACTCTTTAATATTTTTTTCAATACCAAATCTGATATTGTATTCTATAACTTAAAATGAAATAAAAAAGAAATGTAATTCTCTATTCCTGATTTTTATAAGATTAAAACAATACTTCTGTTGTATTCTTCTGTATATACCACGAATATTTCTTATTTGTTATGTTATTTATTATAATATCTATTTGGAACTAATGTGTTTTATTTTTGTACTATCTAAATTATAAAGAGAGGAAACTTATGAGTTTATATTGGCGCCATTTAGTTGACAGGAGGATATCCGATTGAAGGCAGGTTGCCATGTTTGATTAACCCTTATATTATTATGTTATTAGTGAATATTTTGTTAAATCGTCCGCCAACTGATATTATGAACACAGGTGATTAAAAAATATAGCACTTAAAAATATTATTTTCAGTAAATCTATGAGACTTTTAAAGCGATGGTGTTTTTTCATAAGATGTCAAAGTCACCTCTGACAACTCATGACAATTGACACATATATAAGTCTTAAGTTATACGTCAGCTGACAACAGAGTAGGAAAATATGTACCTATTGCTTGACAATAAGATCTTTATGTAATAAAACGTTTTATTGTTTAACTTAATTAAGAATATAAATATTCGCTTTTCTTTTCCTAAAAAACATATCTAAACTCTATATTTGGACACATAAACCACAACTGACATTATTATTTATCAAATTGAGTTACCGACCCAAACGAGGTTACCGCAAAGTGTAATACAGAGATAGTACTCCCTACCTCTGGTAATCGATTGCCTCGAATCTTGAAAGTTAAGTTTCACTTAGTTTACAATAAGACGCCGTTCAGTTAAGACGCAACTATGGCAAGTGGTAGAATCGTAGTTTACGGCGGTCGGGGTGCCTTGGGCTCTGCTTGTGTCACCCATTTCAAAAATAACAACTTCTGGGTTGCAAACATTGATTTAAACCCTAATGAAAAAGCGGACGTCAACATCACAGTTCCTAAAGACGGAACCTGGTTACAACAAGAGGAACACGTTGTTAACGAGTTGGGGACTGCTTTGCAAGGTCAAAAAGTGAATGCTGTGATTTGCGTCGCGGGTGGCTGGGCCGGAGGTAACGCGGCAAAGGATTTAAGCAAACAAGCTGATTTAATGTGGAGACAGTCTGTATGGAGTTCAACCATCGCCGCAACATTGGCTGCCAAGTACCTATCTGCAGGTGGTTTGATTGCTCTTACTGGTGCTAAAGCGGCTTTAGAAGCTACCCCTGGAATGATTGGTTACGGTCTAGCCAAAGCTGCTGTACATCAACTAACACAATCACTCGGTTCTAAAGACTCGGGATTACCAGAAAATTCCTTAGCTGTTGCGATTATGCCAATCACATTGGACACAGAAATGAACAGGAAATGGATGCCTAAAGCCGATTTCAGCACCTGGACACCTTTAACTTTTGTTGCCGAGCTCTTTGACAAATGGTTGAAGGGGGAAAACAGACCGGCTAGTGGAAGCTTGGTAGCTCTAGTTACAAAGAACAATGTCACTGAAGCGATTGTCCAATAATCATGCCAATACTGATAATTATGTTGTTTTGTATGGATATCTTGTGATTGTGTAAATGGCTAAATAATATTTGGATGAATGTCTTCTCATTAGATGGCTATTGGTCTAATTTGATATGTACTACGTTAAAGGGAACAATCTCATAACTATTAAGTTATTCCTAAGCGTAAACACCCGTTAATAATTTAAGAAACATTATTATTAAATGTTGTTGAAGCAATTTCTGTTTTATTTCATGTATTTTGTTAGACAGGTCAATGTAATTTTTTGACTTGTTACACATTACAGTGTAAAGTTATAAAAATTGAATGTACCAAGATAAGAATTCTCTTAATTCATTATCATTTGGTACTTGTAAACACAAGGTCAAGGTGAAGATTGATTATTATATAGGACATTCTTAAATATTGATCTATAAATAAGATAGCGGAAAAAATAGTTATCAAAAATAGTATATTTTAACCCTTCTGGATGTTAAAAAATATATATTATAAATTGTCAATTTTAAATATAATGTGTCCTGAACTTGATAAGTACTTGTCTAATAATTCAAAAGTATTAGTAGTGTTTGCATTGAATGTAAATGAAAGTTTTAGTTAAACATTCACTTCCCTATCCGGCTTATAAAGTTCTGCCTAATAAAGTCCGGATATATTGACGTGATACGAATTTATACCAAAAATACACCATAAGGATACAAAATTCCCTGCGAATTCACGAAATGGAAATTCCCATTTATGCGTCACCGATTTTAAAAATGAGTTATCTTTCGTGTTTTTTAAATCTTGTGTCGTATGTTTGATATATTTTTAGGTTATTATTATAAGACAGAATTGACTAAATGCGAAACAAATGATGTGTAGGAATTTACATTACAACAATATTTTTCTAGGGTCTGTTGTGTACACTCATATGTATCGCATTGCTCTGAATATTTGGAAAGGCGCCCGAGTTCCAATAAGATTATGGTATTTGACATAATATGGCGAGAATAAATTGGCGAGGCGGAAGTCTGACTCTGGTTTTGTATCAAACTAAGTATCTTTAAGTACTCACGGGTGGAGTGAAACATTTTGAATAAACTGTACTAGTAGAATATGTATGTCCACCGCATTTTTTAGTAAAAACAATAATTTATGATTAGAAGCTAGATTTTTAGATGTAGACACAAATTGAATATACAATAAAAGGCACTTACTACTCTTTTCTTACACCCAATAAAACTTCATAAAGATTTAAAAAATTTAATATCTCACTGATAAACTTAACTCAAATCGGACTTAACCTCTATAAGAATTATAAAATAACTATATAAAATGTTACACTATATTCTTATTTTGTACGAATAACCTGACAAGTATAAATAATTTAACCTAATCTACGCTTAAACCTATAGTACAAGTAATATATTTTGTCATGATCATACAAATTCAACACCAAAAAGAAATTGCCTTATTTTTTCTAAAGGCGTTATTTTACAGAACAAATGTTGACTTATAAGCGATAGCTTAAAGTTATAAGTGACATTTTAACTCGAATGTCAGTAAATAGATTTATAAAACCGACTTAATGAACGTTATTTATCATTGTGATTTTATCTCCGAGTTATAATGAGTATTTAAACCATTTTAATACCTGCTCAAAGTATTATTGAATTTTATCACCCTGATTTTCGCTTTCCATTAAAGCAATCTAGAAAACATTATTCCTTTTATAAAAATATATAAACATTGCACCAAAATACTTAAAATATGGATGATAATTTTTCTTTTGCACGATGATTTTGACATTCAATTAATTATGTTTTAATATTTCCTTAGTTATTTATTCGGATTCTAGAAGTTTTAATACCTCCATTAGTGGCTTCTACGACACATAAGAATTTAGAGTGGCTTAAAATTCGTCTTCAATTAAATTTCCGGAATATAAGATCTGAAAATCTTAACCTTAAAGGTTGTCATTCAACCGACAACAGCGCGAACCGTGTTCTTTAGTATGTCTGTGACAAGTTCTGTCGTTTTGATGATCTTGATGCCGATCTGGTCGATGAGTGTGATGGCTGTCGTGTAAGTCTGGTCCGTCCTCGTCGGGAAACGAGTCATGAAATCTTGGCCGGCATTTGACCATGATACAGGAGTTGGTCTGTAAAAAAAGATCATACGGTTTAAAACTCAATATATATAAGTTAGAATTGTTTGAAAATTATTAAAACTACGTCCTGAAGTTTCGGAAGCTTCGAGCAACCGTGGTTACGGGGAGTCGCTTTTAAACAGGTTTTATGTATGGCGTTTTAAACCGTTACGTTTTTTTATTTAAATTAAGACAGTATTTATCACTACGTTATTCCGAAAAAGTAATAAAATTTAAGTCCTGTTGTAGTAAGTTTAGTTTATTAAGTAAACAACATAATGATTTTGTAACGACATTTAGGATAATAGAAAAAAAAGGGCATAAAAAATCCATAAAATTATTTATTGTCTGTTGATGGATAAAAATAGTATAATTTCAAATTCCCTTACGATGTATATGGTATAATATACTTAATAAATAGAAAAATAAACTAAATATGTATCTTCTAACTACATGTATTGCTACAAAAGGCGTTCCTTTATAGCAGATCGTTGGGTCTTTTAAGCCAATGAATGAGGGTAAGATGGGCTAGGATTACAAGATTTATCCATTAGTGGTTTAGAATCACGTTACTTAGGTCTTAAAGTAGATAAATACTTTTAAATACGTCCGCTTAGGCTAGTAACAATGCTAAAGTGGTAAATTAGACAATTAAAACCACTTTTTGTGGTTTTCAACCACAATAAAGCTGTTTTAATACGATATTATAGACATACGATTTAATAGTGTTTAAAAAGCCAGTTTAAAGTATTCTTTATTCTTAACACTTTTTTTTATGATATGAGTTTTTTATCTGTGAATGTTGGTTCGGGACCAGACTGGACTACTTGGCTGTAAATATAATCCACAAGTGAAAAGAAATGAATGCTTCAACATTATTATTACACTCCTACCCAATCAATACATTTTGTCTTTTAATCAAGCAGTGATTAAAAAATCTTCTTTTCGATTTGACTTGCAAATCGTCGTTACATAAGTCAATTTGCCATAAAATAATTACGATAATCCGTTAATTGAGGAAATCTATTTGTAGTTTCATATGCTAACTATGCAAAAATAACTTTAAACAATTAACTGCAATTATCGATATTTATGACAGCGTACCCACGACCTGTGGTTAGCCGTTGCTACCATTAGTTACATGAATTATGGAATAATTTTGTAATTGTTTTTTATGTAATTTATTTCTTAAACGGTTTTTAAAATACCCAGTGATTGAGTACAACACATGGTTCGACGTATTCGGATTAAAACGTGCAAAGTTTTAATACTTCACTGTATTTCGAAATTTCGAAAAATATTTTTTTTGAATAATTTCTTAAATTATGAAATACGATTTCAAGATAAACAAGTGTCAACTTAAAAAAAAACTTTAACGTTAAACGGTTTTACTTTTTGTGCACTGAAAACAAATAAAAAGAAATTTGGACATAATCATCGTGTTTTACTGGTGTAGCCATTTCATTTGATACCCATAAGGGGGTTAAGGAAAAATATGTATAATGGTATTGATTTTATTATATCGTATTGTCATCTAAATTAAATGTGTGAACCAAATTTCAGATCAATCTCACAACGGGAAGGTGCTTAAATTTCAATTTCTAATTTTGACCCTAATAAATATATTCCGTACGGGTCAAGCTAAATAAAACCGTTTAAAAATACTATGTACTCTGTCGTGACTCCTGTAGTTAATGTTAAGACGAAATAATTAAAAACTTTCACTCTCTCATTTTCGAGATAAAAGGACAAAAGCTGTACGACAAAATTAATATAAAGCAGAGAAAAAGAATTACAAAAATTAATTATGAGATAAGGGAACCCACTCAATGTGCTTTGATAGGAGATGGAAATTATAATCTCTGGTCTCAATGAGATGTGACTAAGCATTTTAGCATTGTTATACAGATTTCACAAAGGTTACATAATAAAACTGTGATGGCTACGGCTACTTAAATTAACGGCTTATTTTCGTACTAAAATGTAAATTTTTGCACAGTTTTTTTATAACATAGTGATTAATAAATGTTAAGTAAGTGTGGGCGTATTTGTAAAGGATTAAGACCACAAAAACGCTATATTTTCATATAAAGCAATTAAGTTAACCGTAAATGAACTTTTATTAAAAATATAAACATGCTTTTTGGCGCAATAAAACTACATTTATCCGCTATAGCTTTTCGACGATTAAAAACACTCAGTGATTTTTCCATACAGCCCGTTTAACGTAGGTTGAGTTGTTATTAGTATAACGTATTTATATAATTATGGATTTATATGGTATAAAACAAGACTGTGCATTGCGAAGTTCTAATTCTTCAGTTCGGAGATTTGAAATAGAAATGACATCGCCCTAGCCTACGTTTCACTAATTTAATGACGGTAGTTATGAAATGCTGCAACTTTTTTTTTTAATTATATGTATAGTTTTAGAGTTACCTAGGTGGCACAGCAGGCCTTGTGGCAAACATGGATGGTCTTGTCGGTGGCAAAGTGGTTGTGGGGCGCTGAGTGGCCACCCCCGATGACGGACTGCCCACCATCAATTCACCATCGTCGGCAAACCTGAAAGCATATTGTAGGGGCTTATAAATATATGTGGCTCATATATTTTTGCATCTACAGGCAAGAAGGGTAATGTACTGGACTGGCACATTAGGAGGTACCGTCTCTAGTTGACGCGAGTAGTACAAATTTAAATAACACGCTCTTTTAACGGACGAGATGAAAAAATCAATACACACAAATACTTAAGTGTTGCTTGTAGTTTACGCGAATAGTAAACATTTAATTAAAACTTTTGAACGGTTTGAAATGCCAAAAGTATTTTTACGACAACGACGAAACAGATGGCGCTAGCGTAGCAGCATTTTTATTTGAGATTAGGGACTTTTATAGGGGATTCTGCAGTCCCACCGTGACCATGGGAAAATAATTTGTAATAAGTAATAACTAAGACATTTCGCGTTTAAACCGTTTAATCTGTTTCATTTAAATGTCGCACTATTCTTGCGTATAACGGAGTGTTAAAGTCCTCGTTATACGTTTTAAATAGGCTTAATAGTATGCGAATGGCAATCCATTATAATTAGGATAAAAATAATCGCAAGTTTAGCATCATTCTAGAATATTTTTCTTTTATAAGACAATAGGATATTATATTCAATTATGTACGATACGAACTGTTGTAAATACGTGGGAAATCAAACCCCACATTCACAATTAAGCATGCGTCGGGTCGTTGTGTGCCTGCATTTTGTTTGTTCCTTGATTATTTCCTCTGTGTGAATAAAAAATTTTAAACCTTCTAAACTATAGACGTCAATTAAAAACAATGTGAAGACTATTAGGAATATGCAAATAACGAATTAAGTTCAAGTTTAAATTAATATTTACTAGACACAGTTGAAAGCTATTTAAAAAGATTAAAAGATAAGTAATATATTCTTTTAAACAAGCTGCAGAGTAGGAGCTACCACAATCAACTTTCTTCTTTTTCTTAGGCGTTCTAAAGACTTTTTTTTTATTTATTTACATACACATTACTCAGAAAATATTGAATTAATTTAATAGAAATATTAAAATAGTAGTAATAATAGGTAATATTTGCAATTATTTGTTTTTTAATGGTTTAAAACGCGAAATGTTTATTTGCGGAGGAAGTATGTCCGTAATGTCAAAGTTAAAGCTGCTACGCTAGCGCCATCTGTTTCATTGTTATCTTATAATATATTTTGCGTTTCACCGAATATTAACGACTCATTATGAACAGTTTACCGGTAAAAGTTCTGATCAGTGAAACGGACACAGAAATGTGTTCTCGTAAACTAGAGACAATACACAATTGCTTCTGTATATTTTTTTAACATCACAAGAGAAGAAATCTAGAAATATTAAAATTGTATTATTTTTTATCCTGCAGATTTGTAAGGCAAATCATAAGTGATGCCTAGTTTTACTGGCGAGTTGACTAGAGTTCATGCTTTGACAGATAGAAACTATTATTTGTGCTTGTCTATTTCAGAATTTCTTAGTAAAGCGTTTAACGACGAGGCTAATTCTCTATCTACAGCCCAATTGCTTAAAGCAGCACGGAACGGAGTGAATGCCGATTCGAGTCCCGCCCGTGTCGTAATTTTTTGCAATCTAAACTGATTTCGAATTTATCTTCTATGCATGTAAATGTTTCAACTAAAATAATGTTGTAAATTTTTAATGTTATTATAAATATGTTGTTAAATATATTAAGCTCTAAAGTAAAAAATATATTTTTTGTCGCGCAAAGATTACGAACATTGAATAATATTTGGTTTTATGATTTTTATTGTCAATAAAAACGTTTGAGGAAGCAGTAGCTCAGGAAATAAATAGATGTCCTTATAAATATATCTGCATTTTTAATAAGCTTTGCAGTCACGCAATCCAATGTGAATAGTATTTTTCTCATTATGTCACTGTTTCGAACGACTTAAGAAGGTTAAGATATTAATTTATAATGTAAAACTCAGGCAACACTGAAATCTTGAAAACAATTAACACGAATTTTCATGTTGTGTTTGATTTGTCATTGTCTCGAGTAGACAACAGAATATAAAAATATAAGATTTCGTAAGTGCCCCATATTTGATAGTTTCAAACTCCTAACTATTATCAGAATATTGTTAATTAATATGATTGGTTAAAATAAAACACTTTAACGGTTTAAAACGCGATATATTAGTTAAACTTATTTGAAAATGATTTTTAACTTCGGCAGCAGCCGTGGTCACGGGAAGACTCAAACGAAACGTCGGACCGAAGTTAAAAATAATTTTCTAATAATTTTAACTGTTTTAAACCGTTACAGTGTTTTATTTAAATGTGTACTACTATCGTAAACTATAGACAGGATTTAGCCTAATACAATTCAATTAATGTCCACTTCAAGCTTTACACAGAAATAGAAAATTCAACGTGTCTTTTTAAAATCAAAATTTTATGCGCCAGCTTCTATGTTTAATTACTTTTCATCTCCAATTTAACGAATAAATAAATGAATATTCTTTAGTTCTCCATGAGCAAACCTAACTTATATTGATAAAATTCAGTATCAATGGACACCGGACACAACATATAAATCGCTTATAATAGATGTCTCTAGACTAGCAACTAATTGCCTGTTACCTTTGTTAGAACATGTTTTATATAAGCACATCAACACACGGAAACTGTTTCGCTTTTTGGGACCTTGAGATCTGATTAACATAGAGAACAAGGATCTTTCTGCGACCAGTTTATCTCTTTAGTGATTGAACTATTAAAGTTCTTTCAAAACATCATACATTTAAACTAACAAATAGTTATGTATATTAAAAATCGATTTTTGTTTGCAGAAATTTTTACGACACGCGCAGGACTTGAACTGGCTACTACAGCGTTCCGTGCTAAACTAATTGAGCTTCTGTGACCTAATTGTTAACGTTAAATTTTGTGTACCTCTCGCGCAATGTAATTAATTACCCGTGTCGTGTTTTTTTTTTTTTCAATCTAAAACCGATTTTCATATATATAAAGCCATCATGTCCAATAGCATACGGAAAAATATTTAAATTTCAAATGATGGTACAAAAACACTACAATAATAATTCCAGTAGACTCACTATATCTCTAGTAATATATTTTCTACGATATTTTTATATAGACGCCAATATTATTTATTTATTTATTTACATTTATTTACATATATGCACTGTCATAACAGGTTGGATCCCAATGCGACAGAGATCTAAAAACTAAACAATATAATTATATATGATAGAACAAATATATATGAACTTAAACCAAATTATCGTTCATAACTCAAAATAAACTTTAATGTATTTGTGAGTTCACCCCAAGGACTGTAAAAAATATCTGCTTTTTTGTGCAAAACATTTAGGACCTCGACCGTCCTCGTCCATTGTGCCTTTGCCATTAAGTTCGTTCTAGCAAAAGGCACCACGAGAAGAGGTGGCGCGTGTCTTTTGTCCCTATAGCAGTCAGGCACGTTTATGCTTAACCTGCTTAGGACGCCGATGTTGCATACTTTCCCTCTTAATAATTTAATGATATAAGTAGCTAGAGCAAAATCCCTTCTTACTCTCAACTTATTATAGCCCACCATTCCCAGCACAAAGAGTGTCGGGTACATAAGAGGATAATATGGATAAATTCCGTACATTTTAAAATACAAATGTCTTACAAATTTGTTTTGGATTTTTTCCAACATAGCACAGTATTTTTCTTCGTGAGGTGCCCATATTGTAGCATTATGTTCCAAATGGCTTCTAACTAGTGCATCATACAGCACTCTCACGGTTGGCATGCTAGTGAAGTCCCTCGCCTGTAGTGTTGCCCAAACGCAAGAACAAGACGAGACTTAGCCAGTCTTGGTCTTGGTCTTGCGCCAATACACCTGGTCTTGGTCTTGGTCTTGGTCTTGCGCTCCCAGTCTTGGTCTTGGTCTTGGTCTTGCAGCAAGAGTCTTGCAAGTCTTGCAAGTCTTGCAATTACCTATTAGTCTATTACTATTTATTAAAGTTTACTTTGAATCCTAGAAAAACGTATTAGAATTGGAACATTGTGACCTTGAATGAATATAGCCATAGTAAAGATCAAGCAGATTAATAAATAACTGAAGATTTGATAAGAAATTCGAAAAAACAACTGACCTATATGTCGTTTTCCATGGAAGTAACTGTTTCTTAATAAACATTTATGATTTATAAGCTTACATTTGCTAAAACTCAAACTCTCGTTACTCGGACTAGAATAATTTGAATCTTTGTTACTCATTTTAAATTGTACACGTGATACGTTTTTAGAAAACAACGAGAATAAGTAAAAACAATTATTAAGTTAGACTCGAAGAACAGCTCAATTGGAAATGACTGGAATTAAAATAATTCCTTTGTTTATAGTACGTTTCCTTGCTTTCTACCGCACCTCGCCACGTGCCGGCTCTATGATAAGGATGCCGCCGCAAATCAAACAATAATATAAAGCGTGTAAAAAAATTCGAAATTATTTTGCATGAGTATACCTACGCCCTATGGCGGCAATCAAATAGTGTCAAATGTTATGATTTCGGCGTGGCGGCAACGATTGTTTTAGATTTCAAAAGAAGCCGCCGGCGCGTGTATCATAACCATGTACTTCCGAAAAGCGGCAAATTTCTTTGAGAAGTAAGTACAAAACCTTTGATGCCACATTATCAAAGTGCCGATGGTTAAAACATAACTATGCATGCACTCAGTTTGATTTTAATATGTTTTTTATTCGCTATGTTTATGGTATTAGTCGTAATGCGCATAGGTCCAGTTTTTCATATTCTTTGATACAGTTTTTTGCATCTCATAGAATTCCTAAGCGTACACCGAACTGTTACACCTAACTACTTAGTGAAATAGCGCTAAGTCCTAGCTGCAAGACGCAAGAGTCTTGCAGGCTATGTCTTGTTCTTGCACAAGTCTTGCACGGTCAGTCTTGGTCTTGGTCTTGCTAAAAATACGCGGTCTTGTTCTTGGTCTTGGTCTTGCAAAAACGCAAGAACAAGACCAAGACTGCAAGACCAAGACTGAATTTGGGCAACACTACTCGCCTGTCTCAGCACAAATCCCAGACTCCGGTAGGCTGCTTTGCATACTCTAACAATATGATTCCTAAATCTAAGATCTGCACTAAAGAGAACGCCAAGATCCCTCACTTCCATAACTCGTTCCAAAAAGACCTCTCCCACCTTATAATTATATGTCTGGGCCGTCCTTGATCGAGTAAATTGCAGGACAGCGCACTTCTTGGTATTGAAGCTCAGCTTATTCTGGATACTCCAGTTCAACACATTTGTGACATCATTTTGCAGTATTTCACAATCTGACTTGCTTTGACACTTCAGAAATATTTTCAGGTCATCTGCAAACATTAGACATTGGCTGTGCTGAATGACTTGAGGGAGATCGTTGACCATTATGCTGAACCCCAAGGGTCCAAGGTTGCTGCCCTGGCTTATTCCCGAACGTGTAAAATATGGCTCAGAACACCAGCCCTTATACTCAACATATTGCTTTCTGTCCCTCATGTATGAAGACCAAAAGCGCAGCAGTCGCGGAGTGTATCCCATAACCGCCATCTTCCTTAAAAGGATGTCCTGGTTCACGGTATCAAAAGCCCTCTGCATATCCAGGTACACCACGTCGACTTCTCCCCCGGAGTCAACATTAGGAATAACGTAATTCATTAACCTGAGCAAGTTTGTCGCAGTACTCCTAGCGGGCCTAAAACCATGCTGAGCTTCACAGATTCTCGCAGCTATCTGAGGAAAAACAGCGGCATGTATCGTCGACTCGAACACTTTTGCTGGTGTAGAAAGAATTGCCACTGGTCTATAGCCTGCCATCTCCGATCCAGGTTTACCCTTGGGCACAGGTACAACCTTAGTGGTTTTCCATTGACTAGGAAAAGTATCTGCTTTAAGACAGGTATTAAATATGTGCTGCAATGGTTCAGCCAGTACTCTGCCACAATCTCTAAAAAGAAAGGCCGGTAACCCATCTGGCCCCGCAGATGTCTTTGGCTTGAGCCGCGACAGCGCCTTCTTGACATCTTTCAGAGTTAGCTCTTTTACCTCAACTCTTGCACCGCTGTTCCCCCATCTAGATGCCTCATTCCAATCTAAGTTTGGACAATCCTTTCCATAGACACTTTCAAAGTACCGTGCAAAATGTACTGCACACTCGCTATCAGTAAGTAATTTTCCATCCTGAATAATTTTACAATCGTGTAAATTCCTCCGTTGAGCCCTAATAAATTGCCAGAATGATTTTGGATTATGAAAAAATTTATGTTGAAGTTTGTCTACGTACATTTCGTATGCTATTTTTATTTGCTTTTTAACTAAAGTCCTATACGAAACAAATTCTTCATAATATGTTTCCATTTTAGTTTTTTTAAATTGTTTATGCAAAGAGTGCTTAATTTTAATATTATTAATAATGTCTCTAGTGTACCATTTAGGATAGGTAAATTTATGATTAACAATTCGTCTTTTCTGCGGTACACATTCGCTTAACACATCATCTAATACGCTATAGAAATAAGTTATGACTTCGTCAACCTCCGAGATAGAATACAACGTTCCCCAGTCCACCGTAGTTAAGCGCGAATATAACAGACTGAAGTTTGCCCTAGCAAAGTTCCACTTGCGCTGCATGCAACTGTCGAGATTGTCGAGATTGCACGCAGAGGGCGCGACACTCGCCCTTCCCGTGTTGCCGCTCGTCGGAACCGTCACCGCTAATGGCGGGTGGTATGCATCCTCCGGCACGAGCGCTTCGTCCGCCGCCGACACGCTCACCTCCCCCGCCACACCT
Organism: Leptosia nina; assembly: GCA_963661955.1. NCBI lineage: Eukaryota > Metazoa > Arthropoda > Insecta > Lepidoptera > Pieridae > Leptosia > Leptosia nina. Next base: position 1,295,604 of record CAVLEF010000203.1, on the reverse strand, counting down.
GAGCTAAGAACTACATCTAATTGACGCCCTAAGCAATTAGGTATATTATTACTTTGGGTGAACTCACAAAAAGCTATAAAATAATCATAATAATTTAACACATTTATAGAAGAAGAATACAAATTTAGGTCACCTATAATTACAATTTTTTTATATTTTAAGCTTAAATCTTCAAGAATTTTAAATAATAATAAATAATCCTTTTCACTACTACTTGGAGGTATGTAAACCCCACATAGAAGAAACAAAAAATTATTACAAAGGTAAACAGTAGCGCAAACCAGTTCAAATACACAGGTGTCTATCGCTATCGCTGACACACTGACGTGACGCATTTCAAATCGCCGTGTGGCCACTAAAAGCGCACCTCCTTGGCGGCGGCCGTCTCCGCGATCACATCGCAGTATATGGTATTCTTGAGGCACGATTTCAGAGTCTTGTATTGACTGATTACAACCCGTCTCCGAAATAACATAAAAATCATAATTCATTGACGTAATATTGTTTTTGAATTCTGTTAACTTTGTTCGTAAGCCACGAACATTCTGATAAAAAATATTTATTGGTTTAGTATTTTTACTGTTTTTTTCCTTGCTTACGAAACCACACCCATTCGCTGAATTGGGCATTTGTTGGCCACGTTTCTGAATTGTTTATTTTAGAAAACATTTGCTCCGGTACACCAATAAGGAATGACGCATAGTCTCTTTCTGTTTTATGTCTAATTTTTTCAACTTTAATACAATTATCCTTTCCACATACACTCAGTACATATTCTTCCATAACTTCAGCAGTTGTTTCCGGGTGTAACCGCCACACATGTAGGAATTTTTTCTTTTCTATTCCCTTAATGGCCATAGGTTCATTATTCTTTCCTACTTGAATGGAGTTTAACTGTCTTTGCTTCGATCTTTTACTTTGTACCTGAGTCCAACCCTCCCCCGTTGTCTCAACAGATTTTGTTAAAGAAACAGTAGACTGTTGCGGTAATGCGGTAATAGATTTCGTGGCCCCAGCCTTATCTATCGTCGAAACCGGTTCCGTCAAAGTGCACCTCGTAAAATTAGCTAAGGTGTTTGACTCGCTGTGCGGACCCGCCATATTTACGATTTTATAATGTAATTTATCCTCAATCGAAGATAGAATTTTCAGGACCGTATCCAAACTTTGTTTAGTGTCATAAAAATCCCGCTGCAATTGTGTTATCGCATCTGCCTGAGAAGTCAGTCGAGTATTTAATTCACATCGCAATTCTATTAATTGTTGCAATATAGGTGCGTCTTCCATGCTCGGTGAATCCACAAACCGATGACACAGGTTTCCACGCTGCGTATTGATATTGTTTCGAGGAGTAGAATGGGCCATGTTTGCAAAGAAACCGGTTCTGAACTACGGTTGTAGGTGCAAGAGAGACAGAACTACTCGCACGCTGCCCGTCTTGCTTGCTCACCGAGGGGGTGAAGAGCTTACTTCTTGTCCGTGACTCACGCGCCAGAGAACTTGGGAGATAGACTAGTAGGTGTATTATTGTAGTAGCTGTGATGAAGTATCGCTAGATGTCGTTGCTCCTGCTTAGTTTTACTACTTTTATTACACACTAGATGGCGCCACTTGTTTTATTTTTCACTTATTTTGGCTACTTCTATTGCGATTTATTTACTTTCCACTCCTACTCAATTTCACTATTTGCACTTTAATTACACTATTATGGTATTTACCTATTGGAAGCGTTTTTGATGGCAATATAAATCTTTATTGGTATTTCTCTCCGAAAAGTCTGCTATTTTGTTTTCAAACTTGGGATGCGTTAACGGTCACGACAAGTTAATCTTGATTTTTTCTTCTATTCGGCGTCCGATTCGGGTGGTGTTACTATCCGAACACTTAATTAAAGCTGGTTTCCAATTTTCAGTCCTTTTCCTACTGCTTTCGTACGATTTTCTATTTTTTATTGATTATTAAAACGGAGCACTCGATACGTGATGTTTACTGTTTCGCGCCCTCTCGCGGAAAAGTAAAATTAATTAAAGTATTATTAATTTATGACATCTAGACGGGAGCATTTATTATTCTTGGAATTATTTTTTATCCTACAGTATAATTTTTTAATATTTTTCCTACTCTTGGAAACAATTTATATTACAGTTAAAGAAATCTACTATTATTGTTGTATTTGATGTTAATATTTTTCTGTGAAATAGTCCTTACTTAAAAGCTTTCACTGGTCTATCTTGTCCACTTTGCTATCATGGATTTTATTATGCGATGTGAAAATAAAACTTGACTAACGTGTGTTTTTTATTCCAGACCGTAGCAATTTATTTTTAACAATTTAATAAGATTTTCAGATGATTCTTCACCAAGATTAAAATAAGTATATATAAATAAGGTTTACCTATTTAACAATAGCGGTCTCGGTGGCTGCGTCGTGGCTGGGGCTTGGGGCATTGTTGCTGTCGTTGTAGGGGGTGGCGTCGGCGGAGGAGGCACTGTTGTAGGGACGTCATTGCCTAAAGACAATAGAAATTTTATATAGGCAATTACAGTCTATTGTATATAAAACAATGTTACACATGAAGATGATAGATATAAGCGATCTCTTCCAGGCAACTTCAAGTATGTATATATACTTTTAATTAAGAAATTGGATTTAAAGAATCAAACTGTTTTCCACAAATTTTCTTATCCAAATGTTTGCTTCGTTAAGAACATATTTTAACTGACTCCAAAAAATTGGTTCAAATTTTGTTTTTTTCCGCATTAATTAAATAATGTATGTTAAAAAATAAAAAAAAAAAAATAAAATACTTACATTGTAAATTCATTTTTATCTTTTTCTAAGTCGGTTATTTGTAAAAATATTTCATGATTAACTAAATTTTTGTTTAGACTAATTAGATCTGATTTTTTTACAAATATTCAGTGAAGTCTTAATCATATTTGATGGGTCAACTATATTTATACTTGAACAAGTTAGTATATTTTTACTACTTAAGTTAGTAAATGAAAAATCGATCAGCTTCAACAAATTTTCACGACACGGGCAAGACTTGAACCGGCATCCATAGAGTCGTTAGCTCTAACTAATGGACCGATTGACATGATAGCTGAATTGATTAGAGTACAGCACGGAACGTTGCGGGTTCGAATTATAAGCGTGTCGTAGAAAATAATTTAATCGATTTTTAATTTATATAATGCCACCATGCCAAAAATATATAAGTTTTCAAACTTTAGTAGCTTTGCCATAAGTATCTAACTAATTCAAGTAAATAATAATACGCGTCAAATATATGATGCATTCACAAAAAATATCTTCTAAAAACTTTTATCATTAAAGCGGCCCATTTTTAGTTTTAAGTTAGATACAGCCTTTGTTCTTATTTTTTGTTACATTTTGTATTTAGTTCATTTATGACACTTATTCTTTGTACCGTAATTATTTAAATACATTTGGCTTTTTGTGGCTCAAAATGACGCACAAAAAGCGTTCGACACGACGAATTATAGCATTTTTTGTCGTGTTTTTTAGAAGTCCGTGTTTATACACTGCCAGAGATCTCTGAAAGATAACTTTGTTTTTCTCAAGTGTACATTGTATATTAACTTATTAAATAATAACTGTTTTAAAACAGTTCTAAGTTTATTCTACTTTACACTTGTAGCTGTACCGCTCTCAAATTATTTTTATTTTTATTTCAAATTCCTCTTATGTATGTTGCGTGTGTGAATTATAAATATATATATTAAATGAATATGTTTGTTTTGCGTGTTCTGGTTTTTCATTTCAAATAAAAAACTCTATATTTTGTCTATAAAGACTTTTTACGCTTTTAAATGAGAACCGTCATTTTGTATCCGCGGCCATCTTGGATTTATAATGTTATTGATTTTATTATATCGTATTGTCATCTAAATTAAATGTGTGTACCAAATTCCAGATCAATGTGACAACGGGAAGGTGCTTTTGAGCTAAATAAAACTGTTTTTTCAAACTTTCAATGTTGTATGATGCAATAGAGACAAAATATAGAATTGCTGATCTCTTTTAGATACTTGTTTACGAATATACAGAACCTTGGTAATTCTTCGTGTTGCACGTTTTAGACCTCGCTCCGCGTCCATATAAATTGTAACTTGCTGAACAGCTTTCAGAGGCAAATTTATTATCGGCTATAATTATTCCAGTTACGTTAGTTCGTTAAGACTCGAGGTGTATTTTTAAATTACGAAATAACACAAGTGCAAGGATAAACCAGATTATAGCATTTGTTTTGTTTTTATACTATTAGCAAATTCGTGTTTTTGTAAGGTTCTGATGCTAAATATAAAAACAATGGTTTTCCTAATTATAATTAGAATCAATTATACAACATGTTGGCATGTTGATATAATATAATTTATTTATGTTTCATGTTCATTAAGTTTTTTAATAAAAGTTCTATTGAAATAAAACACTGCAGCGGTTTAAAACGCATATATTATAACGACATATATTAGTTATACTTATTTGAAAATTCACGGAGATATATCTCGCGTTTTAAACTGTTAAAGTGTTCATTCAAATGTCTACTATTAGCTTAAGCAACAGACAGTATAAAAGTTCTACTTTAAATTGAAAATAATCTATGTCTAATGCAGCATAAACCTATCGTTTCAGACGCCAGTGTCATCTTGTGTTTTTAATTTAAAATAGATTTATTAAGTTTCAATGATTTATTTTAGCTTATTTTCCTCTCAGATTTGCTTCAAAGAAATAGCTGATTTGTAAAAAGGTCATCATAGAGGAGGTCAGACGAACATGACGTTCACTTGATGGTAGGTGACATACCCCAGCCCATTCATATATGATGTGTCGTCGACCTATTTTGGATTTGGTTATTCGATGTGCAAAAGAACTTAAAAAAGTAGTCTTACCGCCTATCATATTGAACTGTTCGTTCGCCAGATAATCCTCGAAGTATCTCGTGAAATCTCCTGTGGGGTCCCATCTTGACGCGAGCTTCGCCCATTCATCCGGGTACTCGTACTTTAGCCGTCTGATGATCTTCACAGCGGTCTTCTTCTGTCTTTCTGTACACCGAACGCATTTTGTTCTTAGTGCTTCTGGGAGTAATCCTGCGAACGATGAATGCGAGATAAAATGAGTTACTCATGATTGTGTGTTTTGAAAAACATGAAAATTCTATATTCTCTATACTAATATTATGAAGCCAATTTTTATTTTCGATTTTTAAATTATATAGTGCCTTCATGTGCAATAACATGTGAAAAATATTAATGTTTTTCAAAGGCTTTATGATATAAAACATTACGCTGTGACCAAAAGGAGGGAAGAAATATTGGGAAACGTGGAAAAAAAGGGGAAAATATTCATCTTGAGGGTTTTCGTTGTGTGCGGCGCGAAAACGGTTGAAGAGAATGATTACGGAGATTAAGGTAATAGGACAAATGGTTGATCAAGAGAAACGCAGAATGGTTCCTCTTTAAATAATTTAAAGTAAATAAAAAAAATATTTGTCTATCTTTTATGATTAACTTGCAAGAACGGGACGCGGAAGACGACGTCGTGGGTAAAGTAAGATTAGTAGGGTTGCAAAAACAAAATTTGACTATTTGAATGAAATAACTATTCTACGCAGACAAAGTCGTTGGCATACCTAGTGTACCTAATGTAGTGTTGGCATACATGGTACAGTTAGAATGTTTCTTGACTCTACACTAGGGCAAGCCTGTGTCTAGCATTCCAAGTATTGTAGTCATAAAGCTAACGTATACATAAAATTATAGTCTATGGTGACGCTTCACGAGATGAGTTTATTATAAAAACTCTTATTAATTGAGCGTTTAGTATGTTATAACGTGATAATTTCATATATAAAATATTTTATATTAAATCACGACTACCGATATTTTATGATCATAAATCGATAAAAACAACTTAGCGCAAGAATTTATAACATTAATTTATTCGTATTAAATAGTTAATCGATACTGAGGATAAAGCTAAGTTAACAACTTGGAATGTTATCATTTTGATGTTATCTGTATAACCTAGGTTTTGCTTACTTATCTATCTCTAATTTTAAAGTTGTAATTTTTGAAGGTTATTTCATCGTCATTTATTTGAAGCAATTGTGCGTGTTAATAAGAAGTATATAAACATTTGATCATTTATGGACGGTTAAATAAGTGCGTATGCGCTCATGCGTGTCTCTCCAGAAAAGTCGAACGTTGTCATCTTTCTGTTATATAACCTAGTTTAAGTTAAGACGGAAACACAATGTTAAATTCATTTATTAGCCAAAATTAGGCTTAGCCGACAAAATGCGCGCCATCGTTCGTATTTGACAGTTGCCGAGCTAGTGCGGGCGCGCGTTAATCAATATCAGTAATAATCGATAATTTAGAGAAATTAAATACACAACCTAAAATATACAATTTTGATAGAATGATTTATTAATGAAATCGCTCATAGTCAAGTATTATGAAATTGATTTATAAATTGACGCGATAAAAACAGACCTTTGAAATAAATTTATGAAATACTTTATTCAAATGTATTAGATAATCTTGTTTTTAAATCCGGTACCCATCGGTCAATATTATTATGACACCTATGAACTCATAAAAATACGATAATTTGTAAATCGTTTACATTAATCAGACTGTAACATATAATTTTTGTGACAGACAAACATTAGGCGCACAACATCTAAGCATGTTGCACTGTCGTCCTATTTTGCCTTTTTTAAAACAAGGAAGGACAGGCAAGCATAGGATTTCCTTCCTTGATGGAAGGTGAAATTTTCCAAACATATTACATTTATTTAAATAAAACACTTTAACGGTTTAAAACGCGATGTATTAGTTAAACTTATTTGAAAATGATTTTTAACTTCGGCCCGACGTTTCGGATGCTTTGCAGCAGCCGTGGTCACGGGGAGACGTCTCCCCGTGACCACGGCTGCTAAAAGTTAAAAAATCATTTTCAAATAAGTTTAACTAATACATCGCGTTTTAAACCGTTAAAGTGTTTTATTTAAATGTGTGCTACTCGCGTAAACTATAGACAGTATATTACATTTAAGCCAGATGTGCTGCCAGGGTATTTATTACGTTAATGGGTTTTTTTACTGTACCAAACATACTGCTGTAAGTAACCCTTTTGGCGCTAATACTTATAATTTGTAGCTGTTACCCACGGCATCGGTCGTGTTCCGTCGTTCTTGTAAGTAAATCTTAAAAAAAAAAAAATTGTCAAGGATATTATTTTAGATCATTTCAAGATGAACCGTTTTCGTAGAGCACGCAACCCCATACACACACACACACACACATTTTCCCATTTCCCACTGTTTTTTTTATTTGACGCCGCTTGATGTTTTATAACCTAAAGCCTTGCACGATAAAGGTTCTAAGCAACACAAAAATACATTTTCAATGCAAAGCAGTAGTCCTGAGATTAGAGGGTTCAAAGAAAAATTTCTTGCACTTCACAGCGAAAAGGTATTTGTAATTAATGTATTACAGCTGTTTTGTTAAGGTAATTAATTTGATCTTTGCAAGCAGCAGCAAGTTTGACATTATTTTATATTCAATATGAATTCAAACAAATATGTTTTTATAGTCTGCATATTAGTAAAAGACTTGGGTTTCTACATAGGGCAAAGCGTTGAATCGAAAAAAAAACATGTTTGCAGCAACAAACTCATAAGTTAGTCAACGGCCTTTTAAAATGCAATCTTTAAGAGATAACACAATAGCAGGCAGAAAATTACCAGGGACGCATAAATCACACGAGATTACCAACGGCTTCATTAAGAATGTGATTACAAAGTGCATTTCTTCGATAATATTACAAATGCTCGCCGTGTACTTTGTAATGGAATAGATAAATTAGGTCTCACATATTGGTCTTAGAATACACTGTACAGTGTTTGTGTAAATATGAATATAATAATACACATAATAATGTATATTATACATATTTATGTATTATATATTATACTGGTGTAGATATTAGTGGGTGAGTAGGACCTCGCGAGTAGAAGAGGTCTGGGTTTCGACTCTCGGGTTGGGTGAAATATTAGAAAAATTCCAAATCCAAAATTTATCTACATGATGGCACGTGAAAACCTTGGTTAATATCAATCCATTCGCGGCAGTAGTCGTAAGAACCCGCCAATCTAAACGATACAAATATATTTTTTTAATCTTTTATAAATACAAATGAAGATTACCAATATATTATTATATATCTAAATACAGATCAACTACAATAATGTACTTGCGTCTGAAAACGAGTCCTACGACACTACTACACTACTGGGACATTAGTCAATGAAAAGGCTTAGTTTTGTTAGAATAAAATTACTTAAATTATTGTGATCCAATAAATCTTTTTCGTCACAAACCTTCCCAAGGCAACAAAACGCCGTCGACTTTCCGAAAACAAACTCGTACCGTGGGAGAAACCCATTTCACACATTATAACACATTAATACACAAAACATCGCGTCAATTACTTTCTATTTCCACTAGAACGTTACAATTTCGTAAACAATGTACAAATATTTCCATTAAAAGAATTATGTCGTGTCGTAACATCGCTTGGTATTCAAACGACGCTTGAGTTAGGAATAAAATAACAGTTTGGGTAGCGACGTCGAATTATAACAATTTCCTAGTTTATATAAATAGTAAATAAAACATGCATTGTTTAATGGTGAATAACGCACATTATTATCTGTGGATGTTGCTGATTGGACTGTCAAGTCAAAGATAAAATAAGTCGACAGTGCAGCATGAGTCAAGAGGTCGTAGATTCGATCTCGACCTGGTCTAACATGTTTATAATCAATTTATAATTTAATTTAATAAAACAATTTTAGATTTCGTCTGGAAATATGGTTATTAATTGGGTGGTTGGAATATCGGAACTTCCGTTCAGGTGACGAACCACCGTCCACTGATGAAAAGCCGCGAAGTTTAATCGCGTTTCGATTTCAGTTTGTGTATTTTCGAACATCCAAGGCCCATAGGTCGATAACGCATCTTCTCGAGATTGTCTAGGGCTAGGTTTTTTAACCTTATATCAAGTGAAGGCTTGTCTATCCTCCTCAATAATAAAAAACAACAAACATACCTAGCTATTAATGTTCTAAGTAACAGTTGATAATAATCTTATATATACATATAACCTTATATATAGTGCAACTGACTCAATTCTTCTAACAATTCCTGACTAATTGTCTTATTCATTGCATACTAATGATATAATCGCGTGTGCGCACCAAAGGTGTAAAAAAATAAGCTAGTCTATCCACTCATTACAACATGCGCTATATTAGGTGAGATATGTTTATACAGAAATAACTGTTAACTTATTTGATGCGAACAATATTTATCACAATCAGTGGCAATGCATGGCTAATAACCAACAGGTCGAGGGTTCGATTTCAACCGGGTTAAATACTTTATTTTTTCCAAAAAACTTACGATTTAAAACGCGAAATATTTAGTTTTATTGAAAATGGCCCTACGTTCCTTTTCGTATGTGTTGCAGCATCAGGGACTAAAGATGGAGGGCGTCACTAATGTCAAGTCTATACAAATATGTAAAGCTGAAGAGTTTGTTTGTTTTTATTTGTATGTTTGAACGCGCTAATCTCAGGAACTACTGGTTCGTTTATCGAGGTAGGCTATAGGCTATAAAAAATCGCGCTGTGTCTAATTGGAGCGAAACAACAGCGGGAAATATGGAAAAAACGCTGCTAAATGATTTAAGACACCCAAAACTATGTATGATAGAATGATTCATCTTTAAATACATGTCGCGACATTACAAGTCTATCCTTTAACTCACGTCGCGAGGTCGCGACCGATGTCGTGGGTAACAGCTAACATTAGTAAAAATGAACAGGAATTTAGATTCTACGAGGACGTACTCGCTGACACAGCTAGTGTGTTATAAAATTGAAATGTTTACTACTGTCGCTATAGGTATAGACAATACTTTTCCCGCCGCTGTCCATAGACGTTGTTGACAGACGCAAAATTTCCCCGCTTTAGTTTTAGCCTCTGTTTTTAAACGAAAGCGCATTAAAAATACCTACATAGAGTAAGAGCCTGGTAAGCTTTCATGAAATGAATTTCATGGTCCTTTACTTTAAAAAATTGTTATGTTGTAGTAAAAAAAATCCGTTTTTATTATGCAAAAAGATGGACTGTGTAGAAATTATCATAAAGTTCATACGTTTGAAACTCTTTTAAATTATCAAGGAAACTAGTACGGTTATAATATTTAAATGTCAATTGTGCATTATAGATTTCTTGGTAGGGAAAACATGAGCGTAAACAAGTGGTATTTTTCTCAACCGGACGTCAAAATTTTATAAGATTTAATTGAACGTTTAGGTCATCACTAAAAGACTTAAACCTGTCCTTGGGTTGCTATTTCGGACGAAGTTTATGCGCACGATTCTTATAAAGTATTTTCAACAATTCTGGAATATTCCGCAGAGCTTAAATGAACGTGTCAAGATCAATAAAAAAGATAATAACCAAAAAGTTGTTTATGTAATAAAATCGAGTTAACAATTTATTTAAAACAGTGTTAAATCATTAAACATGTTCCAGGAACTTTATTTAATTTATAGAATTAGTGGATATACAGACACATCAGAATATGATATTTCAAGGTAGAAAAAGTAAGGTTATGTTCCAATATATATAGCATATCTATATATCAAATACACAAAAAGTTCTGCACCAATGGAGCTGAAATTTTAGCATGACATATAATCCGCATCAAGGATTGATTTTATCTTTTTTTTTTTTGCAATAGTCATCTACGACCACGAAAAACAGTTTCCAACGATCAGCTGTGTACTAGTGACTGCGCCATTATTTTTGTGGCTGTCAGCGAGTATTTCCCTCGCTTCCGGTAGATGGCGCGGTCTCGGGTGGCTTGTCACATTGACAATTACTAGATAGTACACATACTAGATAGTCTTTTTATCGCAGACAGTGCGAAAACAACAATATTTCAAAAGTAAACATATGAGATGTATTTTTTATGTTCTCATCTTTCAATCAATCACAATGTGCCAACGAAATATGGAACGGGACAGCTAGTAAGCTAGAAATATATAACATACAATTCTGTAAGTAAATAATATATACTCTGATTTGAGGTACATGGTAAAATATAATAAACTGCTTCTTATATTTACGATTTCACGTTCACGATTCAATTGCTGTAGTTATAAATAAACGACGTTTAAAACTCGTAAAAAGTGTTTTATTATGTTAACTGATACTGCGATAAACATACTGAATTTTGATTTTCTTATTTCATAAAAAACATTTTTAAAACAAATAAATTATCGGTAAATTATGACTTTGATATAACATTAGCTTATATTTTTATAAGCGGTCTCTGAATAACATTGTGAATGTTGTAAACAGTTTTTAATCGCCGCTTAGGAATGCTAAGTCAATGAACTTTGTAGCGAAAACATAATGCGCAGTCGCAAAGTCAAGTAACATCAGTCAAGCCTTGAAATCTATTACAGTTAATGACCCACTTAATCCATTTATGTCTGTCAAAGTGTCAATCACTAATATCAGGGTTACCGAACGGTCGCTGTGCTGTCTATGACAGAGGAGAGAATATGGATTTCACTCGATGGAAGGTGAAGTATACCTACCCCCCTGTCCGTGAGCCTTATAACATCTAAACACGATACGCTGTCGACCCACTTTGACTATGAAAAAATATATAAGACTAGAATTGCGACAATTTAACTGAATTTGTCAAATCTTCGTTTTATAAAAAATTAGAATAGTGCTTTTTTCTAACTTTTGTATTGTTTTCTGCCAAAAAGTCACTCTGAAATATTCTCCCTTAAGTGTTATCTGTTTACGATAGTAATTAATTAAAATTTTAACAAACTAATCGTCTATGCAAAAGTATTTTATTTTAACCCGATGTTTGGGATCTTTGGCATCAATTGTGACTTCAGAGGTAGGTAGTGGGCGTATTAAAAAAAAATAACAAATATGTTTTAAATTTCAACGCTACTTAACACTTCTTATCGCTCGTTTCACGTTCTTGATATTCGTATATATAAAAGTTGTATTTATTATAACCCTAAATACCAATCTCAGAAGTCCACAAACGTTCCCTTTATACCAATTACCATCCATTTAATATCCATATTTTCAGACGGAGTCCGAAACATCTTGGACCCGATGGGGATGAGAGTATCAGCCATACATTGCTACAATTACACCGACGAGCCAGAACACCCGTCATGTTATATTAACCTGACGTTTTACCTCATCACCAGCTGTGACCACAGAGGTAGGGGGACCACAAAGACGAGCTTCAAATAAAATCTGAAATATTTCCCAGGTAAAGAGAGCTTCGTCTCGACCAAGAATAGATTTAGTTATTTATATCATCAGGTTTTCATGTACCATCACAAGCGTTACAGCGATAACAATCCACCATGTCAACTTCCGTGAGAATGGTTCCGCATGACGACGCAGACTTTTGTTTGTTTAGTATTAATTAATTAATGCTAGAAAAAATGTACTTGAAAACATGTGTAAAAATATGTAATTATAAAATATTCAACAAAAGCAATAGTAGTATTTTTAACTGTTTAAAACACGATATTAAGTATTCTTTATAGTGTATAGCGTTTTTGACTTAAGCAAGAGATTATGTTTTAGAACTCTAGATAAACTTAAAAAATGTTTAGATAGCAGAGAAAATACGAATTTCAATATATTTAAATTAAAAATCGATTATAGATTGAAAAAGATTACGACTCGGGCAGAACTTGAACTGGCATCCACAACGTTCCGTGCTGTTCTAACCAATTGAGCGAACGAGTAATTTTTTTTTCAATTTATAATCGATTTTTAAATTACATAGTGCAATACAAATAAATCGAACTCAGAAAAATAACCGCATATTAGACGTCGCGTGTTCGCTTTCGTAAATGAATCAAATAATTATATAGCATCTAATCTTCTGATTCACTTTTAAAATAATTACGCGACCTAATTACGGCGTCATTGTAATCCACTGTAATTTCGAGTCGTACAGATAATAAAAATCATAGGCTTTAAAAATGTTGCAACGCACTGATTTTATCGCAAAAATTTCATCCATATTCAATCGCTTGCGCAGACTAGCCCACATTGTCGTACACGTGGAAGTGGAGCGATTTACATGATAATTTTAAATATTTCTTTGTCTTCTAGTTGAGGTTAATCTATAATAATATAAGGAGGATGTTTTATATGACGGAGAACTGACGATAAAGTTTACTTGAACGTGAATTATTCCAGTCCTATGACATCTAATATTACACGCTGTCGACCCCATTTGGATTCGGAAATCAATAGACTGACAGCGTTTTTCATGTGGGGAATATAGTTCGTAATATGGACGGAATTTCGATATTTATGCCATCCATTTCATATCAAGAGGACCAAACTAAGTTTAACGCGTTTTAGATTTTTTTTCGTTGAACAGATTTTGATGTCTCTAATTTATACTTACTTCTAGAATCTGATAAAACGCGGATCGCGAGCGCAGTTAATTCTAAATGTTTCTTTGTCTCGTAGTCGAATATAGACTATAAAAGATGTCTAGGCCGTTACGCAACCTCACCTAGCATTCGTTGGAAAAGGTTGAGAATCGATTAGCGGTACCTTTAATCGATTCAGGATCGATTGTATTACGTGAATCGAATATTAATTGATCCTGTTCAAAGTCACTTTTGTAAGTGTTATAATACTTCAATGAATTATTCTGGGTTAAAAGGTTTGACGAAGTCTCATTTTGTAGTAAGGTGCAGAGAGACATATTAAAAAGTAAACGCAAAATACGTATGACATTAAAAATATATTGAGTTTTAAACGGTTTAAACTGTAGTTGCAAATTATTATTTGCTCAACCTACAACTTATATTTAAGATATTATTAAACAGTAAGAAGGCAAGTTAATGTTAAAAATAACTGTTGTAACTGTAGTTAACACTAGTCGTACATTATAAAACCATAAAAACAATTTATAAAAATCTATATTTTTTTATTAAGATAAATGAAAATGTAATTTAAATGAAAAAATAATTTTAATAATTGATTGCATTTAATTAGATTTATTCGTGAATGTCTAGTTTTAAGAAATATAAATTTTCCACGAGAATATTACTAATTTTGTCTGACCTTTTGTTTGTGATTTAAGAGGATATATATACGTTATTTTTTAATGTAATATTAAAGTCAAAATCAAAATTATGAACTGCTTTAAAAACCGGCTAAGCAGCTTAGTTGCGCATCAACTTTCATAAACAAATTCCAAATTATAATTGTATCTCTATGATTTGCGTTAGTCTTAACATTTAAATATAAAATGTTATCAGTAAACCAATTGTAAAGAAGTCGACTTGAAAAGCATTAATCGCAAGTGTTCTAGGTTCGAATCCAGGAAAACAAGTATTGTACGGCCCACAAAACACCATATCACTTATTTTAAATTAATAGCTATTTATTAAATGCTGTCTATAGTTTTACGCGACTAGTACACATATAAAACACTTTAACGGTTTAAAACGCGATATTGCCTGTTTGTCTTATCATGAAAAGAGGCTGTTTTGGTGATGTATATCTAATCAAAATTTGATTAAATTCGATATGTGTCTGAAATTGTATACACCAAATACATATTGACTGCTCAAATTGAAGGATGTATGGCTAATAATCAACGAGTGGTTTCACCCCCGCCTGGTTCAAATAAATTGTTTTTTTTTTCAGAGACATGTGTTGAAGTTTGCATATGAATTGGGTGGTAGGGATATCGAAATTCCCTAGGGATATCGAACCTACGCTCACAGATGAAAAATCCTTGAAGTATAATTCGGTTTCAGACAATTGTCGATTATGCAAAGCAAAATAAGTCAACAACTCCTCTTGTTCAGACTCTATATGGCTGGCGTATTTTACTTTCCTTCAGGAGAACATCACTGTCATTTCTTTGAAATAAACACTTTAACGGTTTAAAACGCGATATATTAGTTAAACTTATTTGAAAATGATTTTTAACTTCGGCCCGACGTTTCGGATGCTTTGCAGCAGCCGTGGTCACGGGGAGACTAAAGATGGAGGATGTCTCTGACGTTAAAGTAAGTTTAACTAATACGTCGCGTTTTAAACCGTTAAAGTGTTTCATTTAAATGTGTACTACTCGCGTAAACTATAGACAGTATGTCATTTCTTTGTCAAAAAAACGTATCTACTTCATTATACTATTACAGATTTAGCTCAAAATACAAAGAAATATTTAAAATATTTAAAAGGGTGAAACACGTTTGTCTATGTCTTAAAAACTATTTGTTAGTTTGAGATTTCATACAATTAAGATTAATAGAAACGGGTAACTTAAATGATTATATGAGGTCGGTAGAGACAGCGTAGCCTAACTGCAAATTTTAAGACTTTGCTTTTTTATATTTTTATTTAGTCTAAAAATGTTTATCTGAAAATGACCGGAAATTGTTAACACAATTCTCACAAATATTGTACAAATTCATTTTCGCCTAAGTTAATTGCGCATTTTTATTTTCCTTCTTATTGAAATCATCTCACATAATAGCGCGGTCTATACAAGCTTTAGTGAATAGAAACATAGTACAGTAACGCCTTGTGTAAGAATAAGCGATTATGATATACTAGCTGTATCAGTGACTTTGTCCGCATAGAATACTAAGTTATTTTGGGCATCCAAATTTGTTTTTGCGATCCTCCTTTTTATCTTAATAAATTTAGTCTAACTCACGATGTTACATGATGTCACAGTCGCATCCCGTCGTTCTCGCAAGTCAGTCGCAATTTTTTTTAGATCGTTTAAAGACTCATCATCATTCTCTTTCGTTTTTGCAGCCTTTTGCAGCATCGGAAACCTAGAAAGTTGAGTAATTTACCCTGTTTTTTCCATATTTCCCGCTGTTTCTTTGCACCAATTAGTCACGCCTCAATCTTTTATAATCTATAGCGTTTAAATAAAACACTTTAACGGTTTAAAACGCGATATATTAGTTAAATCGGCTGCTGCAAAGCATCAAAAACGTCGGGCCCAAATTAAAAATCATTTCCAAATAAGTTTAACTAATATATCGCGTTTTAAACCGTTCAAGTGTTTTATTTAAATGTGTACTACTCGCGTAAACTATAGACAGTATTTAATCTATAGCGTTCCTCGATAAATGGTCTAATCAATAAGACAATATTTTTCAATTCCGACCAGCAGTTCCTGAGATTAGCGCGTTCTAACAAACAAACAAACTCTTCAGCTTTATATATTAGTAAAGATAAGCGCTTATGATAAATGAGATTGTTGTGGTGAAAAGAATTACGGGTTTTGTCGATTTAATGGTCCCGTTTTCACTTTCATTATCTCGTAGTTGTGACGTCATAGTGCTCAAAGTTTGTCATTACTTTCCATTTTCAATGGTTTACTTATTTCACCTCTCTTTTTATACAGAAATTTTCATCGGGTATTGTTGAATTCATATGCCCAGGAGACAAATAGCAATGCGTGTTCGCAGGTCCGAATATCTTTGGAGGCATGATTTTTTAATACAATACACATTTTAACTTCTACTTTACTTTTATGCAAACTTCACTTATAGAAATAATTAGCAAATTTTCAGATGGAAACCTTTTTTATGACTATCACAATGAATTAAAAAAATTTAATGTTTAAAATAGAAGAAAACGATCGATTCTTAAGATAAATGTATTTTCGAATAATTATTTTGTTGTTTTAATGACTGTCGTCGAGAATGCAAAAATAAAAAATCTTCTAAAAAATTTCCAAGTAAAATGAACACACCGTGTCTCCCTGTGACCACGGCTATTAAGTAACCGAAAACCGTAATTGAAAATTTAAACAAGTTTAACTAATACATTTCGCGTTTTAAACCGTTAAAGTGTTTTATTAAAAATATAAACACAAAGATTTAATTCCCCACGGGGCAAGGTTTTTATACGTGCGGTGCCTCCAAACCACGTAAATTGGCAAAAGAAAGGTGCGACTTTCACAAGACACCGTCGCGTTTGTTTAACGTGAAATCTCAAACCAGTCCCACCTACAATACGTGTAAAGTTACAACTGATACGGATCATTTGACATATAGTTACGTATAAATACGCCAATAGGCAATTTGCGTATAAAATTCATTATGAAGAAGGCAACAAACAAAAGAAGATAGGCTTAGGGCGAAAACAAAATGTCGGACGCTGTATAATATCCCAATATTTAGTAAGAATTATAAAACTCAAGAGTTTGTTAGAAACCTCAGGAACTACTGGTTTGAATTGAAAAATATTTTTACGTATTCAACTAATAGAAGCGACGAACGATGGGATGAAACGGGAAGAAATATTCGTATTCGAGGACTTCCGTTGCGTGACTGTGAAAACCAAAAAAAAATAATACAAATAAACAAATACAAGAGTCTATTTCCCAAAAAAGATATATGAACTGTCCTCGACAGTATATAGGCATATACGAAAAAGACATCTTTTAAAATTAACTCGCAAGAATTACGGGACGCGGAAGATATCGTGAATAAAAGCTACAATTTATAAAGGTGAGGAGGTTGTTTGCATCAATAAATAATAATATGATGCCCAAGCCAAAGTCGCGGGCACAGCTTTGTATTACATAATTTCGTTAATGATATCGACAGAATTAACGGTGGTTTTCACATATTCCTTTGTGTTTAGCACTGCGACTTAGGACTATTATCAATGGAGGTAGTACAATAAAATGGAAAGTAACAAACCTTTTTCTACAACGAACCAACTGTTTTGACGAGATAATAATCTCGTTAAATATATAGTAGCCTCGTTTCTATTTTGGTTCATTTTTTTTGTGCAATAAAGTGTAAATAAATGTGTATGTATTTGTACTAGTCGAATTAATTAATCTGACGTTTGTGCCTAGTCAGACATAAATGTATCTTAGAAACTATTGGCTTGAATTGAAATAATATTTTTGTATTCACTAAAAAAGAAACATAAAAGTAAACTACTACAGTATAGTACAGTACTAAAGTTTTTATCAAGGAAGGCTGTAAACTTTAAAACATTGCGCTGTGACTAATAGGAGCGAAGGAGCAAGGGGAAACGTGGAAAAAACGGGGAACATATTTGCGAGTTTCCGATGCGTACGCGTTCTAGATACACAAAAATATGTACGAAAGAATGATTCCCCTTTAAACGATCTAAAAATGTCCCCAACACTATATGTCTCTGTTATAAGATTTCGCGCGATGGGACGCGACCGACGGCTTGGGTTCAATTTATATGAATGGAGAGGTTTGCAAAAACAAATTTGGATGCCTAAAATAACTATTCTACGTGGACGAAGTCGCTGACACGGCTAGTGTATTACCACCTCGGGAAACCGTTACCATTATAAAGAAGCAGCCAATGTATATATCAAGCAAATAATACATCATTTCAATTACTAAAGAAACGTTGGTTTCAACACGTTAGAAACTTTTTCAACATAAAGAGTGACATTTTAAGATCGTGGCGAAAGACAATTAAAAGCGAGTTTCCTAATGACCACTTCAGAGACATAACAATAAATTAAATGTATAATATTCAAGGTATCTCATATATAGGGTATAAAGTTGCTAAAAGCCAGCTTTAAACGGGAAAGGATTCGATGTTATAAGATTATACAACTAAAACTAAACTGGGAAATATTATCCAAATAATAATTATTTATGCTATATAGCATTGCGTTAAGGTCGAGAGGTCCGACGTTCGAATCTCGGGGAAACGGCATAATAATACTGTCGCCAGGGCACAGAAGTCTCATCAACTATTTGCTTGTATGTAAAGCATAAACGGTTTAAAACGCGTTTACTTAAAGTAATTTATGATTGAATATTATTTTAACTTTTCAATGTACATATTTCGCGTTTTAAACAATTACAGTGTTTGTTTTTACAGACAGTATTTAGCTGTAAATCAGACCGATCAGTAAAACGGACACATAAATGTGTCTGTTTGTGTTTATATAGGGATTAAGCAGAAACTCTTGAATCATTAAAACAATAGCTTAGGTGAATAGTACAGCTAAACACATAAGTGATGAGAATATGTCAGTTCATTGTGTTTTACAAGTTCAATGTATGTAATTATGTATAATAATATTAAATTATTCTAACTAGACGCTTGAAAGACTGCATCATGAATTAATTCTATAGAATTTTATAAATACTTCGTCATAAGATAATACAATGTGTGATGTACGAGGACGCAACGGTTTTAAATACTACGTAAAATTAAAAAAAAAACATTTAAAATACAATGCGCGTGCTTGTTGTATTATTTCTGTTTATCCGTTCTCCGCAAATATAGTAGCCTTTTTCGTGTATATAATAATTGTTTAACATTTAAAATAACAACATACAAATACATTTTAAATATTTCCTATTAATAAGAGTAAACATTATTCGATATAAATACCGTTAAATGCACAACATATAGTTTTTATTGTAACTTCGCGCCCTGCTAACATTTAACAATATGTGAGTTACGTTCCATTTAAGTTTAAACGGTTTAAAACGTGATATATATTAGTTATTATTTGTAAATTATTTTAACTACGGCCTGACGTTTCGGATGCTTTGCAGTCATGGGGAGAGTGTCTCCATAAGTTTAACTAAATGTAGGTACTACACTGTGGGGCATGGGGCATGGGGCAGACTAAAAATTCTGTGCACCGCACTACCGAATTTATGTATTACCGTATTATGCCTAATTATGCTAAGAAATTATGCGTCATTTGAGTTTTCATTCATGCACCATAGACTACAATAATTTCTTATCTATATTGACAACAGATTATTTCCTCCAACCTTCAGAACCTTAAATGGCGCGTCAGGGCTTGTCTTATTCAATACTCGACCATCCTTGTATCAAATAATGGTTTCCAATATAACGCTATGACTTATAAAACGTAGAAAAATAATTAATGTTACCGATTGATCTAATTTGAATCAGAAAAGCGCCATCTTTTGTCGTTATTATGACCAGCCATTGAATACCTCCAATAGCTGGGACAGGGTCTCTTAGGATTTAGAAATTGTCGGTTTCTGGTTTATGTTCATAACCGGAAAACGAACTTAGGAACGGTAGTCGGAACTAGCCACTAGATTATAATAGTGTTTAGATATCCTTACTATATTAATATTATAAATGCTAAAGTAACTCTGTCTGTCTGTCTTTTTGTCTGTCTGTTACTCTTTCACGCCAAAATTACGAACGGATTTGAATGAAATTTGGTATACCGATGGTCTGAGAAAGGAAATAGGCTACTTCTTATTGCGAAGGTTAAAAGGGGGGGTGAAAGTTTGTATGGAAATTCGTGGTTTTTGAAGCTAGAACAATGAAACTTTCTTCT
The DNA here is from genome assembly GCA_963661955.1 of Leptosia nina. NCBI lineage: Eukaryota > Metazoa > Arthropoda > Insecta > Lepidoptera > Pieridae > Leptosia > Leptosia nina. Next base: position 1,275,098 of record CAVLEF010000203.1, on the reverse strand, counting down.
TGGGCTTTTTGGGAATAGGAGTGGGAGTGTTGCGGCAAAGTAGCACTAACCATAAATTGGCTGCCTTAAACGCGCCCTAACATTAAATTAATAAACATCCCCAATAATTAAAAATTCTACCCCAAGTCACTATTTCACGCGGACGAAGTCGCGGGCACAGCTAGTGAGCTATGAAAGTATTAAGCTTTGCAATTACACCATGTATAAATACTGGAGTCAGGAATGGAAGACCTTTATACATTCCTATAACTTGCCTATTTATATTGATTTAAATACAACACTTTAACGATCTGAAACGCACTATATAATAGTTAAATTTATTTGAAAATTATTTTAACTACGGCCCAACGTTTCGGATGCTCTCGCCGTGACCACGAATGTTGCAGAGGATTAGTTTAACTAATATACCTAGGTAATATACCTAGGTAATCTACACTACTCGCGTAACTACAAATAGTATTTAATTATATTGACATTATAAATCAATAATACTAAGTTTCTAGTTCACCTTTATCAACAAAGCTAATTTAAAGAATTGCACTCATAAAATTTTATGACATGTACATTATAATTAACGCGTAGGAAGTAGCTAACAAGATAGAACAAGGATAATTACTTTAATAATGCAAACGCTGCTTTAATTGTACAATGAAGCACTCACTTTTCAAAGCTTTGCCTTCAGGAGTGCACCTTAGTCCATTTATCAAACACTCCACATAATTTCTGACTAGTCTCTTACTATTAAAAAGTGCATCCACATCTAAATAGTCATAACGCGAATCGTATTTTGGCATATTCCTCATCGCCTCGATATCCTGACTGGAAACATCGTTCACCACACTGGCACAAAAGCACAACACCACGATCAAAAGCATCGTGAAAAAGTTAAAGTTTCAAAAATCGAATTAGCTTATCGCGGTTTCCCGCGCAATTTTGTTTGATGACATTCGTGCGCGCGCGCCGAATGAACGTAACGTTGTGGTGCGCGCGCCGTTTAACCGGTAGTTTAAACCGAGTGGCCGGTTAACTGCTGAGCAAGAAATCAAGGGCAAAAGGATGCAGTGAAGGGTTGTATACAGAATGATATTTAAAATTATCGCGCGAGATTTACGCTGCACCATTTATTTAGTGCTGGTATATGTAAAAAACATGTTTTGTGCCGAGACAAACAAACAAACAAACAAAGACAGAGACAATTGATAAAGTCTCTATGTTAAGGACTAAAATACAAGCGACATAAATGAACCAAGCAATACATAACAATCGTTTGGCCAAGATCTTAGATATTATATTATTATTGTTACATTTATATAGGACATCCTGTGCATACCTCTTACATTTATTTACAATTTCATACGTATAAACTATAGCAATATAAATAATTCAAGTTTTCGAATTGACATTGACACGAATTAATATACAAGCTTTAATAATAAAAATTGGTAACAGACCATGTCTCCGGTTATATTACATTTATAGTTTAATGACTCACGTTATAGAACTATTTAATGAAGACAAAATATTAGTAGTAGTGTTCTATATTATACAATAAATAAACACCTTTTAGTTAGTAGTAATAGATTATATTATTGAAAAAAAAAATACGACACGGGGAGGGACTTGAACCGGTGTCCGCAGCATTCCGTGCTCTAACCATTTGATCTGCCGTGATACTACTAGTAGAAATAGTTAAGAAGTTAAGTAAAAAAAGTTTTTTATGGAAGCAGAGTAAGGTACAATACATTCAATTGTCCTTACATTGTATAATTGGAATTTTAAAATAATATATATATCGGCGCAAAACAGGCAATGCGTTACGTCATCGCTGCACGTGTTCCTAACGGCGTAAACAAGTGACTCACGTCGGTCGCTCCACTGAAATCCCCCACTACGTGCTTATATAAGGCCGTCCGTTGTAGCGCAGGGCACTTTTGGAAGGACGGCGCTCTGAGAGCGAACGTCTAGTCTATAGCTATTTTTATTATTCAATTATAAAAGTGTTTCAATAGTAAAAATGGACCACTCTAACAATATTGACAATTATGACGTCGGTGCTGCCGACGTCACCAATTTTAAAAACAATTCTGGATCACATACTTCGACATCAGAAGTGGGATTACCTACCTTCTCCGCTTAATAGCCTGATACAAGGAAATTTCATACTGGAAATGGCAATGATGGAATACCGGTGGAAACCTCAGCTCCAACACTTGCACTTTGTCAAAAAAGAAACTCAAGAGTTAGAAACCTTGGCAGTGGATTCATCCATGGTGGACATTTCTACAAAATTATGATTTCGATATTGAATATCACAAGGGTTCAGGGGTTCAAGAACCCAGCAGAATTTACAGTTAATGTAATGACCTATGACCTTGTCTGGTTAAAAATTAAAAAGTCTTCAGATTGAGACAATCTGACAAATCCCGGTGAGTTCCATTTAATCTGTTAACCTAGCGAGGCGCAATACTTATTCTTCACTTCATTTAGTCCTTTGACTAATCCTAATAATATTATTGCTCTTAGCGACTGATCGTTAATGAGTCAATCATAAATATTATGTGAAAAGATGCACGTTGGGGTATTGGAGCCCACCAACGGCCAAAAAAAAAAAAAAAATAATAATAATGTGAAAAGATGCACGTTGGGGTATTGGAGCCCACCAACGGCCAGCGGTAGCGAAATCCTATCCGAAAAAAAATATTAATAATAATTTATTCCCCTGTGTCCGCGGCGCTCAGGACCGCCTAGATCACAGCATCGACCTAGTCAAATCATCCTTTAGAGCCTCTGCTTTATGCAGCATCGCCCTGTCTCCAACCTATCCTTACCATGTGTTGTCTATAATTGTATTCGCTATCCGCCTACACATTAAAAATACGAAACTGTTGTCATGTGGAATGAGCAGTTCAATAAAATTAAAAATACGAAACTGTTGTCATGTGGAATGAGCAGTTCAATAAAATTAAAAATACGAAACTGTTGTCATGTGGAATGAGCAGTTCAATAAAATTAAAAATACGAAACTGTTGTCATATGGAATGAGCAGTTCAATAAAATTAAAAATACGAAACTGTTGTCATGTGGAATGAGCAGTTCAATAAAATTAAAATATAAGATCACCAATATCATTAGTCCTTAACTGTTGTCATGTGGAATGAGCAGTTTACTTAAATAAGTCACCGTTTACAATAGCAATTGATTTAAACTGTTGTCATGTGGAATGAACAGTTAATTAAAATGACCTTTTACCAATATAATTTGTCACTGTAACTATTGTGATGTGTTACACGACAATAGTACCACAGGGTACACGACAATAGTACCACAGAGTGCGTGACTTTGGTGTCACAGTGTATGTGACAACATAACACTACAGTATACACTAAACTCAGTCAGATATGAATCTTATTGCTGACCATAATAATTATTAGCAACCTGGTTCACAGATACCAATCTCAAAGATTAAAATTTACCAGTTTCAGAAATTAATATTCTTCAGTAAAACACCAAAACGGCTAGTGCAGAGCGCGCACAGCCGGTCAGGATGGTCGTATCGGCGCAAAACAGGCAATGCGTTACGTCATCGCTGCACGTGTTCCTAACGGCGTAAACAAGTGACTCACGTCGGTCGCTCCACTGAAATCCCCCACTACGTGCTTATATAAGGCCGTCCGTTGTAGCGCAGGGCACTTTTGGAAGGACGGCGCTCTGAGAGCGAACGTCTAGTCTATAGCTATTTTTATTATTCAATTATAAAAGTGTTTCAATAGTAAAAATGGACCACTCTAACAATATTGACAATTATGACGTCGGTGCTGCCGACGTCACCAATTTTAAAAACAATTCTGGATCACATACTTCGACATATACATAAAGTAATTTTTAAATACATCTAAAACGTCGAGGTATTTTTGTACTTTACTTTAATGGGGCTACAAGTATATTTCACGTTTTAAACCGTTTAATGACTACAGACAATACTTTTCATTCTTTCATGCATGTTTTTTCAGTATTTTTGAACCATTGAACCATTTTCGCACCGCACGCAACGAAATCCCACAAAGTAAATAAATAAAAATAAAATATGTTTAATATTTGTCAAAACACCACCAATATGATAGCCACATCATTATCATCATCAATACGCCCTTATGCTCCAGTCGTTTCATCATCACGTTCAATCCTTAGCTTATTAATTCTGGACAAGTACAATTTCCAAGTCCTTAGCTGCTCTCTCCCACCAAACTACCTGAATCAACCGGGGTTATGTTCGTCTTCTCGCTGGAGGACATGGATCGAGGGTCTACATTCAACACATGGGACCTTCTACATATTCTTAATGCCTAAGCGTAATTGAAAATCGATTATAGATGGAAAAAAAAGACATGGGCAGGACCGGCATGAACCGGCGTCCACAGCGTTCCGTGCTCTTGCTTAAAATAATCTATAATCGATTTTCAATTTATATAGTGCCATCATGTGAAAAATTCAAGTTAGTGTCTCCCCATGACCACGGCTGTAAAGCATCTGAAACGTGGAGCCGTAGTTACAATAATTTTCAGAAAAGTTTAACTAATATATATAGCGTTTTAAACCGTTAAAGTGATTTATGTAAATGTTTATTACTCGCATAAACTACGGACAGTATTTAGTATTAAAGTTTTCAAATCCCAAGCGAAAGTTTTTGAGAATTCTGTCCACAATAGGAAACTTAAGCGATTGCTTAAGCCTGCATTAACTTTCGATTATGCATTTAAACGATCATACATCATTCGTCTGCAGATGACAAAATAATTACAGATACAAGCTACTATTAAGTCTAGGAAGTTCCATTGTACTAGATCAGCCATTCGGAACTGCAATCAGGTGCTTTATAGTACTTTTATGTACAGTTAGCGCACAGAATACTGAACAAACCAGAAGGGCCTTTGATTAACATTTGTATGTTTCGACCGAGCCAACTTAAGAAGCCATTTTGTGTTAAATTATCGAAGTAATAGATATAGAGAATGTCTATAGACGTGCATGGAGTTTAATGAAGTGATGGTAGGTAAAATACTCTAGCAATACAACACATCACCAAGACGCGCTGTCGGCCTAAATTGGCTTTGGATATTCGACTTAATCTTTTCGGCTTTTTCATCTGTGGACAGCGGTTCGTGTCCTGGGCCAAATTTCAATATTCCTATCACCCATTTTATATCCACAATTCCAGATGGAGTCCAACATATTTCAGACAAAATTATTGTTACATATTAATTGATTAGAAAGATTTAAATAGAACACTTTAACGGTTTAAAACGCGATATATTAGTTTTAACTATAGACAGTATTTGATTAGAAAGATGTTGGACCGATAATTGTTAGCCATACACTACTCCAATTTGGAGTAGTCTTGACAGCCTCAGTTGAAAGTGTATTTCGGTCTCTATTTTATTCGTTATCTGTGGGTTAGCACTGCAGGCGTTACAACACTGCAAGTAAATTGTACTCGATAGGAATCTATAATGATATTAATGTGTAGAGATGTATTATAATTGTAGATACTATATCAATATTTAGTTTTACATATAATATTATCTTGCATGATGCATTCCTAAACAAACAGTTGTTCCGCTTTCAGAGGCAAGTTTGTTGTATTTTCTCTATGTAACATTTGTGATTCTTTTTGACGTTTATATAACTTGTATGTACGTGTGATAGCTTTTATTATTGTCAAATATTATATTATTTTCCTCGAAATTCGTGACATCGTTATTCTCATGGGGCACAAGGTAAACACATTTCTGTGTCTGTTTCTCTGTTCTCAGAAAGAGAACATGCTAAACTTTTAAAATAACACGTTTAACCATTAACTTTATAATAAAATTAATTTTATTCGTTGCAAGTCTTCATGAAATACTCCACGCGAAGAAGTTTTAAGTGACGCACCATAAAAACGAAAAAGTAACAAGTCCTTTAAAAAAATATTGTTATTAGTGTGTCCATAAATGCGAATTAGCATTTTATTTTTGTCAAATAACGGCGCATGCGCATAAAAGGAAATCTCGCTGTGAAAATAGAAATATTTGCATACATTAAAAACGGTAAACTTTTAGAAAGTTTACTGTATTATCTGTATGTTTGTTCAAGTAATTATCGTTACTGCGTAACCTTCTGACCTAGTATATTAATTATCTGTTCCACGTTACAGTTATTTATTGTTATTGCAAAAAAATGTTACTAACATCTCGTTCCTCCTATGTGAGGCACAGGAAAGTTATTAAAATTCTCAATCACACTTGTAAAAATTATAAAGAGATGTATTTTTATGATAGAGGTGACAGGCAAGCATGGTGGTACTGGTCACTCGATGGTACTGTGACTGGTGAAATACGCCAGACAACAAAGGCAACAAAATAGGTTTAAGTATTTAATATAAACACTTACACATGTTATATGTTTAAAGTACATCGTATTTTAATACGAAAGATACTTGAACTATATAATTAGATTCAGTTTATTGAATTAGCCTTTCCGTTGTCAAGTAACCCCTTGAGAATATAACTTAAGTAAATAAACATGTCAATTTGCGACATTGCCGTCTAATTACACTGACATTCTTAAGGTAAAACTCGTTGTTTTATAATTGACGGACAATTAAGTGTCAACTCGTCACGAAGTCGCGACAATTGAATGACAATAAGATAGGCTACAACTATTTTTTTAGAAATAATACTAAATTTAGACAATAATCAAAATAATAACTAATACATTTCGAGGTTTAACCGATAGAAGTGTTTTATTTAATCTTTAAATATGTACGTCGCTTTGCCTTACCGGTATCTCTTCACTAACAAATGAAGTACATTTATAATATTGTAGTATTCAAAATAAAATCGATATTACGGATTTGAGTATAAGAAGTGTCGATTAAAGATATTTTTAACATATACTTGCTTCAAAAAAAATGTCAAATCAGATCAGTAGTTCTCGAAAGTTGTGCTTAGCACACACTCAGCAATACACGTCTATATTATAGCTTATGAAGTACCGCTTGGTTTCCCCTCGTGGGGCATGAACCTCTCGAAATGGAACTCACTTAAGGAAATGAGGCAATACATTAAACCATTTAGCTTCAGAGGCAGTCACCTATGTGACGAATATATTAAATAACAACTTGTTAACTGTTATTCATACGTAACGAACGGTTTTTGAATGGAAATGACCTTTTATCCGACACGTTACATAAAAAATTTCACTCATAACACGCTAACTAGATTAACTAAATTGGGCACAGATGTAACCGTTTCCGCCTAATACCTACTATGAATATCTAATTTGCAAATCTCGTTTCGCTTACCCGTTAAATAATATTGTTATATGACAAAATCTATAATCTATTATTATACAGCCTAGGTGAAATTTAAATCTAGATTTCCAAAAACCCCAGTACACACCAACCCAGTAGTAATTTAAAGCGAGGTATGTTTGAGTTCTAGTAAAACACTTTTAACGGTTTAAAACATGAATTATATTAGTTATCTTACTACGCTGTTATAACGTTACGACCACCACGCCGTAGTTAATATATATTCTTTTTATTTACATATGGAAACCCTACAGCTAGTAAAACATATTATTAAAAACATATTATAAAGAAAGACATACTGTTAAGGACAGTTTTTAGGTAATTTAATGAAGAATCATTTATTCACTTATTATCACGCAACGGAAGTTGAATAATTTTCCCATATTGGTCGCATCCGGATGTGTTATAGCCAAAACCGTTCCTTGATTTGTGTTGATTGAAATGGTCCAATGAACACAAAAATATTTCTTTAATTCGAACTAGTAGATAAGGACGTCCAGACAGACGAACAAACAAGCTCTTCAGCTTTATAATATAAATATAACATACCTGCTCTATCTCCAGATTATCTATGAATGCGAATAATAATGGTTGCAAATGCTAACCTAGGTCAATTAGTTGGAACAGCAACACGGAACGGTTCAAGTCGCGCCCGTGTCTTAATTTTTTGTCAATCTACATATATTTTTAATTTAAAGTCAACTGAAGGCAAAATAACCTTTGTCGCTGCCATTTTTGGACTCATTTTGACAAACGAAACGTAAGCTTTATATTTCAAGGAGTTTTTTAAGACCACTAACAATGACGTAATCATTCTCGCCATCCATCACTGTCCGAAGACGACTTAAGAAGTCTAGAATGATGTCAATAGATGCCATTATAAGGAACTAATCTCGAGTTTAAATACGCTTATTATAGTAATGTCTGCCAATGAGGCAATTGTTTACATTATTATATTAGGTAGATGGAATAAGGACAACAAAAAAACAAAAAACAAATGACAATGTATTGACAATTAAGCTCTTAGTACTTTCTATGGTGTACATTTTAATAAAACACATTTAACGGTTTAAAACCCGATAGATAATGATGAGACTGTAATAATGCAGCAGATGTGACCACGACTGCTACAAAGCAATCGTGAAGTCGAACCTTAGTAAAAAGAATTCGTAAATAAGATTAAGTTATACATTTCGCGTCTTATATCGTTAAAAGTACTGTAGTTAAGTTAAACGGTAGTAAACGATTGTTATCAATGAAAACGATACCTTTCACATAAAGGAAGATAAAAATCCCATACAACATCTAAACAAGATCTCTACCTATTTTGGCTTCGGACATTAGCAAATCCACAATCTAAAACCAAAACGCGAGTAACCTTTATGACTTGATCGTCGGTATACAGATTTCCAGAAGGAGTCCAACGTGTTTCAGAAAAATTATAAATTGATAAAAACATGCGGGAACTGCTGGGGATCGACCCGTTGATTATTTATTTCTAGCTGTGTCAGCGAATTCGATCGCGTAAAATAGTTATTTTAAGCAACAAAATTTGTGTTTGATTTGATTCGTCTTAGCTCTTGCCCACAACGTCGGTAGCTTTCCGTCATTTTTTGCAACACAATCTTAAAAAAAGACATTTAGTGTCCCGTTTTTTGTTTTTATAGATCATTGGAAGGGAAATCATAATTTGTTACATTGATTGGGCCACTTTTACCGTTCTCGCAGCGTACGCAACTAAAATCGACAAAAATAAATACGTTTCTCACCACATTTTGCACTATTTGTTTACTCCTATTATTCGCAATGCTTTGTTTTAGTCTAAAGCCTTCCTTGATTTATTTTATAATCAACACAAAAATAATTTAAATAAAACACTTTAACGGTTTAAAACGCGATATATTAGTTAAACTTATTTGAAAATGATTTCAAAAATCATTTTCAAATAAGTTTAACTAATATATCGCGTTTTAAACCGTTAAAGTGTTTTATTTAAATGTGTACTACTCGCGTAAACTATAGACAGTACAAAAATAATTGTTCAATTTGAAGCCGTAGTTCCTGAGATTAGCGCGTTAAATCTACAACTGTGCCATCGACTTTGTCCGCTAAGAATATTTATTTTGGGCATCCAAACCTAATTTTCTTTAACTTAAGCTGTTACCCACGACCGTATCCACAGTGCCGTCGTTCTAACAAGTAAGGACGAGGAATCATTCACACATATTTTTTGGGTATCTTGAACCGTTTTTACAGCGTAAGCCTCGGTAACTCATAATGATAGAGAATTTTCCCAATTTTTAATTTAATTGTATCTTCGCTTGTATTAGTCACCGAACAATGTTTATAGCCTTCCTGGAAAAATGTTCTAACCAACCTAAAAATATTTTTTCAATTCGAACCCGTTCCTAGTTCCTGAGATTAGCGCATTCAAACTAACTTACAAACACTTCAGCTTGATATATTAGTATAGATAGATAAGCCATAAATCGAGTCTCTTTACGTAATTTAACACTTGTTTACAAGACTACGCAGCGTTTAATTAACTCTTACAATTAATAATACGGTAGGAAGGAGTTATTGCTCACATGAACACATCAATTAAACCAATTTATTTGTTATATACAAACTTATATTATTGTTTCTCATATGACCAAACGCGTGATTTTTTATGTCCATTATCAATTATTCCTTTACGATACCTCGTGATTTCATTAAAAGCTAAAATATAGCTAAGTAACAATGTACTTTTGAATACACGAGAGAAGGAAACTAGAATTAACTAGTTGGTTTCCGATCTGCATCGGTTTAAAACAATGTAAAATGGTATTTAATTAATATTATTAATAAATACATTTTATTTGTTCACAACATATTAAGAAATTGTAATTATCAGCGGGTTCCTCTGGTGTGATGATGTGTGTAAAATCCCGCATGGGTCGAACACATTTCTGCGTCGGTTTTCACTGATCCTTTCTTTAACAGGAAAGTAGTTGATCAGACTTCTGTGCCCTGCCTGACCGAAACAATTTTTTGTTTTCCTGGGGTTCGAACCCACGCTTAACGCAATGCTAGGCAATATGTTTAACCGGCCTGGTAGCAATGGATTAATCAACGGGGTTCGATCCCCGCCTGGTCTAACAGACTCAATCTTTTTCAATTTTCCTCGTAAACTTCTTTTGAAAACCACAGCCTACAGTTGAAAAGCCGTAGAAGTTTCATACCGTTTCGGTTTGAGTCTGTAGATTTCCGAATGTCGAAAGTCAAAATACGACGATAATGCTTTTGTGCTAAAATGTTATATGCCCGGGCCTGAACCCCATGCTTGGCTGTACTTCGCTCGTCTCCCCGTGACCACGGCTGCTGCAAAGCATCCGAAACGTCGGGCCGAAGATAAAAATCATTTTAAAATAAGTGTCACTAATATATCGCGTTTAAAACCGTTAAAGTGTTTTATTTAAATGTGTACTACTCGCGTAAACTATAGACAGTATGTACTTCGCTGTCATATATACATTTCTGAGTTCACTTACAAATTAAGTTTATAGTCTGACTGTCAGACTGATGTATAAGCACTTTTTATTGCGGGGTTTGAATCTTGGACGTCTCCCGTAGAAGATTGCCTCGACTATTGAGTCACCTCAGCAGATTCTCTCGTCGTAAAGCCTTCTTAATTACAAGAATTAATTAGTTACTGCGTAGTTTCTTGATACATGGGTTTCCACTATTAATCTACGGAAAAATATTTGAAGAATTTCGTGCGTACGTGCACCTTATTTACATGTTTTTTTCTCAGTATTTATATAAAGGGGCGTTTCGCAGGTGTCTCTTATTAATTACATTTATATAATTAACGTATGTGCTTATTAGTGGAAGAATAGAGGCATGCTCTTTACCATTATATACTTATATTTTACTAGCTGTGCCAGTGACTTCGTCCGCGTAGAATAGTAACTTTGGTCGTCCAAATTTCTTTTTGCAAACCTCTTTATCTTTATAAATTTAAACTGTTACATGTGACGTCATTGGCGTCCCATCGTTTTAGCAAATTAATCCTAAAAGATAGTAGTGGTGTTGAGAACATTTTTTTAGATCTCTTACAGAGGAATCATTCTTTCATACATCTTTTGGGTATCTTGAACTGTTTTTGCAGCATCGGAAACCCAAGAAGATGAATATTTTTCTCCGTTCTTTTATTATATTTCTTGCTGTTTCTTTGCTCCTATTAGTCACATCGCGATGTTGTATAGCCTATAGCTTTTCTCGATAAATATTCCAACCAGCCAAAATTATTTTTTCAATTTGAACCATTATCCTTCAGTTCCTGGGATTAGCGCGTTCAAACAAACAACCCTTTATATATTAGTATAAATTAGTTATTTGCTAAGAATGTGGAAATGTAGTTAAGAAAAATAACTGTACTAATAAGATACTGTCTATAGTGACCACGGCTGCTGCAAAGCATCCGAAACGTCGGGCCGAAGTTAAAAATCAGTTCCAAATAAGTTTAACTAATATATCGCGTTTTAAACCGTTAAAGTGTTTTATTGAAATGTGTACTAATAAGATTTTATTTTCACAATGAGATTTATGATATGCTATTTAGGATATGCTGTGAAAGTAAGAGAGAGTTTATTCCTTTCTCTACCATTTAGCATCGTTACTTTACGTAACTGCAAGTAGTTAAAACAAATATAATTTCTGATTACGAAAATGTAGAATGGTTACTGTGATTTTCGCTTTTGACAACTAAGGTGAGGTTGTAAATATGGCTCCGTAGGTACTATAAGGCTTATAAAAATATTTGTTCTTAAAATGTTGGTCTTATGCTTCTTTTTCGTAAAGTTTAAAGGTTTTAATGGGCTATTTTTTAATTAATAATTTTTCTGAAACATTTTAAACTTCATCTGGCAATCTCAATATTAAATGTGAGGTAGGAATATCGAAATACCGTCCGGAACCAGCGTCCACAGATGGAAGAGCCGTGAAGTTTAATCGCGTTTTGGTTTCAGATTTCCGAATATGCAAGCCAAAGCAGTTAGTCTGTCTGTCTGTTTTTCTGTCTGTCTGTCTTTCTGTCTGTCTGTCTGTTACTCTTTCACGCCAAAGCCACTGAACGGATTTGAATGAAATTTGGTATACAGATGGTCTAGACTCTAGACTCTGAGAAAGAGCATAGGCTAGGGTGAATGTTTGTATGGAAATTCGTGGTTTTTGAAGCTAGAACAATGAAACTTACTTCTTTGGCTTTTTGGGAGTGGGAGTGGGAGTCATAGTAGGAGTGATGTGAGGTGAGAGTGTTGCGACAAAGTAGCACTTACAACATAGATTTTTTAAGAAATTAATAAACAGCCTGAATAATTAACAATTCTACACCAAGTCACTATTCCACGCGAACGAAGTCGCGGGCACAGCTACTAATAAATAATTTCAACGATAATGTGGGCCTTAAAATGACTCCATCCATTGAACAATTGCCGACTCAATCACGAGGAACGAAGTATGCAGGTATTTATTTAGAAACATGTGGTTGTGGTTAGACAATATCTATATTAAATTAAGTTTTGTGGCTTTCGTGCTATGGCATGCGATACTATTGTGTTTAGTGTGGGCTAATCTGTCCAGGATTTATTTTTATACGTTAACTCTTTATTGCAACACACAAAAAGTTGATAACATAGCCTTAAAATCCAACGTTCTAACATGCTAAAAACAAAGAAAATATTACTCAAATACTAATAAGTACATTGAGATAAAACACTTTATCGATTAAAAACGCGAAATATAAAAGTTAAACTAAATATAGAAATTATTTTAACGGCCCGACGTGTTAGTCTCCTCGTGATCGCGGCTACTGCGAAGCATCCGAAACGGGCCTTAGTTAAAATAATTTCAAAATAAGTTTTAATATTATAATTCGTGTTTTAAACCGTTAAAACGTTTTATTTAAATACATAAGAATTAATGTTACGAAATACCGTGGTGTTTGCGCATTTTGCTAAATATAATTAAATGGTAAAAGCCAGACATATATGATCACTATATAGTATAAAACAAAGTCGCTTTTTTTGTCCCTATGTACGCTTACATCTTTAAAACTACGGAACGAATTTTGATGCGGTTTTTTTTAGATATTTCATAGATAGAGTGATTCAAGTGGAAAGTTTTTATACAAAACATTCACAGTTTTTCCGTTGTGTATTTAGTATCAGAATTGCACCCGAGCGGAGCCGGGGCGCTTTGTTAGTAACTGATAAAGTTAATATTAAATGTGAGTCCGTGATACCCTTCTTGCGACTTGCACTTGGATTTAAACCAGGTAATTAATAAATAATGAAGTAGGATGTCTATTATTACACTTTTTACTGGGAAATTAATTTAAAGCTTTCGAGAAGAACATCGTGGTCATTAAAGTTATGAAGTAGCGAGAAAGATGGTAATGATCTTGAAGGCTTCACGAGAAATGTAAAATAATGACATGTTAAGACAAAATGTATTTTTAATGTCATCATTTTGGAGATAGGAAAAGCGTTTATTGTTTAAGCATAGCCTTGATGTTTTAACAAGATAATAGATAATTAAAGAAAATAATATTATTTTTATTTTGTAGGCATTAAATGAAACTCGAAGATATATAAATTTAAATACCTATGAAATAAAACACTCTAACGACTTAAAACGCAATATAGGTATATTAGTTAAACTTATTGGAACATTATTTTAACTACGACCCGACGCGACGCTTCGGATGCTTTGCAGCAGCCGTCGCTCCCGTAAACTACCGATCTTTAAATATATTTTGCGTTTTAAACCGTTAACAATGTTTTATTTAACGTAACAGATATTATTTATATATACGCCGTTGGTCTAATACTACATTCCACGGGTTTAAAACAGGCCCAGAGTTTGGAAGTGGGAAGTGTCGTTACTTTGGTGCCTGAGAGCTCATTAAGCCATTTGTCCTACTTATTATTCTCTAGTGGTAGTCATTTGAGTCCACCTACTGGGACTGGAGCATCGGGGTGGGTCAACACTACACTGGTACACAATAACTTGTAACAACAAGTTGAAAATTAATAACTATATTGAAATGATTTGTCACTGACGAGTTTGACACCATAACATAATTTCTATAGCAAAGCTGGAAACGCAGTGGTCGTGGGTTTGATTTCGGCATCGGCAAAAAAAACCATGCCTAACTAATTTTATTCTGAAGGTAAAGTACTTTTATCTTTAGGACGAAACAAAGCGAAATTTTTTCATCTTTGATTAATGCAAACAGCGTAAAAGGCTATATTATCTAATGAAGAAGAAGCGATGCGATAATGTAATGGAAATAATTTGTATCTATTAATAAATGCACCTAGTGCAGGGATGGCCAACATTCATAAAACGTTTAACACGTTAAGAAATTTGTTAATTATTCTGAAGGCGAAAGATGTTTCGACAAAACAAAGCGATTTTTGTTCCGAAATTTGTTAAACATGGTCGTATATGTCCCAATCGAAGGATAAATAGGAGAAGGATGGCTCCCAGCATTAGATATTAACTTTGTATTTATTGCCTTATACCTTTCCAGGGATTTTCTACTATTTCCTGCCGTCGAATCGGTGTTCGTCCAAATGCTATAAAGACGGAATGTCGCTACGCGTGTAAACGTGTGTAATTATTTTAAAAAATATATCAACTTTAAACTCTTAAATACAAAACTAGTAAATACTTCATCAGACATTAGTTTGTGTATCACATAATGGCTAGGTACGGACAAACGGCTGTACAATTTTATTGTATACTATGCTAAAATAAACCATAATCTGATTTACCGTTGTGCACATTCAATTTCCATTAATTCTCATTAGGTTTAATTACCGCGCCTCCCTCTTAACTTCAAACATTAACTTTACAAACAAAATCACCTTACTTTACTTTCGAACTGTATTACGCTACAGGGTTTTTTTTGATGCAAAATATTGTGTTTTCGATCTCTGATCTAGTGTTCACGTCAGAACCAGTTTTCACATCTGAGCGCATTCTAGAGAGGACTCTTGTTAAACGACATGACTCGCAATTCACAAATGACAAGGTTTCTTTTAGTTCATTACCAACTTATGACAGTAAGTAGAATCGTAGTATATTTTCTATCGACAAATCTATCGGTTCCTACATATAATTTTGAATATGCAGAGCACTCAGCGAGTAGATAGTATAAAACATAAGAAACAGGAAACAGCTTTCGTTAAAAATTAACTTATTTCGGCTAATTACTTATAATGACCCATGACTTGATCCAAATTACGTATTATTGACTTTCACGTTATGCAACAAATTAAAGTAACTAATTTGGTTATATTTTTAATAGATATTATATTACATATATTGGTTTCCATGTAAGTTAAAAATATGTATATCATTTACATAGACCGAACCATGAATAGTCTACTGTGCTGCTTATTCTACCAACTGAGCTACTGTCACTCTTGATTCTGTGCCCAGACTAGTGCATTCTAGTTTTTTTAAATGAAGTGAACACATACTGTCTGTATTTTACCAATACCAACTTCGATGGAACAGATGGTGCTAGCGTTTTTGCTTTGACGTCAAAGACATCCTCCATCTTTAGTCTCCCTGTGACTACGGCTGCTGCAAAGCTAGCAAAACGTCGGGCCGTAGTAGATAAAATTAAATAATTTTAATTAATATATATCGTGTTTTAAACCGTTAAAGTGTTTTATTTAAATGAGGTAAATATATCAACACTGATAGTTACTTCAGTGTACAAGGCCTCAAATGTGCGGCCCACTCTATTATATAGAACAACCCGTGAAATGACATTGTCTTTTATTTTGTTTCC
The DNA here is from genome assembly GCA_963661955.1 of Leptosia nina. Taxonomy (NCBI): domain Eukaryota; kingdom Metazoa; phylum Arthropoda; class Insecta; order Lepidoptera; family Pieridae; genus Leptosia; species Leptosia nina. Next base: position 1,258,896 of record CAVLEF010000203.1, on the reverse strand, counting down.
AAGGGATTCTACTTTCGTCTTTGTACTCGTTACACACGAAAAGATAAAATCAGGTCTTTGCAAGGATTACCTCAAAAACATATTTTATTTAATTACTAAGGACAAAACTTTTGCGACATCGACCTCCTACGTAGTTATTTATCTTGAGCACTTACTAGATGCTGAGTTCGACTGTTTATGTGAACAATTGTCTATTAAAAATCCATTCAGATTAGATTGGACGCTGTGATTTTTGGATTGGACGCTGGGATTGGATTTTGTTTGTTTAGACGCTTTAATCTCGGGAACTACTACGAGGAAACACGAAATAGACGTTTTACTTTTTTAGGAACCAAGTTTTATTACGTGAAGAAAGAGACAAACAATGACATCTTAAGCTTGGAGAAAATACGACTTCTTGATTCGCTATGTCATAAAATCAGGAATCTGTCATTAAATTCTGGTCTTAGTACCAGGGCCCGATTTAGAAAAAGCCTGCCTAACATCCACGAAGGAGATATCGGTTTTTATTTTTAGATTAAAATAATAAAGATTTACGCTAGATTGAATGTCAGATTTATTATTTTGATTATATTTATATGTTTGTCAAATACTTATTGTTACGATCCATTTGGTTTCGCAATAAATTATTTATTGGAAAACATGATAGAGATAGATTGTTAATTTTCGTTGGAAAATGTTTTTGAGCCTAGTGCATCCATTCCTTTTGGCTCGAATCCAGACCATCGTATACGCATAGGTATGTTAGAAAAAAGTATTGTTAATTTGTTTTATCATCATTAATACACAACACATAACGAAGGTCAGATTATGTATGGTATACGCAATTAGATTCCAACGACAGCGTTGGAATCTAATTGCGTATCCCCCGAGATTTATTCGCCTATCCCCGATGGGGCAAGGTTCAAATTGAATCTCCGAACAGTATTTATGCGATAATTATATTTTACGAGGTGTTTGTAAATAAAAACGTACCCAAAATTATGTGTAAAGTTGTTATTGGCAGCGCTGTCTTCGTAAATTCGTGTGAAATGGTTAAGTAATCGGCTTTTGTATTATTTACGGCTTTGGCACAAAGAGGGTTTATTGCTTTATTTGAGAGTTTATTCTCTTCACGACACTATTGAGCTAGTGGATAAAACTGTTGACTTTTAAACGTAAGAGTTCAAGGTTCGGTGTAGGTACCTAGTCAAAAACTTCCTAGCTTAGTGTTAACACAGAAAATAATCAAATAGACATTTAAGCATGTCTTTTTAGTCGTAAAAAGCAAACTAATTGCTAAACACATAAATTGTTCGTTCTGGCGTAACTGAAATATATGTAAATAAAACGCATCTAACGATTTAATACGCGAATTGTGTTAGGTAAACTTATTAATAAATAAGTGTACCTAATAAATTTTATGTTAAAATAAAACACTAACGGGTTATATCGCGTTATATATTGTCTCCCCGTGACCACGGCTACGAAGCATCCAAAACGTCGGGACGTGGTTAAAAATAATTTTCAAATAAGTTTAACTAATATATATCGCGTTTTAAACCGTTATAGAGTTTTATTTAAACTACAGCCATCCGTGAAATATATCCAAGAACGAACAGAACTTGTCGAATTAGGATTCTCCGATTTATTTTTGTTTTATATTTTGTTAAGTACTAGAAAATTGTATATTGAAAGAAATTTACATCCCACTTATTGAATAACCTGGAGCGATAAAAGACTAAGCAGTTCGCTCTCGCAAGCTGGATTATCTAGGAAGGTTTAATATTAATAAAATACCAGTTTTACTGGATAATGTATGAAAAGGGCATAGACAGCATTCCTTGGAAGTCAACTAAAGATAGCCACGTATAAGTTTCTGAGAGCTTATAAAGGTTCCGTCTTCGCCTTTACTAAGAAAATACGAAATGCAAGCAAATGTTTCCCCTTCCTTTGACTGTCTATCACCCAGACTGTATTTTAAAAAAATGCTTAACATTGTGCAAATCAATTTATAGTTTTTCTGAAACATGTTGGACTTCATCTGGACATCGGAGTACTAAATGGGTGGTAGGAATCGAAATTCCATCCGCGTCAAAGCAATTGTTCACAGACAGCTGTCACGTTTCGGTTTAGTATGTGGGTTTACGAAGCCAAAAAGGTCGATAGCGCATCTTGTTTACATGGTATAGGCAAGTAAACCCTATAGTTGTCTATCCTCCTCTAGCATAAAAAAAAACTTCACATAGGCTCCTACAGTCCCGTCTTGCGCGAATCCGACTCACACTTAGCCACTTTTTAATTACATTTATACTTCGATTTTAAATATATTCTTAACCCCAACATGAAAATATGTTATTGCCAAATCGATTTAATAATAATTCACATCGAAACACTTTTTCGGGTATTTTTATTTGACTCGGTAGCTTCTTTACGATATAAAACTGATTTATTCGGCGTGTGCGCAATATTTCGCTAAATATTTGTTAAAGCTTCTCGAATTAACGGATAAATTTTCTTACAGAAATACCACATACAGCGAATTTGCATATTGTATTATTTCTACATTAAAATAGTAAATTATACTTTGTATTATTAGCGCTTGCTATAATAGTAATATAAAAATATTTAAATGTATTGTAATATTGTAGACTATAAAGGCGATATTGAACAACCGACAATTAAACTAAGAATTTTATATTTTGAAAAAAAAAACACTTTACTTTATCACAGAAGGACTTCGCTTTAAAGCATCAAACTATACATATACATTTCGCGTTTTAAACAGGTTCCACTGAATAACTCATATTTCAGTTTATTTTATACTTAACTAGAAATCTATTTTATATTAAAAATTATTTATTATATACTGTACAGTTAAAACTATAAAATACATAATAAAAACATAGCTATGAACCGTTATTTGTTTGGTATTTAAAATCTTAAATCAATAAATTATTCAAATAAAATAATGATTAATGACATTAGGAGATAATAATAATTTATCTTTTTGTATTAATCACTAATAAATCATTCAAAAAAAAAAACAAAAATCATTTATTCATGTAGGTAGCTTAGTACACTTATGAACGTCAAAAAAGGTAAAAACTTAAGACTCTAAATTTTCAGTTACTACCAGTTCCCAAGTTAGGGCGTAGAACGAACGAGAAGAACTGGCAAGAAACTCGCCGCCACTCCTTTTAATTGCCAAGTTTTTATTACATTTCCTTATATTGTGTACATTTCTTCCTTGATAGAGCGGGTTCCTCCATAGCCCAAGCATTTTTATCATTTAAATATTCATTTACGTTATAATAACCCTTTCCAAGCAGTTTTTGTTTAACAAACGATTTAAACTTATTTATTGACAGCGTTTTTACTTCACTAGGGATGATATTAAAATACCGTATACCTCGAAAAGAATTACTTGTTTTATGGAGCATTATTAAACAGTTACACTAACCGTATCGTTAAATCTAGTTGGCTACGCATGCAAACATGAAGTAAATGATAGAAAATATGCTAGATAGGATTTTTTTAATGATAGAGAAGTACAGATAATCATAAATATAATTATACATTAAATGGAAGCAATATTTAAATAAAAAGCAGTGGGTCGCATTGCCATGGCGTTTAATATAATTCCAAAGCATTTTAATACTAGCTGTGCCAGTGACCTCGTCCGCGGTTGAAATTATATTGCGCGAGAAGTGGATGTGTCAATAAGTTAAAAAAATTCGACGATGAGGCGTAGGACTCGGTAGCTCAATTGGTAGAGAGAACTAATTTTTCAATTCGAACACGTAGTTCCTGAGATTTGAGCGTTCAAACATATAAATAAAGAAATTCTTCAGGTTTAAATATCAGTATAGATAGATTTGTAAAACTAGTTCTAATGAGGAAGATATGATCATTCACTGGTGAAAAATGAACGGGTTGGAAGTTTTTATTTATCTGTGGATTTCTGAATATCCAATGATGAAATTACATCTTAATAAGTTGTTGTACAACTGGAATACTTCACATTCCATCAAGGGTGCCAAAGCTTATTCTTATTATTTTTTCCTCTGCCATCAAAATAATACGGAGAACAAAATCATTCATAAATAAAACTAAGTTTCAATTATAATGTTTTATCTAACAGATAACAAATAACATGTTTTTTAAATTTAATATTCTTAAACTGAATCACGCTGTTGCTATAGGTTTTACACCAATCCTTTCCGCCATTTTGTTGTAAGACTCAATCTGTGCTTTCGGGTAGAGAATTGTGCCTCTTTCTCTTGTTTTAGCTTCATTATTTTTCTCCTTGTCACCAGGTGCTAGGACCGGTAGTGCTGGATCCACCTGGAAAATAATATAATGGTAAAAATATTTTTTATAAAGTAAATGTTAAATAAGTTTGCTTAATTATTTGTTTTCTGGCTTATACTGCTATGATTATTTAAATAAAACAAACCAATTCTACAGTAAATGTTAACTTACATATTTTACGCGTTTTAAACCGTTAAAAGTATTTTATTAAAATGTGTATCACTCGCGTTTTATTTCAAACGATTATCTCTCCCAGTGACCACGGCTGCTGCAAAGCATCCGAAACATCGGGCCGTATTTAAAGTTATTTTTTAAACAAGTTTAAATAATATATATCGCGTTTTAAGCCGTTCAGGTGTTCAATTAAATGTGAAATTTACAAATATTTAAAATCACAATTTGTATTTAAACATGGCATTCCTATAAAGTATAAATACTATCGCTCTAATCAAGTTTCCCTTGACCCTTATATACAAATATTAAGCTATTCTAAATGCTATGAGATTTCCTTTAATAACAAATTGTGTACATTTAACTAGTCCCTATACATGTCTTACAGGATAAATAGCTTTTTTATTATTGTAGCATATACAGGAGATATACAGGGCATCGGTGCTCCATCTTTTTTAGTCCGTACCGGGATTCAAATCCTCATTATCTGCAGGATGCACTTAATATTAAACCGGCGAGGTTGTTAATAAATCCACATTACTTTTCCCTGTAGTAATTAGAAAATAATAGATTAAACTTAATTATAAGTGATTAACCATTGTTATTTGTCAACGTAACATAGTATATCTATATACAATGTGACAATGTGTTAAGTCGACTTAATTATCTTAATTTGTATCTAGAACCTGTTTTATCACGAGAGAAATGTCTGTTTAGGACGATTTAGAAAAAAACATTAATTATTTTAAATAACGTTTAACGCAATGTATAGTAGTTTAACTGATGTATATCGCGTTTTAAACGGTTAAAGTGTTTAATTTAAATGTGTACTACTCGCGTAAACTACAGACAGTGTATGTTATTTCATCAACTTACGGCAGTCACTAATATATTTAACTAGTTGTTCAGATCTTGATCTTGTCAGGATGTGCATGGGAAGTATCACTCTCCATCAAGTTAACTATAAATGATTGTCTGTCTTTTTCACTTGATGATAGGTGATATACCCCAGCCTCTAAACAAGATGTGCTGTTCCCTATTTTGGCTTTGGATATTCGGAAAACGCGATTAAATACTGTCTATAGTTTACGCGAGTAGTACACATTTAAATAAAACACTTTAACGGTTTAAAACGCGATATAGTAGTTAAACTTATTTGAAAAAAAGATTTTCAAATAAGTTTAACTAATATATCGCGTTTTAAACCGTTAAAGTGTTTTATTTAAACGCGATTAAGCTTCACGGCTATATAATCTGTGGACGATGGTTCGTGACCCGGACGGAAAGATTCCTACCACCTATTTAATATCCGGATCTCCAGACTAGCATGTTTCAGAAAAATTATAATTTGAAAAATTAGAAACACGGTGGCGATCGAAACCGCGACCCATCGATCACAAGCCATACATTGCTACCATTAGACCAATGACTTTTTTTCTATTTACCCCAAGTCTTGTGTCCAAGTTATTAAACCCCACTTTAAAAATATGCGCCCAGCGGTGGGCCATGAAACCTTGAACGTTTAAAACAAATAGTCTGTGCACAAATAATTTGCATAGATTTTGTAAGATATCGGCCATAATACCCAGAGGTTTATGCCTATATTGCGCGTAATCATGCATTGAATAATTCATAAAGTGATATGGTCTGTGCCAACTTTCTTTTGGCATGAGCCCGTTCATCCGCTTACCGTGACCTAGGACACCAAATGCGGTGAAAGCTGGACGAAGGATATATTATACATATATTTATAATATACGTGAAAAGTACAAACATTAACGGTTCAAAACGCTGAATATATTCGTTAAACTTATTTAAAGATTATTTTAGCTACGGCGTTTCGGATGCTTTGAAGCAGCCGTGGTCATTTTCATTCGGTAGATGAGAGACAGTAAAGTTTAGATTTCGATTTTAACGGTTTAAAATTCGAAATATATTAGTTAACTTATTTTTACCTAAATTAAACTATGGCCTGTCGATTCGGATGCTTTGCAGCGGCCATTGTCTGGAGAACTTTTTTTTTAATCCAAATAGATTCTTAATTTATGTATTAACATTTGTTTCTGTCGATCAGGGCACAGAAGTCTGATTTGCCCGTAAATAAAACCGCCCCATGCCCCACAGGGGTAAACGGGGTTTGACATACATATACACAAATTTTACATAATAACTATTGTCCTTATGTATGTAACAAGTATTACACTCACTGGCTCCAAATTCCTGTAATGTTCGAGACAATCCTTAACTCTTTCTTGGAAACCTGGGGCGAACCTTTCAGGGTCCACTGCAACGAAACAATGGCCCATGTTTGGAGATACAGCCTGTGTGTACGACCATCCTGCCACTCTGTGTGAAGGGTTAGAACCTAAAATGTTACCTAAAGTTAATATACGCGATAAAAAAGGAAAGAAGAGACTTAAAAAAGGAAATAACAGTGTGTCTTAGTGCATTTTCTATATAATTACCATAAGGTAAGATGAAAAATAATAAGTTAATAATATTACTGAACTTTAGTTGGAAAAGAAATTAATTTAAACGAATTGAGTAGTAAGTTAACTAACTCGATTAAATAATTATTTATACCTTTTTATAGGCTATTTTAGGATCTATTATAATATATATAACATTAAAAACTATAAGTATAACAAAGCTATAGGCTTTTGAAAACATTAATATTTTTCACATGTTATTGCACATGAAGGCACTATATAATTTAAAAATCGAAAATAAATTGAAAAAATTTTCGACTCGGGCAGGACTTGAACCGGCATCGTCAGCTTTCCGTGCTGTTGCTCTACCAATTGAGCTACCGAGTCCTACACCTCATCGTCGAATTTTTTCAACTTATTGATACATGCACCTCTCGCGCAATGTAATTTCTACCTTAACACTTGCGTATTAAGGCTCAATGTCTTATGCTTTGCAGCTTAAGAAATCATTGAAGATGAAATTACAAAGTTATAACGTTTGAAAACATTAATATTTTTCACATGTTATTGCACATGAAGGCACTATATAATTTAAAAATCGAAAATAAATTGAAAAAATTTTCGACTCGGGCAGGACTTGAACCGGCATCGTCAGCTTTCCGTGCTGTTGCTCTACCAATTGAGCTACCGAGTCCTACACCTCATCGTCGAATTTTTTCAACTTATTGATACATGCACCTCTCGCGCAATGTAATTTCTACCTTAACACTTGCGTATTAAGGCTCAATGTCTTATGCTTTGCAGCTTAAGAAATCATTGAAGATGAAATTACAAAGTTATAACGTTTGAAAACATTAATATTTTTCACATGTTATTGCACATGAAGGCACTATATAATTTAAAAATCGAAAATAAATTGAAAAAATTTTCGACTCGGGCAGGACTTGAACCGGCATCGTCAGCTTTCCGTGCTGTTGCTCTACCAATTGAGCTACCGAGTCCTACACCTCATCGTCGAATTTTTTCAACTTATTGATACATGCACCTCTCGCGCAATGTAATTTCTACCTCAACACTTGCGTATTAAGGCTCAATGTCTTATGCTTTGCAGCTTAAGAAATCATTGAAGATGAAATTACAAAGTTATAACGTTTGAAAACATTAATATTTTTCACATGTTATTGCACATGAAGGCACTATATAATTTAAAAATCGAAAATAAATTGAAAAAATTTTTTTCTTAAGCTGCAAAGCATAAGACATTGAGCCTTAATACGCAAGTGTTAAGGTAGAAATTACATTGCGCGAGAGGTGCATGTATCAATAAGTTGAAAAAATTCGACGATGAGGTGTAGGACTCGGTAGCTCAATTGGTAGAGCAACAGCACGGAAAGCTGACGATGCCGGTTCAAGTCCTGCCCGAGTCGAAAATTTTTTTCAATTTATTTTCGATTTTTAAAGCTATAGGCTTTTCGGTAACGGTTAGTATAAAATAAAGAAAAGAAACTGCGTTTATAGGAAGCCGAAGCCCTAATAATGTCTTTTACCTCTTATAGTATGTGGATAATACATTCAATACCTGACAGACCGCTGCAGAATACCTCCACCATGGTAGCAAGACCGTAGCCTTTGTATCCGCTGGTTTCTTCAAACCCTCCGAGAGGCATCAAGCGACCAGATTCAAACGCCTGTAAAAATATTAAGGCAAATGTGAACAAGAGATTATGTATATTTAAATAAAAAGGTTGGTATTTTAGATACTATTAAAGTAACGAGTTTTGTTATACGGCGTTATAATTATTTTTCAAATCCCAAAAATCTTAGGGTTACTTGCTACGTAAAAGAAAATAAAGTATTTGACAACTGTACCAGAGCAAAAGTTAAAGAGACACTTTATCACCGGGATGCAAGCAAACAAGACATTCAGCCAACGCCATCTGGTGGCTGTGTTGTAACTAAATTCACTACGAACAGCACACATTGTACATACCACTTTTGCATCTGTGGTCGGTTTTGCGTCTGGTCCCAGAGCCCAACCTTGAGGGACTTTCTCTCCTTTTCGCATTTGCATCTCCACCTACGAAATTGTAGTTATAATATAGTAAGATGAATAGTATTATAAAAAGAGAAGAATTATGTTATACATATGTTTTTTACAGTAAGCATTAAAATTACTTCTCACAATCGTAATTTAAAAGCGTAAGAGTTAATAAGTCGCGTTTTTAATCCTTAATGTGTAAACGTGTTTAATTAAAAAAAATCACCTTGCCCATGGCGGCAGCGGTTGTCGCCATGTCTACCACCAGGGAGTTTCCACCACCAGCTGGTGCAGCCATTGCAATAGGATTTGTACCAACTGCGCTCTGGGGAAGTACAATTGTTATTTTTAATGTTTAGGTCAGCATCGATAAAAGGTTTTTTTTTAATAAAATGAGGCATTCTCAGTGAAAAAAATATAGTATATTCTTGATTAAGCCAGGACCCTGCTAGGAAGGTATCTTCAGGGTTTACTTTTTAGTATTTTAGAAATTAATAACCTAATTTCCAATTATTTTGTATGATTCATGCCAAACTACTTAATTTTGATACCATTTAGTTTCTCCGTGTACTCATGTAGACTTCTTCTTCTTTCTAGACACTGGAATGTATAAGTTAGTAACACTTACATTCTTGGCCCGTGTCGGCGTCATTATCGGCGCTGAATTTGTGTAAGCCATGCCAATCAGACCTTCACGCTCCGCTTTCAGAGCCCAATAGCCAGCCATTCCGAAGTGATTGCAACCTTTAATCGTAGTAATTATCAGTTAATCAATTCATCATCGAACCGTGAACTTGAACGCATTTAGACGGCTAAAACGTGAACTGTATTAGTTATTTAATTTTGAACAATGATGAGACGTTTCTGACAATAGTCGTGATGGAAGGGTACAAGTGGAAACACGTTAACTTATATAATTCCTGTTTTAAACCGTTAAAAATGTGTTAGTGTTATGTTGTGCGTAGTTTATTTTCTTTGTTGTTGCGAGAAGTAAAATAAACGTTATTTAAACTGAGGTGTTGATACACAAAGTGATTTAATAAACTTTATATCTGAATATACATATAATATAGGGATTTCATTGAGATTGTTCGTTCGATTTATCTAAAGACAAAGAGGTGATGTATCAAAAGCCTTCAAGACCGAAGACACACAATGTCCTTCTTTTTCCAGAAACTCAAACGAAAAATCTTTCCCGCTTATCTCATTTTTAACCATCGAGAAAAATATGACATTTTCCATATACGGTTCTTTTCCAATATTATGAATCTCACCTTTCACAGAGACCCACCCCACCCCGCTCTCCCTTGCCTTCTGAATTGCGATATCCATGCAGAAATTTCCAACTGTGGCCCCAAGTGCGTGGACACCATCCACCCAAGCAGTGGCAGCCGACTCCTTTAGTACTACCGGTTTGTCATTGGGCTGGCAAATACCATTTTTCATATCGTTTATGTATAACTCTGTAGGATAAACAAAATAATTATTCATACATCTGAGGTTGCTAGAGGCAGAGTGGCCTAATAACAAACAACATGATTGAATAAGGAGGAAAATAAAAATGCATTAACTTGAAAAACTTTTCAACTCGGGCTGGACTTGAACTGGCATCGTCAGCTTTCCGTGCTGTTGCTCTACCAATTGAGCTACCGAGTCCTACACCTCATCGTCGAATTTTTTCAACTTATTTTCGATTTTTCAATAATTAAATAATAAAGTCTCACCCATCTGTCCTTCTCTATCATAAAAAAACCCCTATAGGAAATATTATACAGTAATATAACCATCGTTTTCTATAGAATAGATACATTAAATTTAATGGCAAATCTTACTTGAATTCAGTTAAAAACATCAGTAGACCGGTCTATTAAATTAAAGAGTAAGTATTACACTATCAGAGCCACTTGAAACTTCAGCATATATTTTTTGTAATAATTTGGTGGACTACTTATTTGTCGACTAATAGACCGACTCACTTTGCGATTACACATATGACAGATTACTAGTAGCAAAAGATTGTGACTCTATTAGAACTCGATCCCACGTCTACCGCGTTCCGCACTCAACTAATTGGACTTCTAAATCTCGCACTATAAATTAGCTTAAACGCATGCGCAATGCAAATTAAATCTTTACAATTGTAACCTTTTGAGAACGATCAAAATTAAAATGGAACACAAATGTATGCTTATTTTCAAATTATTTCTACTACCGCGCGACAATCAAAATTATTAAATAACTTTACTTTAATAAAGACAATTTTTATAATAACTGCTAAATCATTTCGTAGCTAATATAAAAATGTAAAACAGTGGTCTTCTCGAGATTTCCGATTACTCACCCAGTCGATTTAATCCATGACTAAAATGTCCAACCACATCCGCGTGGAGTAACAAATCGGTTTGCGCCTTCGCCTCCGATAGCGGAGCCCCAGCAGCCACCAGACTATCCTCCATAAAACGTTGAACCTCTTCTATACGCACAGCCTCCATTTTCGCGTCTCACTGCAACTGAATCGTTTCTCATTTACTTTATATACAAACTAATCGTGATAAGTAACTGTTAGCGGGTTCATTACATAATTATTAATTGTATTTAAATTGTTTATAACATTTTATTTGATAGTAAAGTTCACAGTGTACTTGTAAATGTATTAAAATGTTCGTCGATTATCAACATTTCTTGCTGATAACCGTTTAAGATAAAAAATAACGGATTTTTGTTTGTTTGTTGAATTACACTGTTTTGGAAAGAGACGAACGTTCTGAGGTTGATATTTCTTAAAATATATATATGTGATAAATGATTTGCAAGTTCTTTCGAGCAACATTTTCTTAGTTACATTGCTTTTTAAATATAATATGTACTATTTACATACCCCGTGTTACCCCGTGCAGACTTTTACTCCTATTCACTTTTACTCTATTTTATTGAATAATATATTTAGTTCAAATTGAAATAGAGGATAATATTAAAAATTAAAATTAAAATTTTTCGTAATTTTTTTACTGAATAATTTGTATAACCCTTTCTCATACCATACCCATGTTTTAGGTCTCCTTCAATATTTAGATCTCTACATCCAGCAGCTATACATCCAAACGCTATCAATCAAAAATAAAAAAAAATTACATATAGGTACCAATATCAACTCAACAAATTACTAAATGACCAAAACATCGTGATTTGGCTTAAAATATGTTTGGACTTAACTTCAATGTATAAAAAATAAACTTCTTGCGAGACTAAATAACTAACGACCTTTGTTACGATTACTTTGATTTCCTAGTCCATTATGTGGTTTCGACTTCTATTAATTCGGTCTTTTAATTAAACGTTAAGTTTGAGTTTGTGACGACCACATTTTTCAAAACGGTCTTTATTTCTTCAGAGAGAACACAGCTTCCCTCGCGCTTTATTGAATGCTAGTTAGTCCAACGATGAAACATCATTATAGCAATTAAACTTAACTTAACCTAACTGTTTAAAACACGAAACACATTAGTTAGCTTTTTTATTTTTTTTAACTATGACGTTTCGGATGCTTTTCAGCAGCCGTGGGGTGTGGTCACGGGGATCATAAATATATTTCGCGATTTAAACTATTAACCGTCACCGTCAGTTTACTATCTGGGGGTCGAAAGCTGGAAAAAGTTTAAAATTTTATAGTCCTTGACTGAAGTTTCCAACATTTTTCGCCAAAATATGCTATTTTAGGGATGTTTCTACAAAAAATCTATCTATTCCTCAAAATATAGCTTTAATGGAAATTTATTTCACTACAATCAAAACTTAACGTGTAAGACCATAATATATTATTATGTAGAAATAGGGTTTCGTTTGTTATATTAGGATGTTGGAACTAGTACTTTACTTTTAAATAAAACACGTTAACGGTTTAAAACGCGATATATTTACGTTAAACTTATTTGAAAATTATTTTTAACTTCGGCCCGACGTTTCGGATGCTTTGCAGCAGCCGTGGTCACGTGGAGACTAAAGATGGAGGATGTCTCTGACGTCAAAGTAAAAAATTGCTGCGCTAGCGCCATCTGTTCCGTCGAAGTTGGTATTTAGACTTTCCTTAAGCATTAATCATATAATTAAAAAAGGCAATCATATGCAAAAAGTAGAAGATCGTAGAATCACTGTTTTACTGAAGTCTAAAACAGTGTTAATATAATCTTTTCGTATCTTAGTATTTATATAGCGTGCGTACTTTATCACTACAAAATAAACAGTTTATTAACATTTCACTGTGTATTTGTGGTCTTGATAAAGACGCTTAATGGTTTTTAAATACAACACAATTCACTGCAATTAGTTTATTCTTATTGTGGAATCTTAACAGTGCAGTTCCCTAGAGAGAATCATAAACGTGTGAATATGGAGGAAACACAAGGTAGCTACTAAGTTTATAAAAACTTCTATATTATGTATTTCATCTACTTTTTCTGTGCGTTTTAGTAAGTTATATATACATATAATACTTTTATCTGCTAAACACGTGAAATATACCACATATGCCCCCCGTGGCCACGGCTACGGCTATGGCACGTGGTCGGGCCATAGTTAAAATAATGAAAAAAATTGTTATCTAATATATAACGCGTTTTAAAGGGTTTTATTTAAATGTGCACTACTCGCGTAAACAGACAGTACTTGAATGTTATGTATAGTTGCATTAACTTAATTTTAAGACAGTCAGTCCTCCAATTTTTTCAAGTAACCTAATAATAATCTGTCTAAAGAGATATAAGTTTGTTTCCACTAATTATTTATTTGGCCCAATACCACATGCCTTCAACTGAGTGCTTTCTGTTTTTTTTTTTGTTTCAATTCTTTCTGTCTTTCATTTTTCTTTAAAAAATTTGAATGATTTCCTGAGCTTGAGCTTAACATAGTGACTATACTTGTCTCGTGAACTTGGTCTGAGCAACGCCAAAGTACTCAGACCCTATTAATTTCACCCAAATAGTATAATTATTATTAATAAGAATAAACAAAGGCACGTTCTATACAAACACGATTATTAAACGACGAAGTTTTTATATGTCGTAAATTAAATTGTATATGTACGGTACTGTTATTATATTTTTTATGCTGAGCCATGATTTTTTATTCCATTGATGAAAGAAAAATACAATGATATGATCTTAGCAAAACAAAGCTTCAGCGTCATTGCTCTAAAAAATTGCAGGCGCTTATATCTTTAGTTACTTAAATTTCTGTATTATTTTTAAGATTTATCTGTTATAATTTATGCGAAAAGGGGCAATATGCAGTGTCTAAGATCTATGCTTAAGGCCGTTGTCCCACCGTAGCTTAGAAAATATAGATCTGCTTTTAACGGTGTAAAACGAAAAGTATATTAATTAACTTTTTTTATATTTAATTTAAAAACGGCCCGATCTAACAATTAAATAAGGTAAATTTATTTAACTAATAACTACGGAACTAAAGACTATATTTAAGTAAAAAAATAAACAACACAACAAATTTTTTTCTCGAACCACTGCATTATTTATTGCGTTAAGATGTCCTGGGTGTGAATCTTGGGGAAGCGATTAATGGTTTCTATCGACACATGTCTAAAAAACTACTACTATTGTCAATAACATCTATCAGTGACGGACACAAAAATATGTTTGCGTCATGCCCGTGCGAGGAAAGGATTACACTTTTATTGTTTCAAAAACTTCTTTCTTTTGACCACCGCGTTGTATTTTATATTCTAGTTCTACTCGTTTCATATCCTTCGCGGTCAGTCGACTGCCTAAACACATTATCATTTAAATAAAACACTTTAACGGTTCAAAACGCGATATATTGGTTTAACTTATTTGAAAATGATTTTTAACTTCGGCCAAAGTAACCGAAACGTCGTGCCGAATTTAAAAATAATTTTCAAATAAGCTATTATCATATTATAAAAGCGCTGTCAATAATACCTAATTAATTCCATTTGAATTCTACATATAAGTAATAAAGTCTATATTCCAAAAGCAGAACGGAAAATACATATATGTATGTAATTCTATTGTGCAAGTCTGTCTTGCTTTCATTCACAGATTCAGTCGTAAACAGTGCGTTGTGGACAGTGGCCGTGTTATCTTTTATCGTTTGTATGTTTACTTGTTTTTTACACCGTTTTGTTTATTAATCTTATCTTTTAAGGTGAGTTTTTACAATGTTTTCGATTTGAGAACAAATATTACTAGAACTAGTACTTTATTTACGTTTTTAAGATTATATAAATATTTCCTCGTATTTTGATGCACATGAAAATGTCTTACTAACGTCGGGCCGTAAATAAAATTTAAAATGAGTTAATATTTCGAGTTTAAAACCGTTAGAAGTGTTTCCTTTAAATATGTTACCCTTTTGAAATGGTTGGTTTATAAAATATGACACATTATTTATATTTTCTATAAAATATTTTTACCGCCTTTGAAGTACTGGGTTCGAATCCCAGGGAAACAAAAAACTGTTTCAGTCAGACAAGGCACAGAAGTCTGATAAAATCCCTGCTTGTTAAAAAACGGATCAGTGAAACGGTCACAGAAATGTGTTCGCCCCATGCCCCACGAGTGGGAAACGGAATTTCACACATAAAATATTTTTAACGTCATAAGAACTAACAAACAATTTTTACCGATGTATTTAATGTATATTATAATAAAGAGGTCGTTTTGTATCCAAACGGAAAATTATATATAGTTTTATTTGCTTTCTTGTTACATGTAATTGAATAGCCCTACAATACGAATGGCGATTAAAGAATTATTACTACTGTAGCCGGGTTGTTAACAAAACAATGTATAAAAGGATAGTAAACGAAATGTGATTAAACATTAACTACCTCCATTAACTGACGTTAAATGCATTCATTGTTGTAAAAAATAGTAATAATTATATCACGATGGTTCGAAATTCGGCTCAAACGAAAAATTCGGACGCAATTCGCAATTCGTCGTAAAAATATTTTTACATTAAAATAGGTAAGAAGCTTCTAGCTACATAATAATAAGTGCGTTATGTTATTTAGGCACTATGTTTAGAAATACCTTTAAAGTCTTATTGCAATTTAGCTGCCGTCCGTCATGTGTTGTTGTCCTTTTAATCGTTAAAAGACTATTATTGTTAAGGGCGATGACTTGGTGTAATTAATGTTAGCCCGATCAATGAAGGTTAGACGATTACGGATTTATTATTTACAGATTTTCGTAACTACGATGAGGTAACATTTTAGGTTTCTTATTTTCAGTTAGTAATATATTTTTTATTTCAGTGAAAATGGGAAGGGTGGCGACGAGGGAGGTGCTTCGTTTTATGACGGACTGTCTTAAAGCAGCGGGAGCAGTAGCAAAAGCAGCACAACAGCAGTCCGAGCTGCTGATTGAAGCTGATCGCTTAGGACATCCTAGCCATGGTCTTAATAGATTAGGTACGATATTTATAAAAGACAAACACAGACTATGTCAGTTCAAGAATTTTTGCCGTTTTGAGGTTGTAAACAATGAACATTCGTAATAAAATGTCTTCTCTAATATCATATTTTTCTTAATAAATGAATAGAGATAAAAGCTAACGCTTGCCGTCCTTTTTGTGCCCTTGTAGTCGTGGGAAAGAGACACATATTTACGTCTTTCTCTGACACAATGTTAACGACCATATTTTTGTTAGTTGGATGATTACTACTTTTTTTACAATCGTTTAATTTACTGTTTTCAGAACTTTACGTAAACGATATACTATCAGGCGCGTGCGCACCAAATAATGAACCGAAGATACTGAAACAGACGGCGTCTACCGCTTGGGTTGACGCGAATAACGTTCTTGGTGCGACAGTTAGCCACTTCGCTATGGATATCGCTATGAAAAAGGCCAAGGAAACTGGTGTTGGCTGGGTATCAGTTAAAGGTACAAAGTCATTACAACCTTTTCATGATAGTTGAGGATAGACAAGCCCGAGGTTTACTTGATGGAAGGAAGATGCGCTGTTGGCATATTTTCGGTAATCCACAGACTGGAACCGAAGCGCGATTAAACTTAACGGCTTTTTCATCTGTCCACAGTGGTTCGTCCATTTAATATCCAGATTTCCAGACGTAGTCCAACATGTTTGAGAGAGATATAAATTCATTGGAAACATCTTGAAGCCGGTGGGGACCGAACCCAAGACCTGTTGATTATCAGCCATGAATTGCTACCATTAGTCCAAGGAGCTGGTCAAAACAAACGAACAGTCATGTATTAAACAATTTTGAACAGGTTGAAACGCAAACTATGTATAATATTGACCCCCATGAGTTAGGCTGCTAAAAAGCGTCGTGCGTTTTAAAACGTCGGGTCGTAGTTAAAAATAGTTATTAAGTAGCCACATTTTTTTGTGTATACTACATACAACACAAAATAAGTATTTAAATAATTCCAGGTTCAAATCACAATGGCATGGCCGGCTACTGGGCAAAAAAGGCATCTGATAGGGGACTCATCGGAATGGCTTTCACAAACACATCACCGTTGCTGGCACCGACTAGAAGTAAGCAGGTAATTAAGTTGGTATTTATATACGGAATAACGTATGCCTTCTTTCGAGTTGCCTGGAAAAGATTGCTACTAAAGTAAAGGCCGCAAGTCATAGTATATTTCTGTTGATTATTATAATTTATATATATTATAAATTTACACACTATAAATTTCCTAGAAATTAATTATATGGCAAAACAACGTTCGTTGGGTCAGCTAGTAGTATATAGAATACGACTGATATTGTATCGACATACTTTCCTGTTTTAATACTAAGCAATGAAGTTTCCTCATACTCCGTGCATCTAAATAATAATATAGTGCATAAAAATAACTAACTATAATACTAAATACGCTCCACATACTAATAGTTAAGGAACTTTATTAAGTAAAGTACAATTGATACTTAAGTTTTTAGTATTTTTTCGTAATAATTCTAAGATATATTTGTCGCATGCCTTTTTAAATTAAAAACATAACCTACACATACAAGAGGCATCGTCAAATTTATTGATTGTTCATTTTATTTCACATTTAATATAGCATACTAAGAAAGTCTAAGTAAAATAGAATATGTACTAATAAAACTTAGATTTTTTTACGTTGCTATTATTATTTCAGGCAGCACTTGGAACCAATCCTCTATCGGTGGTAGCTCCAGGCGCTTCTGATGAGACCTTCTATTTAGACATGGCAACCACCGCCGTTGCTGTGGGAAAAGTAAGAAGATAAATATAACTTATAACCAATCAACAAATTCTTGTATGTGGAAACATCTTGTCTGTTAGTCAAATTGACCTTTATTGAAGCCTAAGTAAGTACTATCTTATTGAAGCGAAGTACTTTAGTAACTTCTATCCTTTGAAAACTTTATTAATTTTTACATGTTACTGCACATGAAGGCACTATATAATTTAAAAATCGAAAATAAATTGAACAAAATTTCAACTAGGGCAGGACTTGAACCGGCGTCGTCAGCGTTCCGTGGACTCGGTAGCTCAATTGATAGAGCAACGGCACGGAACGCTGATGATGCCGGTTCAAGTCCTACCCGAGTCGAATTTTTTTTCAATATATTTTCGATTTTTAAACTTCTATCCTGCATGGTGCAGTGAGTAGGTACATTTTTGTACCTATATCAAAAAATAAAGACAAGATAGATACAAATAGGATTCGTCTTAGTCGATGATCGGACCAGTCTAGCGTCAAGGAAACCTATGTGGTTAGAAGTGAGAAAATTGTCGAATAAATATTTTTTTTATTTCGAAATTTAAATATGAAACAGTAAATCAACTTCTGTTAGTGGTATCAGCAGGCCATTTATTTTAACAGACTTGTTTCCTGCTTTTGTCAGCATTTTTTTTTTGTTCACAGATAGAAATGCAGATGCGAAAAGATGAAAGGTTACCAAATGGATGGGCGCAAGGCCCAGATGGAAAAGAAACGAATGATGCAAATCTTGTATGTATATTCCGTGACTTAGTATTAAAATCGATAGATTTTTCTAATAATGATAACTTTGTTCATTTATTATAAAAGTATAGTAAATTACTATAATTAACATAAAAAAAGATATAACCTGAAATAAAGGATCTTGCGTCAACATAAATTACAGCATAGTTACGCTAAAACAGTGCTTTTCTTGTGTCATTATTCGCTTTTATTATGACTCGCCTGTCCTCATGAAGCAAAACTATATAAGAGGATATTATTAGCTGAAATTCGATCTTTACATCGTCCGCGTTTAACGATAGGCAACCCTTTACTTTAAAGCTACGGAGGCTTCATAACATAGTCAGGTAATCCATGCTCTTACTTATCATTTCAGGCGTTCAAAACAGGGTGCCTTATGCCCTTGGGAGGCGGTGAAAATACGTCAGGCTATAAAGGATACGGATTAGCTGGTATGGTGGAACTCTTCTGTGGAATTTTGTCAGGTCAGTGTAATAAATTTTTTTTACAATAAAGGATGAGATAAGCATGGTTCACTTATTGGAAGGTGATGGGGCCCCACTATATAACAACTAAACAAGTTGTGCTATCGACATATTTTAACTTTGGATATTCGGAAATCCACAGACTGAAACCGAAACGAGATTAAGCTTCACGGCTTATTCATCTATGAAGATTTTCATAGAATATCCAGATTATCAGACGAAGTCCAACATGTATACGAGAAGTTATAAATTGATTAGAAAAATGTTGGACCTGTTGGGGCTCGAATCCATTTTGGACCTGTTGTTATTATTATGACCGTGAATTGTTACCATTAAACCAACGAGAAAAAGTATTTAAATGTTGTTTACTGGTATTAAATCTTTGCTATCAATAAACGCATTCAGCCGTACACCCACTATTCTATAGTATACATACTAGCGATTTTTAGCATTAAAAGTGTGTATATGCGATTACTTGCAACTACAGGCAATATTTTTCCAAACTTCACAGGGTCTAAATACGGTCAGCATGTTCGGTCTTGGTCTCACAGTGGCGAAGGCGGTGCTGCTAATTTGGGTCACTGTTTTATTGCGTTAGACCCGGAGTGCTTCGCCCCAGGTTTTGGGGACCGATTAACTGACTGTATGCAATATTGGAGGCAATTAGAGCCGGTATAGTGGTCTAATATTTATTGGTTTCGTTCTAAAAAAAATTTCAGTTAGAATAATCAGACAAATACGTATAGGTGGACCCCAATCTTCCCGTGTTGGCGCCAGGAGATAAAGAAAAGAAAGCGGCTGCAGTTACAGATGCTAAAGGGACAATATCTTATGTGAAGCAGCAGATAGACTCTTGCGCAGCTCTTGCCGAGCGACTTAAAATTACACCGATGACAGTTCAATTTGAAGAATAAATAAAACTTGAGACCCATGCGTAGTTCGACAGATCCTACTAAATATTATAGTAGGTAGTTACATTGTATATTTGGATTGTAAGTGGTTACTTAAAGTCTAAAACATGCAATTTATTTACACGAATGTGTAATGATGATAGTTTTGTATTTGTATAAAATATATTTTAGAATAAAAATTCTGTTTCATTTCATAGTGTAGCTACTTAAATTACGCAACTAAAATGAATAATAATTTAAAGAATGTCAAGTAAAGTTGTTTATTGCATACTTATGATAATGTGTATAAATGTTTCTTTTTATAAATATCATAATTTCGACTATTTATTGGATAAAACTGTGTATATATATAGTATATGTAAATAACATTATGTGCCAAACCGAACCTCTAAGTTTTTGTCAGTCAGTTAAGTACACATGCAGTCTGTGGAAATATCTATATGTCAAAGTCAAACGTCACCGTCAAATTGATATGTTTTAGACCATTGTTTCGTTGATTTCGATTTCTCGTTTCACTATTCCACTTATTTTGAGATAAATGTACGTGCGATATATGAGAATACAACATATAACAAGTTATTTACATAGTGGCAATCAACACTTGTAAAATATCGTTATATAAATTAATATTCAAACTTTCTCCTAGAGGTTATCAGGAACTTAGTGTCAACATTTACATCGAGAATTTAACATTTCCTTGTTTTCTTATTTTTAATTCAAATCATCGAATCAATTTAGTAACACGAAACATCGCAGGCGATATGCGTGAAAACTGATATAAAATAAATCGAATTCTCTATGTGTAAATAGCATTACAAACATTGTTTCGAAGTGAAAATAGTGTTCAAATTAAATTGTGCGTGTGTTTATTAAAGAATTTATTTCCTCAAGGATACAAAGGCACATGTAAGGTAAGGGACCCAAAATATATAAATTGCTTCTATGTAATATTTCAATTCAGGTTCTATCTCAATCCTAAAAAAATTATGGACAAATGTTTACATTATATATACTAAACTTAAGCCATTCCTATAAACTTTATTGAAATTACATAATAGCATGCCGTATAATTCTCGTAGGACTATTAAAAATTGTAGAACCAATTTTTACAATATTTTTATTATATGGGTACAATTTATTAGAAAAATTGTATGCATAGTTGAATTGCTAAGACATTTGATGCATGATGACGTTAATTTTATCATATTAATTGATTACTTAGATAAAAAATAATATGATATTATTATTATAAGTGGTATATGTATTATTTTAATGTGATTAATAATAATTAAAAAGATAACAATTATATTATTCTGGCTCAGTGCAAGTCGCAATCTTATATTTAAGGTTCCACACTACACAATTTTCATATTGTTAACTTTTTTGTAGTTACTTCTTTTTCTTACACACAGTTGAATTAATGTTAACAGTTAACATTATTTCTTCTTCATTATATTATATTAATTTAAATATATATCTTTAACCTGATTATCTAGTAAATATATCAATTACAAAACTGAAAAAATAATGCCTTTGTTGTATGGAATCATCATATTTACATTTTTATACCAGTAACAGATTCAGACACTTTATAAAATGTTAAATCATTACCCTTTGGGTTAGGAAACCTAGATATTATGTGAAGCGAACAAAACATAACAATTTATATCCTTCTACTGATAAACTGTGATCAACAATGTGTGGCAAATTTGTTATCTCACTACTGTAAAACTAAACCTGCTACTGCCATTAATATTGATTTTTAAAACGTACCATTAATTTTATTACAACATAATATACCATTCTTCTCCTTAATCAATTTGATAAGCGTAACATAATATTACTTGGATTAGATAATGTTATCAATATTTTTGAGCAAATGATTTGTCTCTAAAATTATAACAATGTTTATCATTTTTATTTACTACATTCTTTATGTATTATTACTATGTTAAAAAGTCTTTCCTTTATCCATAATAGATATGGAATCAAGCGTTTTAATATTTCCGATTGTCATGGCAGTTTTTTCACAAATATGTTTCCGTTACTGTAATGTATGTTTTACTTATAGACACACTACCATAAAAAAATTGAGTTCCAAACACCCTAAAGAACAAATTGATTCTTACAACTTAACTAGACTTAATAACCCTTAATGATGTCTAGTAAAACATTTAAATAGATGGCTTATTATTATTGATATAAAGTATAAACATAATACTTTAAATCACTTTGAATGAGGTGACTCTAAATGATATGGCATTACATAGCATTTTAGCACAATAGATTTAACAATATATTTTATTTCATTATACCACTGTATGAATGGTCTAATAATACAACTTAACGTTACTTGTTGGAGGCTGATTTGGCATAAAACAGGATGTACCAGTTTTAACAATACATTATTAATTCTTTACTATATTTTCCTGCTCTATAGACAATTCAAAGTTTTACTGACTTTTAAAGATGTTTTTAAAACATATAGGTAAGTATATAATAACATCAATTAACTTAAGATTGTATATTCTACATTTAATGAAATTATCAGCCAAGTAATAATGGTCAGCAAGTTAATATGAAAAAAACTAAGAAAACATATTTTCTCTGTATTCTATTCCTATGAGATTTTCTTGAATTTCTCGTTATTATATAATTTAAAAATCGAAAATAAATTGAAAAACTCGGGCAGGACTTGAACCAGCATTGTCAGTGTTCCGTTCTGTTGCTCTACCAATGGAGCTACCGAGTCCTTACAACTTAATTTTTTCAATTTATATTCAATTTTTAAATTATATATAACTATATATAGTCCCTTCATGTGCAATAACATGTTATATATTATAAAGTACTCTTTATTATGTTTAACTTGATCTGTCCTGACTTAGAATCCATGGGAAGCTTTAACAGTTTTGGTCAGGGTATGGAGGTTTGATCATCTACTTGCCTATAAAAGAAAATGAGATTTCACTTCCTGTATATGTATGTACTCATAGATAAATACTTATTTAGATAAGTAATATTCAAACTATAGCTCTGAATAAATGTATTCTCAGTTGATATATAGTTTTATATTACTATGTTGCAAGTCATCATATTTATCAGTCTGACAATAAGGTAATTCATAACAGTTATCCAACAAATGTATCCTTATAGATAATGCATTACTAAAAATAACAAACTCTTGTATTGTATTATGAATTTTGGGTCATTATGATCTAAGAATATAACGTAATTATGCAGTGAGCATCTTATCTCGAGGTCATTTTAAAACTGAAGTTTTCCTATGTAGGTTTATCCACTTATCTTAAATTTGATTAACCTAATCACTTAAAGGACATATTACATACGAGTATATGGCACAGTAACAAAAATAGTGGTTTTAGCGTTTTATCAGCGTTATTTGAAGTACAAAGTCGAGGCCACACGCCACAATACTTGAACACGTCTCGAAGTTTTCGCGAAGGTATTTCTTAATTAGGACTTAGTCGATGAGGAGGTTTTTTCTTGTGTAAAGTTCGAAAAAAAAACTTATAATTATAGATTGAATAGTATTCGTATATACATTTTAAATTTTGACCGTAGAATTTCATCGTAATTGTTTTCTTTAAATAATATATTTCTTCATTCTGATCTAACATTTTTTAGGTGCATCCATACTAATCACTAATGGCCCAAAGTAAGATAAGTAGGTTCAAAATTCAAATATCCGTATAACGTCAATAGTTTCGACTGGGAAGAGTACAGAGGTCTAAACAATTTACTTACTAAATACTGTCTATAGTTTACGCGAGTAGTACACATTTAAATAAAACACTGTAACGGTTTAAAACGCGATATATTAGTTAAACTTATTTGAAAATGGTCTCCCCGTGAAAGCATCCGGAACGTCCGGCCGAAGTTAAAAATCATTTTCAAATAAGTTTAATTAATATATCGCGTTTTAAACCGTTAAAGTGTTTTATTTAAATTTTCTTTACTGTAAAATTCGTTTAGTTGATGTGTTTGGAAATACATTTTTTGCCATGGTTCTTTCGCTTTCAACTAAAACGTAATTAGGTTTGCTATCTTGAATTCAAACCTAATTTTTAAACTAAGTTTTTCTTATCAAACCTGTATTAACACTGTGTGGTAACACAGTAGCTTAATTATAAGCAACGACGGTTTTATTTATCTATTTTTATATGTGTGAAAAACAATGTTTTTAAAACTTGACAAAAATCGCGTAACTTTTTTAGGCGGCCTATAAATCAAGATCGAAAATAATTTATTCATGTAGGTACACTCTTACTACCAGTTCCCAAATTAAGGGCGTAGAAAGAACGAGAAGAAATGGCAACTCCATACGTACACATGTGAACTATAAACCCGCATCGTGTTATACAGTGTCTAATTAAGGTAACAATTACTTAACAAGGCAGTCTGCTGTGATCCCAATTAACGTTAATTAAGCGACCCTAATGTAATTACGAATATACGAGAAGGTCGGAAGTTTTTTCGACCGAAAGAAAGATAATATAGTTCGACGAAGCATCTTTAAGAGTTGTATGAGTGGGTTATACCTGGTTCCATCAGGTGAGGCCCGTGCTTGCCTGTCCTCCCTTGCTAGTTTGTCTGAAACATAGACTCGTAGTGTCGCGAAGATTTGTTTAAATTCTTTAAAGATGAATTAATCTTTCATAAAAATCTTTTGTATTTGTATATCTTGAACCGTTTTTACAGCGTACGGGTTGGAAATTTCCTAAGATTAATAATTTTCATCGTTTTTTTTACATTTCCCTCTGTTTCCTCGCTCCAATTAGTCACATCGTGATATGTTATAGCCTTCCTCGATAAATGCTCTAAACAGCACAGAAATATTTTTTCAATTCGAACGTGTAGCTTCTGAGATTAGCACGTTCAAACAAACTCTTCAGTTTTATATAATAGTATAGACTATATGTAATCATTGTAAGTCATTTGAAAATGCAAATCTCAAGTACAGAATAGAGGTACAGAAATCGTTGTATTGAGCTTCTGGTAAAAACTATTCGATCGGCCACCTGTATTTTTTTATAGAAAACCTGCTCGAGTATAATATTGTTACCTACATCTTATAGCACAGTACAGAGTAGAACACATTTAAACAAAACAAGTTTAAACGGCGTTATATGTTAATTAAACTTATTTAAAACGTCGGACCGTAGTTAAAATAAATTTCGATTAAGTTTAAATAATATATATCGCGTTTTAAACCGTTAAAGTGTTTTATTTTAAATTGATAGTAACAAACGATTCAATATAATGAAGTATAATATTTCCGCGTTTCAAACCGTTAAAACTGTTTTATTGAAACATGTACTCGCGTAAACTAGAGACAATACTTAGAATATTATTTATTTTTATTATAAGTACGCTTTCACACGCAATTAACTACGCTTGAAAATTATGCGCTGGCACAATCAGTGCAAAATCAAACGATTTTTATTGCTTTTCGTCTCGTAAAGTTTAACGAGTTGTTTTTAAACGCCATATGAAGAACTAGAATTCCAAATATAAATATAATACCAAGGATTTTTCGTGGCGATTACGCTGTGGTAATGAAGTTACTAAGTTATACGTGTGCATAGAGGGCTATATTGATAGGGAAGGGAGAACTTTGTTATGTAACGCGTTACGGCACTAGACTGTCTAATAAAATATCGAATGGCGGTAACGACTAAAGGAGGCTAGGGCCCACAAGGCGCTGTACAACCACTGATAATGATGATATTTTTTAATTAAATTTGGGAGTGACGCCACCTGGGCTACGTTAAAGGAATCAATTTCACTTCGTAATGTCCCTAATTCTTAGTTTTCACCGGCTTCAGTTGGGTTGGGAACGGAAACTATGTCTGGTGCGTCGTTTGATCTCTAGGTGGCGCTAAATTCTATACTTAGCTCTTGAGTTCATTTTTGGTATTGAAAATGAAACTTAGGAGCATTTGAAAAAGGAATTCTTACTAATTTTATAACGCGAAGATTTTCTAAGTAAGCTTGACTATAGTCAGATGACACCATAGACTAAAATCTCTTACTCAGTATCTCAATCGGTTAGGGCAACAGCACGGAACGCTGATGATGCCGGTTCAAGTCCTGTCCTATAAATTTAGGAGATCTAAATGAGAAACTAAATTGCTATTTGAATGGAATTATCTAATCCAACTCCTATTTATAAAAGGATCACGAGGTCGCGGTATAAAAGTTTAAACAGATTTAAAACAGCTTTCAACTGAAACAGCATTGCGACGTCGAGGAATATAATGAGGTTTGTGGCGACAGATTATGGAAGTTTAAATTTTCTATTAGCATAGTATACAAGTGCTATGCAGATAATTTTACCATTCTATATTCGTCCAGTCTAATAACCGCCTCTGTAGTCAAATGGTTAAACGTATTGCCTAGCATTGCGTTACGCGCGAGAGGTTCTGGGTTTGAATCCCAGGGAAATAAAATGTTTCGGTCGGGCAGGGCACAGAAGTCTGATCAACTAATTGCATGTTAAAGAACGGAAGTGAAACGGGATTTTATACTCACACACTAGTCCATTAGTCTACATGAAGTTGAGGAATGACGTTCAATTCTAGCTGTAAGAATTTCAATAGAACACTTTTAACGGTTGAAGATGCGAAATATATTAGTGAATTTTATTTTTAATTAATCTTAACTACGGCCCGACGTTTCGAATGCTTTGCAGCAAAAGTAAAGGATTTTAGACATATTGTAAATTTTACTGGATTTTAGACACAGGCGGGACTCGAACCCACGATGTTCACATAACACATCACACATAAAAGTATTATAATTGTTGATTAAATAGTATTTATCGTTCTAAGAGTGTGATTAGATTTTTTGGAACAACTATTCTTTTAAATAAGGATTTTTGGTGTATATAACCGTTGTTTAAAAATTAGTTTTGTACTATTAATTCTTTTCACATCTTAGGGCATTCGAAAGCTTTTTAAGGTCGCGATCTTTGTATATTCGCAATAGCTCACACGCTCAAGAAACATTAAGCGTTCAAGAACTTGCTTCATCATTATTCAAATATTCATAACTGCTAAGATGATTATACCCAGGAGTGTTCATTTGAATATCACTAAAAGGAAATAAGTTTTGTCCCTAAGGAAGACGAAAGTTCCACAGAAAGGTACTAGAAATAAATATATATAGTTGAAGAAAACACTTAAATGTTTTAATACGCGAATTATGTTATTTAATCTTATTTAAAAAGTATTTTAAAGATGCTTTGCGGCCGTGTCTCCCACACCCGTGGTCACGGGTTATAGTTGAAATAATTTTTAAATAACTTTAACTAACATATTTCGCGTTTCAAACCGTTAAAATGTTATATTTAAATGCGTAATACTCGCGTAGACTAAAGTCAGTGTTTAATAAATATATAGTTAAATTATGACTAATTTGAAATGTGATGTATGGACTTATTATATTTACAGTAGAAAGTCGGCACATTTATATAGTTTCCTTGACTTTTCCTCCAAGACCGCAGGGATCCCTTTCAGCATCAAGCGGTGGCAAATTGCGTTCAACCCGTCTTTATGGGCCAGTTCTTGGCGTTATGTGTTTGATGGCTTATAACTACAGAGCGGTAACCAGTATTCGGCAAATATCTTATACTACGAAACAGATGGCGCTAGAATAAATTTGGTTCTGACATTAATGACCGCTTAACATCTACAATGTCCCCGAGACCATGGTTATTGCGAAGCATCTGAATCATGGTACCTAGTTAAAATAAATAAATATATTTCGTGTTTAAACCGTTAAAAAGTTTTTAAGTTTGTAATCATTGAAAACGAATACGTTATATTAAAAGCGTGTTGTTTCAATTTGTCGGCAGATTAGTAGTGCTTAATATGTAGTTAAAAATGTAACGGTTATTACAATGTTATTAACACATATATAACAACATTACAACTTTAACTGTTATGTGTATGCAGGCTGTAATGTCGTGGTGAACATAAAATATTAAGACGTTTAGCTCAATCTGGAATAATGAATGGGTTGTAAACAATTGTACTGTTTACTATTGGTAATTAATAGTGATGCGCCGAGTTACACTATTGCCGAGTATCGAGTACCGAGTTTTACTCGGCTCAATTTTTTTTCCACCGAGTACTGGGCCGACTAACTCGGTTCACTCAAATACCCATTTCGCGCGTGTTAGATTTTTTTATAAAAGAGAACCTAATATATGATTATAGGCATTGGTTTATATGAGATTTTAAGGATAACATGTAAATAACAAGAAGATATACTGTCAAAAACTATTCTATTTCGTTAAACAAGATGTTACATTTCAGCAACGTATTCCCCATAATACCGGCAACACATTTATTGTATAAAAACGTCTAGGAATCTAACAAATAATGGTACCCCATTTATATATTGATTTAAAGATATTTATCTATATATTACACAAGGTTACGATACTTAATTGACATATATTGATGCCAAATCAATATAATAAAAAAGTACATAATATATCACAACCTATTTATTACAATATAATAATGTACATCATACCTGAACCATCCAATGTTCAACCAACGTTCGCATTATAGGTATTAATACAGATATACGATTTTAAACATATTCTGAAACCTCTAACGTTCCAACAACGTTCCAACAACGTTCCACCAGCGTTTACCGTGCGATCGCTCCAGAGCCACTGCTCCACGCTTTACAGCGCACCCCCCTTTTATACAACTCACAAACAACCGACCAGGTGTTAGCCTGACGTCATCGAATAACACGAACATTACTTTTCAACATTTTGTAAACTACCCGCAGTTATACATCACAAAAACAATGATTTATACTACGTTTAATTATATATATATACAAAATAATTCAAATAATCTGTCACGGCCATACTGACATGTGATTTGTTCTCAAAGCACTTATTCAAACAAACAGAATTGTTGGTAATAATTATAACCAAGTTTATTTATATAAATATTCAAAATAATTCAAATAATCCGTTACGGCCAAACTGACACATTATTTGTTCTCAGAACACTTGTACTTACAAATAGGATTGTTGGTGATAATTTGAATCGAACATCACAAATATAATGTTTTTTAATACTTGAAATATGTAATCTATTAGAATCGAATATTTATTATTTAATCTTTCTTTTTTTTCTTTTTTTTTTATACCTCTCGATTGCATAGACGTGTCGAAACCCTCATCCGCTGCTTATGAGTCTAGTTTGCTTGCACCAAACAATCGAGCGACCAGCGGAGGTATTACTATACCGATTACCTAGAGGCACTAGCCCCCTCACCCGCTGCCGGTGGTCTGGACTAGTACCAAGTAATCGGTCGACCAGCGGCTTCTATTCTTTATACTGTCTACCTAGACGCACTAGCCCCCTCACCCGCTGCCAGTGGTCTGGACTAGTACCAAGCAAACAGTCGACCAGCGGCTTTAATTATTTATACTGTCTACCTAGACGCACTAGCCCCCCTCACCCGCTGCCAGTGGTCTGGACTAGTACCAAGCAAACAGTCGACCAGCGGCTTCTATTCTTTATACTGTCTACCTAGACGCACTAGCCCACTCACCCGCTGCAAGTGGTATGGACTAGTACCAAGCAAACAGTCGACCAGCGGCTTTTTTTTTTGTCGTTTCGAATTATCACCTCTCTTAAAAATAACAGTACATTAGTAAATAATTAACAATAATAGAAGCCAACTAAGAACAATTTTCGTCCCTATTTTCGTCCATCATTTCTCTAGGCTAATAACATCGCAATTTTTCTTTTGCAACTGTGCTAATACGTAAATTATCTAATTGTGGTCTGGGGCACTGCTGCCAAAAACAAATCTTAAACCATCACAATTTTCTCAAAATAACTGATATTACGATTACTTAACTTCAACTGATACGATTTATAAAGAGAATCGACTTATGACCATCAATCAAATCTACATTTATAGTATTCCTATATTTGTACTCAAAATATTAAATGGAGCCATCTAAACACAAATAAAGTTTCTAACTATCGTAAAAATAACATACTGCATGATGGTGCTAAAACATAGAAACACTTCCCCAGAACTATTAAAAATATTAAATCATACAAATTATTTAAAACGAAATTAAAACATTATATTCTTAGCATCGTTAAAAAGATTAAATAATGCAAACTACAATGTGCCACAAAGTTGCACCATCTTATTATTTAGTATGTATTATTTATTAAAAGCAGTTTTACCGCTAAAGACGAAACCGATTGTGTAATAGTATATTGAAATATCTATATTTAAAATAGATCAGGGAAGTATTTTCAACCAAACTATTATTGTAAATTCCTACCTACTCGCATATAATATCATGTAATGTATAATATTGTGTTTACGCTTAAGTGAAAATGTATTTCTTGCGTAAATTAATGTATTAAACCAAATTACTAATTCCCCTCAAAAAAAAAGAGATCGTTTGATAGCAAGAAAACTATTTCGTAAAGTCCTTTTATACGTCTCTGCTAAGGATGATTTCGCTCACGTCCTCACCAGGGCTCCTTGTCTGATAACGGAGTAGTGTTCGAAGGCCGTGTGTCAGTTCATCACGTCTCGAGCAGTCCCGGCTACGCTGCATATGTTCCCCCTGATCGTCCATAATTCTCAGGGCTCCTCGTCTGGTTACGGAGCAGTGTTGGAAGGCCATGTGTCACTTCATCACGTCTCGAGCAGTCCCGGCTACGTTAAAGATGTTGTCGCTGATCGTCCATAATTCTCTGAAACTCGTACTTGATGTATTAGTTTGGATACTTATCTCGATTATTCATCCAAATTGAGGGTTTTTTTTTTTTTTTTTTTTTACTATGTTCGGCTAAAACGATTCGAAACAAAATTAAGCACAAAATCTATTGCTAGTATCTGAATACGTTGCTGATTTCTTTTTAGAAATTTATAATCCTAATCCATCTGCATCCTCAAAATCTCGATATATATTTAACAAATTTACGTGTCATATCCCTTTATAAGTACTTAATGTACACGTTATTATCTTTATTTCAAAAAAAAAACAAAACGAGAAAAAAAAACAATGTGACATAATAAGAAGAAAAACAAATGTATATATAACTAGACGAGCAAACATGGTGTGAGGTATTTTATTCACTGTATTGATCGATCCCACTTCTGATGTTAGATTTTTTTATAAAGAGACCTAAATATATAATTATAGGCATTGGTTTATATGAGATTTTAAGGATAACATGTAAATAACAAGAAGATATACTGTCAAAAACTATTCTATTTCGTTAAACAAGATGTTACATTTCAGCAACGTATTCCCCATAATACCGGCAACACATTTATTGTATAAAAACGTCTAGGAATCTAACAAATAATGGTACCCCATTTATATATTGATTTAAAGATATTTATCTATATATTACACAAGGTTACGATACTTAATTGACATATATTGATGCCAAATCAATATAATAAAAAAGTACATAATATATCACAACCTATTTATTACAATATAATAATGTACATCATACCTGAACCATCCAATGTTCAACCAACGTTCGCATTATAGGTATTAATACAGATATACGATTTTAAACATATTCTGAAACCTCTAACGTTCCAACAACGTTCCAACAACGTTCCACCAGCGTTTACCGTGCGATCGCTCCAGAGCCACTGCTCCACGCTTTACAGCGCACCCCCCTTTTATACAACTCACAAACAACCGACCAGGTGTTAGCCTGACGTCATCGAATAACACGAACATTACTTTTCAACATTTTGTAAACTACCCGCAGTTATACATCACAAAAACAATGATTTATACTACGTTTAATTATATATATATACAAAATAATTCAAATAATCTGTCACGCGCGTAAACAAGTACAAACAGGTTCGCGCCGGTCATCTTCTCGTAATTTTGTCTTGTTACTACTCATTCATTAGCATAGTTTTGATTTTATTAATTGAGATTTTCAAAGTAATCCTAAATTACTAATGTAATAAACTTTTGGATTACCGCAAATATATAAATTTAAAGCTTTTCTTTAACACAGTATACTCGTTATCAAATAACGGAGTTATTCGGCCGAGTATGAGTATCAAAAAATACAAGTTTCGAGTATCAACCGAGTACTCGGCCCATCTCTAGTAATTAATGATTTATACACATAAGATGCAGTATATATACCAGTTATCCAAGCGATGTTACCAGAAAGTAACGGACCTAAAGCTAAGACAAAAAAAGATATATATTTTTCCAAATAAATTCTTATTTATTTTTATCTTCTTTGAAATCTATTTGGTGTATAACACCTTGTTACAATTATTATTACTACTGCCCTACGTTTCGGTTGCAGCGCCGTGGTCACGGGGAGAAGCGTTTTTAACTGTTAAAAGTGTATTTACATTACAACTTTTGGGGAGTAAGGGGAGAACGGTTAATAACACCTCAACCGGCCCAAATGCCAACCCCACCTGCACGCATTGGTGGTTCGTATGAATAGCTAATGGCAACATTCTCCTAGAGTGTTGTGGTGCTCCCTGCTCGACAACGGACGGGGCTCTGGCGACCGAGCAGAGGCGGTATAACCTCACGCCCAGTTCACTGGAAGAGGCTACAGGAAGCCTTGGGGACCAAATACCTCCAAAAAGACCTGGGGCAGATACTTGGGAAACGTTTGTTACTACTTAGATCCCAAACTCGTAATGAAATATGGAATACAACTTAGAATGCGATTTGTCATACGATCCGGCTAACCCCCGGCGCTCTCCGGTACCCGGGCCGGAGGGTGTGAAATTGGCTACCGAAGACTCCACGAGGGCGAGAAACCAGGCCCCCGTGACAGTAAATGCTACTGGAATGAGAAGGCACGTCCAACAGGTATTTCATCCCAGCCTGTTCAACAGTAGACCAAGAAGTTCATCTTTGGGAAAAATACCTTATGAAGGTGGACATGACACCAATGTACCCACTATTAAACCTTGCCCACCTGATTGGCAAAGAGTACCAACAATGAGCAGCAGCAAGAGAAAAAAAATGTCAGAATCACCACCTCCTTCCACAATTCCCGTGACCAATAGATACAGCGAATTGCCAATAGATCCCACAGATGACACTCATCAATCTCTAGAGAAAAGACAAAGCAAGCCGCCCCCAATAGTACTCTATCGTGTAGAAGATATCAATAAGCTGGCTGAACTGCTGAACACTGTTACTAGCAGGGAAAACTTTACGTTCAGAATTGTGAATAAAACCCAGATGCGGGTCAACTGTCCAGACCCAGATGTCTACAAGAAAGTTATACAAGTAATCCGTGTAAATGGGCTTATTGGACACTCTTTCAACACAAAACAAGACCGCTGCTATAGAATTGTTATTCGCAACCTTCACCACACTACTCCTCATGAGGCTATAAAGGATGAAATAGAAAAAACAGGAAATGTGGTGTCAGGAGAAATTATCAACTCAAAGTATGGTCCAGAAAAGAAAAGTACTTCTACATTTTTTGTAAATTTGCAGCCAGGACCACAAAACAAAGCTGTAAAGGAAATTAAGTACATTTACAACCAAGTAGTGGTTATCGAAGACCCCAAGAAAAGAAATACCATTGTGCAATGTCAACGATGCCAGCAGTATGGACATACTAAGAATTACTGCATGAGACCCTACCGCTGTGTTAAATGTAAAGAACCACACAAAACTTCAGAATGTGCTAAGCGTGACCGTAACACACCAGCTCAGTGTGTATTGTGTGATGGCCCACACCCTGCCAATTATAAGGGATGTCGAGTTTATCAAGAAATAGCAGCAAGAAAAACCAACCAGCAAATTGGCAGAAACAAGTATAAACCAAAAATTGACACACAGGTTGGGGAACCAAGGACACCTGGTGCTAACTTGGCAACAAGAGAAAAGTGGTCATACTTAGAGGCACTAAAATCCAACCAGGCAGCAGAAGAACACAACACATTTACAAAACCCTCAACCGCTAATTCTAGATTAGAAGACTTACTTTTAAAACAAGCTGAAAAGTTTGACATTATCCTCCAACAAATGAGCACCTTGATGGGCCTCATAGTAACACTTGTCAACAAATTACAGAACTGAGCCTAAGAATAATGACCTGGAACATAAATGGATTAGCGCCTAATAAGGACTATCTAGAAACCCTAATGATCCATCACAAAATAGATATTGCTCTAATATCTGAAGCACATTGCAACAGCAGGAGCAATGTCAAAATCAAAGGACATAAAGTTTATTTCACCACTCATCCAGATGGTACAGCGCATGCTGGCACTGCTATAATAATACGTGACACTATAAAACACCATGTTCAACCCGAATTTAAGACAAGCTACATTCAAGCTACAATAGTGACAGTGTATAACGAAAATGGCACTACAAGCGTAGCAGCAGTATACTGCCCACCTAAACACAGCATAGACTCTACTATGTTTGCCAACTTTTTTACAGGCCTGGGTGGATGTTTCATTGCTGGTGGTGACTGGAACTCGAAACATACCCACTGGGGCTCCAGATTAACAACGACACGTGGACGGCAGCTTAAACACTGTGTAGACACACATAAAATGATAACAATGTCAACCTCACAACCCACATATTGGCCATCAGATCCTAATAAGATACCAGACATCCTAGATTTCTTTGTTACCAAAGGACAGTCTCGAAAGTACTTCAAAACGGAGACGTGTCTGGACAGCTGTTCTGATCATACACCAATCATACTGAATGTCAGCATGGTTGTAATTGAGCCTGAAAGGACTCAAATGCTTTACAACCATAGAACAGACTGGGACTCTCTCCGAGAATATGTTGATGAGGCAATCAATCTAAAGGTCAAGCTAAAAACTGCTGAGGATATAGATCAGGCTCTGAAACATTTTACAAACCTGGTCCAAGAGGCATGCTGGAGAATGACTCCTGTCCTAGATAGTTCCAGATACAATACCAACTTACCACTATACATTAAAGATAAAATAATTGAAAAAAGAAGACTGCGTAGAATCTGGCATCTTAGCAGACATCCCATAGACAAAGCAGCCTTGAATAAGGCAATACAGAACTTAAGGAAACTAATTCAAACAGCAAATGACTTGACCCTACAGGACCAGCTGCAGTCACTGTCTGCAACTAAGGTAACAGACTATTCGCTTTGGAAATGTATGAAATCCTATGACAGACCACAAGAGCAGAAGCCACCACTAAAAAATGAAAAGTGCTCCTCGAAATGGGCAAGAACTAGTAAGGAGAAGGCTGACCTTTTTGCTAGTCATTTATCAAATGTGTTTGTACCAAATGAAACTGGTGATCGAAATGCAGAAAGTGACATTAATGGCATACTAAACCAAGACTTTCAATTGGATCTTCCTCCCCGTCCTGTGACTCCCCGAGAAGTACGGAAAAATATTAGATTGCTTGATAACAAGAAAGCACCGGGCTATGATCTAATTACAAAGGAAGTGCTCGTCGAGCTACCTTGGAGAGCCATATTATACATTACCATCCTAATGAATGCTATGTTGAGACTACAATATTTCCCAGACCTGTGGAAAATCTCTGAGATCATTATGATATACAAGGCCGGGAAACCTGCAAATGAAAAGACCTCCTATAGGCCAATAAGTCTATTACCAACAATCTCAAAATTGTTTGAGAAGATATTGTTAGATAGAATAATGCCATATCTAGTTGAGAGAAAAATCATACCGGACCACCAATTTGGCTTCAGAAGACAGCATGGGACGATAGAGCAAGTACACAGAGTCTGCGAGTACATAAGGAGCACCCTGGAACAAAAGGAATATTGCTCTGCTGCCTTCCTTGATGTCCAGCAGGCATTTGATCGAGTTTGGCACAAAGGTCTTCTGTGCAAAATTAAAGAGAATCTGCCTCATACATTGTTTACCATATTGAAATCATACTTAACTGACAGGTTGTTTTATGTTAGGGAATCGGAGGAGTGCTCAACCCTTTTGGAGATAAAAGCAGGAGTACCACAGGGTTCTATACTGGGACCAATTCTTTATGTGGTCTACACTGCAGACCTACCTGTAACGCCTGGCACCATGTTGGCCACATTCGCTGATGATACGGCAATTCTTGCATGCCATAGCAATCCTGATGTGGCATCAAACAAACTACAGGAAGCCCTAAATAGAATACACAGCTGGCTAGAACGATGGCGCATAAAAGCCAGTGCGGCCAAATCCGTGCATGTGACCTTCACCCTCAGAACTGGAAACTGCCCCTCTGTAACCCTAGGAAATAACACTTTACCTCAGAGTAACTGTGTGCGCTACCTCGGCATCCACTTAGACCAACGGCTGACATGGAGGCAACACATAAATGCAAAGAAAGAAGAAATCTCACTTAAACACAACAATTTGTACTGGATGCTCAGCCGCAACTCCAAGTTATCACTAGACAACAAACTATTAATTTATAAAACTGTCATCAAACCGATCTGGATGTATGGCATACAGTTGTGGGGGAGTGCCTCCGACAGTAATATTAACATATTACAACGCCAAGAAAATAAAATTCTTCGGACCATGGCCAATGTGCCATGGTTTGTTCGTAATTCGGAACTCCATGAACACCTGCGAATTGGCACAGTTAAGGATGAGATACGCTCTGCTGCTGTAACATACAGGAAAAAGCTCACAATCCACCCAAATGAACTTGCACGCCAACTGACCATAAATAAATATACTGTACGCCTGAAAAGACACCACATCATGGAGCTTCAAGATCGAAAATAGCTCCAAGAAAGAAAATAATTAGTAGGTGTTCTCATTGGAGAATGCCCTCTACATGTTAAATAGATACATCGCATTTGCTCATAGTCTGGGGACTGATCGCAGATAATGATAAAAAAAAAAAAAAAAAAAAAAAAAACATTACAACTTTTGGGTACTACTTGCGAGACTACAGACAATATTTACACCTTATAATTATATTAAATCCGAAAATAAATGTTAATTTCAGTAATTTTAATAAAATATATTTGCATTGTGCATTTGTTAGTGCTTCTCCGCGCTAATTATTATTTCTACGCGGCACTTAGTCACAATTAAGCTTGTTAAATCTTTTGTGCTGCGACTTTCTAGTGTTAATAATTAATTTTAATTACAAAAATACATTGTGATTTAACGCTGTATTTCACAGGGGCATATATCGGTCTTAACCGTTACGTAACCGCCTCTAGTTAAATAGATAAATGTGTGCTTGACAATGGTTAAACGTACAGAGTACAGAAGTCTGATCAAATAATGGAAAATGAAGTGAAATTTCAGTTTTAAGTGGGGGGGGGATGCAGGGAGTTTAGATTTTGTAGTAGAGCATTGTTGTTGTTGTTAAGCAACAGTTAAATTTAGAGCATGCTGTGATCATATTTAGTTGTTCGTTTCGAGATCTATTATATTACCTACTTTATTTCTGTGCTCGGCCCGACCGAAACATTTTATCGTTTTAGAATCTCGTAACGTCTAACCGTCGAACTATAGAGTCAGTCATAATCTAGACTATATGTATAAAGTACATTACGTTTTTATTTAGCCAGTAATTTCATTTCTCCCTTCGTACTTAGCTAATATCCGGTGGCACTGCAAACATAATAAAATTCGTCTGGCCAACCAATTAAGTGGACACGGTGACGGCGAAGCTCGTAAGATTTTTGTAATATAATTATTGCTATAGCGAATTGTATTTATTCATTCTTTTTTGCACAAAATAATAATAATACAGATAAAACTCATATATGCTAAAATGGAGTGCGATGGCCGGTCTTATTGTTAATAAGCGATCTCTTCCAGGCAACCTAAAATTTTAATTTAGGGACAGTACAGTATTTTTACTTATTAATTATTGATTCGAAAACACACAGTGATTATCATATCGTATTTATTATTATAAAGATATTTTATGTCTGCACTTTACGCGAGTATTAATTCAAATAAAAACTTTTTTTTACCTAAGGCCCGACGTTTCGAATGTTTTGCAGCAGTCGTGACCTCACGGAGTTAAATAAATTGTTAATAAGTTAACTAAGTAATACATTTCGCTTTTTGAGACGCGTTTAAAGTGTTTTATTTAAATAACTTAACGCAATATGTATTTGATTTATATAATACATAATGTATTTTTTGCAATAATAATAACACAAGAACCATGAAGTGCGTAACTAACTTAGGATTTTAATTACAGTTTTTATAACTTTATGTTACCTTGTTATTTTTCTTATCCTATCTGTGTCGTGCTTTACTTTGACTCGCGATAAGTATGACAGTTTTCTTCAAAACGCTATATTATTAAAGAAAAATCATTACTGCAAATTCGAAGCCATCATTCAGGGACGTACAGACTTGGGCCTTGTCAAAGAAAAGAGATAAATGAAGTGACGAGACGAGACATAGACAATCATAAATCATTATTCTATTAGAAAATGTAGCGACGATGTTTTATTGTGTATTGTACAGAATACAATTGTTGTGATAACTCGTTTTTCTATACGAGTGACGTGTTATTATCATCGTTTCAATCTCTTATTTAATTTTTAATATAGAGAAGGACGGACAAGCCTTGATGCACTTGATAGGAGGTAAAATAATCCAGCCATATAACATCTAAGCAAGACCTATATTAGGTTTGGATATTCGAATGTCCCACTACTGGACATAGCTTATGACAATTTTTTTAAATATGGAAGTCACATTTTGCCCCGACCAAACATTTGAACGCGAGACATGATGATCAGTCGTAAACTTAAGGAAACAAAAAAAAACAGTCAAAACATATATAAAGCTATGGATTACACTTTCTATCTTCATTAAGTTGTATATTGTTGTTGTATACATATGGATAATCGACTGCCTTCCGTGGTTCAATGGTTGAACTGTAACAATGTTTCAAGCTTGAGGATGTCCTGGGGTCACAACCGTTGCCTTTAAATATAATTGCTCATACGAACACAATAATGTGTCGCAGGGAGAAAACGGGATAGGAATAAGATTAAAGATTTTTTCAGTGAGTTAAAAATAATAATTTAAATAAAACACTTTAACTGGTTTAAAATACGAATTATATTAGTTAAGTTTATTTGAATTAATTCCGGCCCGATACTAAGTTTCAGTGTTTTATTGTAATGTGTTCTATTTGCGTAGATTACAGACAAAATTGTAATTGTAAATAGTTTGATAATATTGTAGTTAACTACTGTCTATAGTTTACAGACCAGTTTAAACAGACCCCGTGACCACGGCTGCTGCAAAGCATCCGAAACGTCAGGCCGAAGTTAAAAATCATTGTCAAATAAGTTTAACTAATATATCGCGTTTTAAACCGTTAAAGTGTTTTATTTAAATATTGTAGTTATGTGTGTATAATTTATAATAATTATTTCACTATCTCTAAATACAATCGAAATGGGTAAATATCATAAGAATCAACGTTTTTTTCGTTGTGGTGTGTTCAATTATGAATATTCATTAAAACCAAGGAACTATTAAGAAACATAGGCAGCATTTTGTAGACGGTGTGTAGAAGTCCTTTCTTCAGTCGGTCCAAATATTATCTGCCGCAAGTCTCACCCAGATATTACTAGCGAAGCCTGGAATTAAGCGAGATCAACTCTTCCTGTTGGTAATTACTTATTTAATTCACGACGAAGTTAATTTCTTTCAGCGGAAATTGTCACAAGTTAGTAGGTGAACGCTTATCTGCCTAGCGAGGAGTGTTATGATATTCGGGCCTGAAGTTTAGGCTGGGTAATTGAAGTAATTAATAGTAAGGAATGGGCCATGGGGCAGACACGTTTGTGTGTCTGATTGCAATATATTGGAGTGCATACGAGGTGTGGATTTGATTTCGGTAATGGGGTAGTTTTTTTAAACATGTTGACCAAAATATCTGAAAAATTAAGTAGGTAGTAATAGAAATTTCGTCCATGTCATGAGTCACCGCCCATGAACAAAAAATGGATGACAGCGCATCCTAATTCGATGGTACGGGACTGGAATGTTTTACCTTTAATCGAGTGTACACCACGTTTGGCTATCCTCTGCAATAAAAACTCGTATATACTTGCTACCTACAATGTATAGTGAATTATACTTTCAATAATAATTGAGGCCTTTAGAGGCAGAGTAGCCTAACTACAATTTTTGTGACGTGAGTTGTTTATATTTTCATAGTCTAAAAATGTTACTCCACAAGAGCACAGTGACCGAAAATTGTTAACATACTTTTTATACAAATAATAGTTAAATTCAATTCCGCCTAAGATAATTGCGCATTTTTATTTTCCTCGTTATTGAAAATCGTGTTTTTTGTTATTAGGCCACTCTGCCTCTAGCAGCCTCGTATGTTAATTATTCTTCAAAATGTAGTGTTAGAGTTGAAATGCCATCTCAAATACTAACAAAAATGTTATGTAATATATATTCTTTATCTAAATAATGTGGTATGGGTCACGTCTTCATTTCGTTCGTCATAAAAAAGAAATTCGCTTTCAAGTTATCTCTACAATTCAATTCTCTCCACATTTTTTACAACCTCAAGGAGGTGCTCGTCGAAGAGCCAATTAATTTAGAAATCCCAAGCATCGAGTCCACCCTTGGATACGATTGAAAAAGGCGCGTTTTAATACAGTAATGGCACTTCAGGATGCCGCTTGAATCGGGAATGGCCTAAAGAGCCCTGGCTTTTCACTCAATTTTGACCACTCCATTTTATTTACGTTCGATTTTCGAAAATTATTTTACGCCGCAGACGACAGCGGTCACTCTGAAATTGAATTTCGAATGAGAGTTCTATGAAATTCAGGATTCAAAAGATGGGTTCCTGAAAAAGATTTTATTTTTTCTTACCTATTTAATTAATTAAACAAAATCTAAATCTGTATCTCAGACCTTAACATGTAATGACGAGAATCTTGAATAACGTTTCATCAACTTTAAAATAAATAACAATTTAAAAAAAAAACACTATTAAAATTGCTCGTTGCAATCGTGTGTGTAATATACACAAATTGAAAAGTTTTATAATTAACAATCACTAATTAAAACTCGTTTCTTTTTATCACTTTTTGTGCCCTAATAAATATTTCCTTTACACACGAAAATACGACACTTTTAGCTTATACGACGCTTAATATATTAGTTAGCTTATTTTCACTACGGCTCGACATCATTTTTCAAACCGCCTTTGTTACTCAGTTGTATGTGTATATGTTTATACTGTCGTATAAAATATATGTTAGTTATAATACATGGGTAGGTAGGTAATCTTGCGTTTCTCAAGCAATGGAGCGGGTTCTATAAAAGTTGAATGTTGGGTTTCGGGTCCACTAAGCTTCCCTCAAAGATCTCGGTATAAGGAAATGTTTTGCGCACGACAAGGTATCAGTTTCTTAAGCCGAATAAACATGCGCAGAGTAAGAACCTGGTGTGTTCTCGTCCTTGGGCAAGTAAATCGTATTAGACCACTGAGTTTTTGTGCCAAGGGTAATAAAGGAGGCTTATAAATGTGGCTAGCATCAAACTTTGTTAAATATGTATATTCTAGTTGTAGTGTAGAACGTTAAGTTAAAAAATAAGATAGAATAATAGATTCAGACGAGTGGGGCTTGAACCGACGACCACGGTGTTCCGTACTGCTCTAACCAATAGAGCCACCGTATCTCGCTCATCATCATCAAATTTCTTCATACGATACATACCTATATACCTATCGCAAAATGTAATTTACCAATAACACATTATATTAAGCTGACTGTTTAATTAATTATTTATTGTTTACAGGATATTTCGTTAAATATATTTTTGTTCTTTGCATTTTTGGTTTGGTTTAGATTTGTATATCACGTATACAGGGTGTAAATGGAACAGTTTTGAAAACTTATAAGGGCATATATTAGGGGCTAAAAGGTGTTATATGTTATATGGTGCTATTTATTTTCTTTTATTTCAAGATTTTTTTTTCAAAGTTTAAAATAGGACTATGAAATGTACAGCGTACAGCCGAGAA
Source organism: Leptosia nina (assembly GCA_963661955.1). Taxonomy (NCBI): domain Eukaryota; kingdom Metazoa; phylum Arthropoda; class Insecta; order Lepidoptera; family Pieridae; genus Leptosia; species Leptosia nina. Next base: position 1,216,504 of record CAVLEF010000203.1, on the reverse strand, counting down.
GCATTATGACCTACGGGCCCGCAATACGTTTTGTGAACAGCTGATCATTTTAAGTAGGTTAGGTATTATTTATTTCATCTTTGCTTATAGTTGTAATATTCGAAATTTATTTAGTGTACATTAAATACAACTTTAAATAAATAAAAAAGGCAAAACCACCATAGCAGAACCGCTGTTAAAACAACATAACTGCGAAGGCCGACCAAAAGTGCTCCTAAGTATATTAACATAATGAGATACTCACGTGCTGGTTACAAATTCGGCGCAAGTGTTTAAAATAAAACTCACACACTACGAAATATTACAAAATATAAATAAACACAAAAAAAACAATTTAGAGAAATGAAAGAACAAAACTAACTAAGATACTAAAAACGAGATAATTCCGAGTTTCGAAAATTAGCAGGAACGTGATGACGCAAGAAATGTTTTCAGCCAACTAAATAAAATTTAAAAAGTAGTAACCTAGATATAGTATGTAACTCAATACACTCGAATGTAGGTAAAGTATAATATCGATAAACCACTATTTACTTTTCCTATAAATTTTTTGTTCCATCTACATACTTTTTATTAAAATGAAACACTTACAACGGTTTATACGTGAAATGTGTTCGTTAATTTAAAGTTACAATTTATTTAACAACAGGCCCTTCCTTCATAAACCACGGTTATTGCAAAACACTTAAAACGTCCGTATTCATACTTAAATAAATTGTAAATAAGTTATTATTTATCATTTTAAACTTACCATCAACAAACTCTAATTAAACATCAAGTACAGACAATACTTACTTCTTATTTTATCTTAAATTAATAATTTATAAGGAATATGTTTAAGTCTATCTTTAATTAGTTGTAAAAACAAAGTACCTATCTTATTAAATTTTACATCTGTTTTTATATCGACGCTATAAAAAACAAAACGCCAACCCTACGTTTCGTTTGATATTAACCGCCGTACGCGCCGAAAAGCTAGCTCGGAAAAAGTCGACAAACGGTGTCCAGTCCACGCCCCCGCACCTGATACAGTCGAAAACCGCGTAGGCATCAATTTTTATTATTGCTTATTAAAGTTACTGCAAGTGTGAAACGATACATACATACGAGTCCGATACATTTTGCTGTGACCACGCCATCAGTTATTCAGTATTCAATATCTTCATCTTTCACGTAAGTAAATAGTCTTAGTTTTAACATAATAATATGATTTAAGTGTAAGTTTTTAGTTAAGTTGCTTTTGCGTTTGCTGTATTTTAACATGACATATTGGTTTTCTTTTCGTCTCGAGTACTTCGAATAAACGCTAAACAATTTGTATCAGTGTCAACTTTTCACCACAACTCAGGTACAATAAACGTAAACATGATTTATCTAATAATACGAGTATTCACAAAACGTATTGCAATACCCTTCAGGGCTGTACGCTCTACATTTCATACTCGTATTATAAATTTTGGAAAAAATCTTGAAATAAATGAAAATAAATAGCACATAGCTGTCCCATTTACACCCAGAATAACGCGAGAGATTTAAAATTTTGAAAAATGTATTTATTTAATTATAACCCACTAGCTTTTGCCCGCGACTTCGTTCGCGTGGACTTCAGGTTCGTCCCGTCTAGTCTAGTAATCAGTTAGAAATACGGTAACTAAGCACTGCAGAGCCCTAATCATAGGTCTATAGGTCGCTACTGCAGTATGCTCCTATAAACTACATTTAACGATCTTTTTCCTTCAGCATAAACATGCAGATTCCTCGCTTTGGAAAGACGTGAGCAAGCCACATAGAGCTGACCGTGAGAAATTTTTTATGTTTTTTAAAAAACGGCGAGACTCATCTGTTTCATTTGAAAAAAAAGTTCTTTAAGAGGTTCAACAGGCTCGTCTATTGAAGGAAGAACTACTTTTCCTCCCGAACAACACATGCCTCCTGCTTCCTCTTTCCATTTAAGAGCACCGCAAAATCTGCATTCTTTATTCATCGCTTCTATTTTTATAAGCTTGTGGCTTTCGTAATCAAGAGTTTCATCGTACTCAAATGCAGTTTTATCGAATGCTGTCGATCCTGCGACTGTTCGGGTGTCTCAGAAGCCTGTTGAGATCCCAGATATTCAGCGTTCTGTTGACGTCGAGATTGAGACTGTTCGGGTGTCTCTGCAGCCCGTTGAGATGCTAGATACTCAGCATGCTGTCGACGTCTATCTTGGGACTGCTCTGGTGTCTCAGCAGCTCTTTGAGCTGCCTCACGCTCTGCTTGTTTAAGCCTTCGCAGTTCGGCTTGTGGAAACGTCTCGTTAAGTCTAGCTACTTTTATATTTCGAGTTTTATCAGAGCTTCAGAAAGATTAGACTTACGCTTTCGCGGCATAATTCTTAAGTACGTGTTGTTTCTATACTTCCAAAAAATACAGTACGGTAGTTATTGTTATGATTGTACTTTAATGCAATCCTTGCCTATTTAATTAACCTATCTATATAGTAATTGAATTAAATGAAGTATCTTTTTGTACGTGTAACTCCTAACCAAAAAGAAACCTGGCAATAACAACCTTAGGCTTATATAACTAAAAGTAGGCGACCATACGTTTTTATCAAATCGCTAGTGCCTTGAAAATTCGCAAAACGGACACAACCGTCAACGACGTCTGCCCTCACGCGTCTGCCCGATTTCGGGTCGCGCACTCAGCGATGAGCCACTTCTTCCCTACCGCACCTACCCCGCTCCCCCCACGCCCCGTTCGCCTGGCACCGCTGCCGGTATTTATCGCCGAAATTCCTCTGACTCTGCATTTTAAATCTGTGATATCTTCGAAAATATTTATTTAATTTACATGCTGTAAAAAGCCATATTGATCTTTAATAAATGCACAATGTATTTAAGATACTTAATTGGATAAGGATTAATACTGTATTGCTTAAAATCGCTTCGTAAATAAGCCATTATTTCTCGTCCAAAGTAAAGGATAAAAAATGGTTATTGTGGGTTATTCCTAAGAGATAAACATATACCATCACGGACTTTTTTGGAGACCTTTTTAAGTTGTACAATACTGTAGTACATTGTTTTGATCTATCTTGTAGGATTCAGTCAGCGTTTGCAATGTAAGCGCAAAAAATGTGTTTTTTTACGACCCGACATTAAAAACCTCAAAAATTGTAGCCTATATGTTATTCTGATGTATAAGCTATATTGTGGTAAAGTTTCATTGAAATCCATTCAGTAGTTTTTACGTGAAAGAGTAACAAACATCCATACATCCATACATCCATACATCCATACATCCATACATCCATACTTACAAACTTTCGCCTTTATAATAGTAGTAGGATAATCTACCATTACCGATAAATATCCATTGCAATAGAATTATATACATATTGCATAGAGTGATGTTTTTGTTCACTCGAGCTGCACGTAAAAATGTCGATCCTCCCCTGCAGCTTGTTGATCACACTTAAAGCACGAGCAAGAGGGTATTTCATCAGTAAGTTAGTGCGTCAGTACGGTAGCGCAAGTAACGGTGGACCTCGAACCGTTGGTTCGGTGCCCGCCCGTGTCGAACTTATTTGTTTAGTCACTTGCTATTGACACATTCTATCAAAATAAGTATGCATTTTAAACCGTTATTTTATTATTAAAATATATAAGGAAATAAAGTCTTACTGTCTGCTAAAATTTCTACAACAACAAACATTCCAAAAAAATATTACGGTTGGCTAATGCACAGAAGGATTAACTTTAAAAGACAGTAAAGGGTGCCCCATGCCCCACAGAGTGCAACTTACTTAAGTCCTCAATAACCAGGGCAACATAAATCTCTCATGTTAGTCAGTTAAATAAATTCCATGAGGTAACTTTAGAATTTCAATTTAAAAATAATAAGGTTTTCTTACAAGTCTTTGAAGTTCATCGGTGTACGAAATTGGCAATATCTCTGTAATACGCTTTATAAGGCTACTTACTCATCCGGAGGTTACACATCTTATGCTGTAAACTAACCGTCATCGTAGCTCAGTAGTTAAATGCAGAAAGGACCTATTCAAACCTCGTGAAAACAATAAACAATTTTGGCCAAGCTGGTAAAGGCTGATTTCCTGCTTGAAAATAAATAGTTTCTAGAAACAGACATAGAAATGTGTCGGTATCTTAATCTTTTTGTTATAGTTTGCATAAGTAATGCAGTGAATTGTTTGGCATCTTGCATTAAGCATTTTAAATTGACGTATAACCTCAGTTGAATCTTAAAATGTAAAATAGTAATTAATGAAGTAAATAAAGCTCGAAGTCTGTGTTACGATAAGCGCAGGAGGTCCAAGGTTCAAATCAAACGATAGTAAATCATGAAGTTTGTTTTCGATATGAGCTGTTAGTTTGAGACGTACTAATAAAATAGACACAAAAGTGTATTGTTTTTTGTGTCTCACACATCTAATCTTTCCCGTTTTAAACTGTTACTTTTTTATGAATAAGTTGCTACCACTTGTATTAAGTATACCTATACAATACTGGTTAATATAAAAATATGTAATCTGTACGTTTATTTTCATATGTAGAAAACTGTTTCATAGAATAATAATATGTATGATTAAAAAATACTTTAAAGGTTTAAAACGGCAAATATATTCGTTTAACCTTATTTAAATGTGTACTGCTCGCGTAAACTATAAACAGTATTTAACTTTATAATTATTTTACAGTGAATAATGTTCATTTTGGTTATATGTTGCAGACCTTGAGGCGATATTGTGTGTTCAGAATCGATGCTATCAACTCTTTACAATTGTCTAGTAACAATGCGTTTCGACAAGAACACAATGGTTAATTTTCTTTTGCCTGAGAATCGAAATAAATGTATTGTAATTATAATTACGGTTATGCGCAGACAATAGTGATAATTATTTGTTCATATCGTTCCAACAAACGAACTAAGCAATTATAGTATTGAAAAAAATATACCGAGGATAATTATATAATATATTAAATGACAATACTGTAAATTAATTTCCCTTACACATATCTGTATTAAAAAAAATACTTTTAATAGTTTCAAACGCGGAATGTATCAGTTAGCTGTTAGATGCTGTACGGCCGTCGTGGTCATGGGAGTTATGTATATATATATTATTACATATTTCACCCCAAATCCATTAGTGTTTTATTTAAATGCGTAGTACTCGTGTAAACTACAGACAACATACATGTTTATAGTAGTGTCTAGACCTCTCCATGTAATGGCTGACTAGACTTTTCGTAGGTTTAACAGACATATACAAGACTAGCTGGACCAGCGACTTCGTCCGCGTAGAATAGTTATTTAAACAGTTACTCACGACGTCGGTCGCGGCCCTTCCCGTCGTTCTTGCAAGTTAATCCTAAAACATAGACATATAGCGTCGCAGACTTTTTTTTAGATCATGTAAAGAGGAATCATTCTTTCATACATACTTTTTGGGTATCTTGTACCGTTTTTGCAGCGTACGCTTCGGAAACCCATAGCGATCAAAATTTCCCCCGTTTTCTTCGCTTCTATTAGTCACAGTGGGATATTTTATAGCCTACAACCTTCCTCGATAAATGCTCTAACCAACACAAAAAGAACTTTTCAATTCGAACCTGTACTTCCTGAGATTAGCGCGTTCAAACAAACAAAAAACAAACTCTTCAGCTTTATATATTAGTATAGATATAGATAGATAGGAATTAACAGATAGAATACTTGTCAAGAAGTAACGTGTTAATACTTGAATTCAAACCTGCCGCTTGAAGTATTTGATAGTTTGAATAAGTGCTTGTAGAACATTACGTGTATGATAGCGTGTTTGAGGTAAGTAATCGTGTTGTATGCATTAGGCGATAAAAATAATATACAATTTATAACTATGTTATTCCGCGATGTCAGCTACATTAAGACAAAATTGTACCATCTATACTTATACAAAGAAGAGATTGTTTGTTTGTTTGAATGCTGTAATCTCAGGAACCACTGGTTCAAATTCAAAAATTCTCGAGTATCGAGGAAGGATCTAGGCTATAAAACATCGCACTGTGACTGATAGGGGCCAAGAAACAGCGGTAAATGTGTAAAAAACGGAGAAAATTATTCATATTTGTGGGTTTCCGATGCGCACGATGCGAAACCGTTTCAAGATACCCTAAAAATATGTTATGAAAGAATGATTTCTTTTGAAAATCAAAATCATTGTTTTGAAAAATGTCCGCGACATTATATGTCTATCTTTTAAGATTAACTAGGCAAGAAGGACGGGACGCGACCGACGTGGTGGATAACAGTTTAAATTTAATGAGATGAGGTTTGCAAAAACAAATTTGAACGCCTAAAATAACTATTCTACGCGAACGAAGTCGCTGACAGAGCTAGTATATAGCCGTTTGGTTTGTAAGCGTTACAAACATTTATCTAGACCTTCGTATTTGTATCTACTTAAAAATCATGAAGATCCTAACTATGTATGTAACTATAACTATTAACGGATTAAAATGTAACTTATTCGGCTAAAAATAATATTTAAATTCCATTGCGGCGCTACTAATTAAAAGTAATTAATTTCTATGTGGCAACACTGTGTGGTATTATGTTATCTAAACCGGACGTTTTATCTATTAGTTTTTTTACCGCTTAGTTGGTTTTTTCCCAGAAAATTGGCCTTAGTTTATTTGGTCTTGCATTAATTGCCACACACAATCCTTATGTTTTAAATAAAACTGTGCTAGTCGAACAACTGATACACGAAAGGTTTTCAATTGTAGAACAGACAAGAAAATTTCACATTGCGACCTTTATTAGTTACTAGCTGTGTCAGCGACTTTCGTTTAGAGTACCTAGTTATTTCGGGCATTAAAATTTGATTTTGCAAACCTCTTCATCTATATAATTTTCAGCTGTTTCCGTCGACGTCGTCCGCGTCCCGTGGTTTTTACAAGGTCATCTTAAAAGATTGACATATATCATTGCGGACATTTTTTTTTAATAATTTAAATAGGAATCATTCTTATGTACATATTGGTCCTATTGGTAAAAATATATGTTAATAAATTTTCTAACTAAAACCAAAAATAAATTGTACCTGTATTTAAATAAAACACTTTAACGGTTTAAAACGCGATACATTAATTAAACTTATTTGAAAATGATTCTTTAAATTCGGCCCGACGTTACGGATGCTTTGCAGCAGCCGTGGTCACGGGGAGACTCCAGTCTTATTTAAATGTGTACTACTCGCGTAAACTATAGACAGTATTGGACCTGTATTTCCTGAAATTACCACGTTCAAACAAACAAACAAACTCTTCAGCTTTTTATACTAGAATAGATTTCTACTGCACACATGTTACATGTAAAAGAGACAAAACTTACAGAGATATTACTAATAAGTTTAACTAATAGAAAAATGAAACTTTACCTACTTTAAAATTCTGGTATGAGAATCTAGAATCTCTAATTACATTCGCTTAAAAATTAAACCAAACCAATCATTTCGTTCGTCACCGCTGACATTTAAATATAAAATGAAATTAAAATTTCCGTTTAGTAAATGCTTCAATAACATTAATTATTGAAGCATTTTCTAAATTCGCATAAACTTTGCACTCTGATATATATGTATATCTTTATTATTATGCAATTATGTTTAAAGGTTACTGTTAATTTTGAGTAGTTTTGAATTTCTTGCGTAACTGATTCGTAAACTGAACGCGAAAAACACGTCCTTAAAGCGATGAATTATTATTAGTTGATTAATTTTTATCACGTCTCAACGAGCTTCAAAACGTCGGGTCGTAGTTGAAATGAAATCTGAATAACTAGTAAGTACTATTTAAATTATTGAAATCTTCAATACCCAGCGAAAAGTTTTTTAAAGATTTTCCATTTCCGGGATTTCTTTTAAAATAATAATAAAAAAAAACAAAACACGAGTGTTAAAGACGACAGAATACTTATGAAAATGTGATCGTTAATTTATTTAAATACGCGACGCGACGCGCTATACGCGATAAACATAATTCGACACCGCAAAATAGATCCGTCATAGATTTTAAACCGCAATAAATTGACACCGATCCAATATGAATCGCGCTGACCAAATTACAGCCCATTTGTTATAATGCGTGATGCGAAACTAGTATCTGATGAATCCGGCGATTATAATAATATCGGTAATCCGTCAAATCCAATGGACGGGCCAGTGATAGCAATGTTTGGGTAACAATCATCGGGATGTGGGTTCCGTTACCACCAGTGTCAACATGTTTCTTATAATAAATTTGTTTCTCTGAACCATCTTAGGCTTCGTCTGGAAAACGTGAATATAACATGGATGGTTGGTGTGTATTAAACTGCAGTCCACAGATAAAAAACAATTAGAAAATACAAGTCAACAGCACATATTCTTAGAATCTCAACTTCTACATTTGTCTGCCGTCCTATTGTCGTTTTATATTTGACTAGCTGTGCCAGCGACTTTGTCCGCTTAGACTATTTATTTTGAGCATCCAAATTCGTTTTATGCAAAGTGCAAACCCCTTCATCTTTATAAACTTGAGCTGCTGCCCACGACGTCGGTCGCGTCCTTTTCCGTCGTTCTTGCAAGTTCATCTGAAAAGGTCTTATCGCGTCGTGGCGTTTTTCTTAGATCATTTAAATAGAATTCATTCTTTCATACATATTTTTTGGTTATCTTGAATCGTTTTTGCAGCGGTTCATCAAAAGTATTCATCATTATGGGTTACCTCGGTAACCCATAATGATGATGATGTACTTTTCACAAATTTTAACACATTTCTCGGTATAACTTCGCTTTCATATGTGTATTCAGTAGGTCTGAGAATAGAACAACATCTATTTTTCCTCCCCCTAAGTGATAAGGGTTGTTCACCCTTAAATTTTTATTTTTATTTTTTGTGGCATTTAAAAATACATACAACCATAAATAATATATAATAATAGATAATCAAAATATGTACTTTCACTTTTTTATCACGAACCCCTATTTTTTTATAGCCATTTAATATGTTACTATTATATCATATACGGTCTTTACATAGTTTCCACTAAAGAAATCATAGGGTATACTATGTATACTAATCATGTATATACCTGTTTCTATTATCAGTATAATATTGGATATTATCTGTATTTGCAAAGGTCATGTTCCGAGGAGGTTATACTGAAAAAACAAATAAAACTCAATCCGTGTTATTCGACATAATACACCGGAACCCTCGTAATAACAGCGTCGGGTACAATGTAACGCAAATTGAGGCGTAAAGCGGGTGTTAATACAAGTGGTGGGTATTGTTCGACGAGTAGTGGGGACTGGCTGGCTGGAGTGGTCGGGAGACAGGTTCCGTTGCGCCCTTTGTTCCAGTCCTCGGCGAACGTACGCTCCTTTAAACTGTATAGAAAAAAAATAGAGTAGGTTTTGGGAATGCCGTGGTAATGAGGACGTACGTGTGTCCTAAGGGCCGTCGGCCACTGTCCGGGACAAATTTTATTACTAAGTCGTTTTAAATCTTTTATTTACTTATAAAAACCTATTCTACTCTTACTACTTAGTGCGATAGAAATACTATGGTATAATAATACCATTAAAATTTACAAAAAATATCATTTAAACTAAACACTTTTACGGCTTAAAACGCGATATATGTAACTATGACCCGACGTTTCGGTTGCTTTAGAGTAGTCGTGGTGACGGGGAGACACGGTCTCGATTACGGTCAGTAACATATATCACGTTTAAAACCGTTAAAGTGTTTTATTTGAATGTGTACTACTAACGTAAACTACAGACAGTAGTAAAAATAACATTATTTTATTTCATTGAGTATAGAATTTGTGCTACTTAATTTTGATAATACCGCTAAGTTTATAAGTAGTCTTTATTCAAAGATGCTTAATTAAATTACTCTACGTGTTGGTTGGTGGTTGGTTTATCGAAAAAGGCTATAAAAGATGGCGCTGTGGCTAATACGGGCGAAGGAACAGCGGGACATGTGGAAAAAACGGGGAATAGTATTTACTTTGTGGGTTTCCGTTGCTCGCGCTGCGAAAATGGTTTAAGATAATCAAAATAATAAAAAAAAACACGTATGACACTATATATCTTTTGAGATTAACTTGCTAGAATGACGTCGTGTGTGGGCTTGAATTTATAAGATGAAGAAGACGTTTGCAAAAACATATTTTGATGCTCAAAATGACAATTCCACGCGGACGAAGTCGTTGACACGGCTAGTAAAGTATATATAGGACCAACGGAGATGCCATCGCACAGCTGAAGTTAGTACTAGTAGCATTTCTTGAATAATTTATACTCACGAGCAAATATGAGTAAACTCGTGTTTAAGATGCTGTATTGTACTTGTAAGTTGTAACATTGCCCCAGTCGTTTCGCCTGAAATACTATATTAATGAAGGTTGGTATTATGGCTTCATATACGGTTTTGTAATTTAATTACGCGTAATGTTAGATTTTATGACAGGATATAATTACTCAACTATTGTTGTGTATGTTTTTTCTACTTATGACCACCTGGTCATAAGTAGAAACCAACCGTACCAACCAAAGGGCTCTATAAAAGTAGTAGTTCTTTTCAAGGTTATTGCATACGATACTTGTTAAAATCGCCAATTAAGTGCAAGTTCTCAAAAACTAAGTTTTAATCGTATGTTAAAAAACCGTTATTTAAATGATAAAAGTTGTTGGGATGTGGAAGAACCCGCTCTAACAAAAAAAATATGTAGTGCACTAAAAGTAAATCAAGAATGTAAAATGAAACTTGGCGATAAAAGGAGTGACGGCGAGTTTATTGCCAGTTCTTCTCGTTCGTTCTACGCCCTTGATTTGAGAACTGGTTGACTTTGACTCTGTATTGTGTGCTTTCTTTCATTCCTACGTCATCGCTTTGTTTAAAAATGAAATAAATAAAACTAAGATTCTAGTGAATTATATTTGTGTGTTTAAATAACACTGTAACACCAGTCCATAATCTTTCTTTGGTTTCGTCGATTTTAGCAATTCGTTTTTTCTAATCCTGTCTACTGAATACGCGAGTAGTACACTTTTGAATAAAACACTAACGGTTTAAAACGCGATAAATAATAAATACTTATTTGAAAATTACTTTAACTACGGTAGTCACGAGGAGACTAAAGATGGAGTGTCTCTGACGTCAAAGTAAAAAACTGCTACGCTAGCGCCATCTGTTCCGTTGAAATTGGTATTTGGCGTTAAAATGTTTCATATATATTATTAAGACGGAAATACAATGTTAAATTCGAAAATATTAATTTATTTTCGAAAATTAGGCTTAGCCGACAAAAAGCGCGCCATCGTTCGTTATTTGATTGTTCCCGAGCTAGTGTGGGGGCGCGAGCGTTGATCGCGTCGAACTAGTGTTGTGTCGTTCTCTGTAAGTCGGAGGATTATTTATATCAATATGTACTACTCGTGTAGACTACAGACACAGACGTTTAAAATTCTACTACATAATATTCTTCGTCTAATAACACACTAAACGAATTTCTGAATCTTTCTTTTTTCTTATTTAATTATACACACGATTTAAGACACAAACTGCTGTAGTTAATTCGTTTTTAACTACGACCTGTGATTTCGTATGCTACACGCACGAGTTAAACCGATTAAATAGTGTTTTGTTTAATGTTTAGGCACCACACGTGTTACGAACAGTTGCATCTCATTTATCTTACGAAGTAATCTTAGAAATTGTTTTAAACAATAAAAAGTCGTTCCTCCAAGAATAACAAAGTTAAAAAGAGATGTAAAATGTAAAACAATATAAAAGATACTTGTTTGAGCATGCGGTTTCATAAATTTCTTGCTAATAATATATTTCGTGTTTTAAACTGTTAAATCTGTGGTCTCATAAATTCCTGATGCAATATTTCGTGTTTTATATAGTTAAATTGTTTCATTTAAAAGTTACTTGGTTAAGTAGTTTCTGTGGCTTTATAAATTTCTACCTAGTATATTTCGTGTTTTAAACCGTTAAAAGTGTTTCATTTAAAAGACACCTATTTTAGTAAAATCTGTGGCTTCATTAATTTCTACCTTATATATGTTCTATTTTAAACCGTTAAAATCATTTCATTTAAAGATACTTGATTGTTTAGAAACATTTTAATCGTAATACAATACAATCATACTCAGCCCATATGATGATAACACAATAAATTGCAAAATTATGTCATAGAAAGGTAAACAGCGTACTATTCAAAAACACGTTTCTTTTATGTGACGTAACTGTACTATGATTGTTATTCGGCTTCGTAACAATATAAACGCAGTCGCTATTTTTAATTGCAACGGGGCGCAATGAAATGAAACTGCGATTAACGCGGCGGCCAAGTTGTCTCGTAATTTGACTTTACATTATGCAAAGAACACGTTTGTTTTAGAATTTTTAATACACAGTCGCGCTACAGCACGGTCCGTTCCTTGTGCGAATGTTTTTTTCATATGAGCCTGCATATTTTTACAGTATCACAGTAGGAGAAAATCTTGGGGTTAATTTGATTGGGAGAAAAGCCCCAGTCCTATAACGCCGCTGTATATCTGCTTTGGGTATAGACAATCGGAACTCCACAGACTAAAGCGAAAATGTGCTTTCGCCGTTTTTCCTTACATTCATTTCACCGCCAAGGAACCATTTAAGGTGTATCATCTTCAACATTTTCTGTAGTTTACGCGAGGAGACCACGTTTAAATAAAACACTTATATCGTTTTATACGGCTGCTGCAAAGCATCTGAGACGTTGGATCGTAGTTAAAATAAATTGTAAATAATTTAAATAAAACACTTTAACGGTTTAAAACGCGATATATTAGTTAAACTTATTTGAAAATGATTTTTAACTTCGGCCCGACGTTTCGGATGCTTTGCAGCAGCCGTGGTCACGGGGAGACAAACGTGTACTACTCGCGTAAACTATAGACAGTATCAAATTGTAAATAAGTTAACTAATACATTTCGCGTTTAAAACATTAATGGTTTTATTAAAAGTGTAGGTACTATTGCGTGAATTACAGACAATACTTAACAAGCTTGGCTCTGTTGTCTTATTCTTTAAGCATCCTATTCTTAGAGGACACTCTTCAAATAAGTAATTACTCTCTTGAATATAGCCTTTACAATAACCGATGACTTATTAATACGTAACCATCGAAGCAAAAGGTCACTCTTTGATATTAAAAGCGTTATGTAAGAAGCTATAACTGTATTAACCTTAAAAACAGTGCTGGCATTACGGCACGTGCCAACTACCTTCATTGGATAACTTGTTCAGAGTTTTGCTGCATATCTTGCAGCTAGATTACGAACATGTAATTACCATTTCATTAACACTATAGTTAAAACCGATCCGATACTCAATAGTTACGGTGGCTGCATTTCGTCCCGACAAGTCTTAGGTTCCATTCCTTGGCAAGCAGTAATAGTTAACATATAACAATCTAATCAAGATTATGCCGACCTATTTTGGCTTTGGATATTCGGAAGTCCACAGACTAAAACTGAAACGCTTGATGGCTTTTTCACCTGTGGACGTTAGTTCGTGACCAGAACGGAATTATTATATCCTTACTCCCCATTTAATATTCAGAATTCCAGACAAAGTCCAATATGTTTCAGAAAAAATATATAAATTGATGACAAAATAGTAACATGTGGGCCCCGGTGGGGATCGACCGTAACCATAACCCGTTGATTATTAGCCAAATCATTACCAACGAGCCGACGAATCTGTTTCTAGAATTAAAAACTAATTCATTAACTGTAAGATTTATCTAGATAAGGTATTTTATCGCCTCGTTGGCGATCGCTAACAAGAAATTACGAGTGTAATTAAAACGAATGCAACTGCTAAAGTTCAAACATGACTCAGCCGATCTATAAAAAGCGCTTTATTGATGCGCTATAAAACCGCTTCGGATAATAGCTGCTGAAATGCAATCACATATAACATAAAAAAATCGATCCCAATTGAAAGCAAAGTGCAAAGGTTTCACATATTAAAAAGGATTGAAAGCTGTTTGATTTTAAACGTGATTCAAATAAATGTTTCATATGAAAGAGGAGACTGGGGCGATTTCATCTCGGATGTCTTTCATGTGAATAAACTATTATAAGGCAACAAATTCCAATTTTATTATTAATTGTGTATTTGTAGAAACCCCGTCGGAATTAATTAAAATGATATAATCATACTAGCTGTGTCAACAACGCTGTTTGCGTAAAATATTTATTTTGGGTATCCATATTTTTCTATGCAAACCTCTTGCCCACGACATCGATCGCATCCCGTCTCGGGTCCCGTCGTTATTGCAAGTTAATCTTAAAAGATATACATATAGTGTCGCGGATTTTTTTCCAGGACAGGAGGAATCATTTTTTCATACTTATTTTGGGTGTGTTGAAATTATTTTTGCAGTGTACGCATGAGAAATCCACAGTGATAAATAATCTTAAGAATGCATATATACGAAAAATTACACGGCAATATACCTACCGTACCGTACCGTTTGTAAGCTTGAATAAAATAAAAATAAAATCACGCCGTTTAGCTTTTACTAATGTTAAATCAATGAGTTGTGATATTCTTTTTTTAAGCGTAAAAATAAATATCTTTTGCCTTTTTTTTAATTTCCTTAAAGTCATTATAGTGTTAATTCGCTAATATAAAATGCAGCTACATTTTTATTCTTAAACATTTTGAGTTATTTGAAATAAAGTTCCAATTTTGCATGAGTTGGTATTATATAATTTCAGCGCACTTCATGTACCTGATTGTTTAGGCTAAGGGATGTGTAAATTGAAATCCATTAGTTCTAACAAACACTTTATATTGTCTACAAGCAAATCACATAATATATAAACATACCCTTATCATACATACAGTGCTAAGTGACCCTACCATGAGTTTGGTCTCTCGACAGCGACTATCGGCTCTTCCATCGAGTTTTTACCAAACTCCATGATAAGTGTTTACATTATTCTATTCGTGTTGATTATTATCAATGATTATTTAGGCCACGTGGTCTATTTGCTTATTACTATCTAATACACATAATTAAATTGCTCAATATTTTCTCATTTATCTCTTATGTTCACTGCGATCCCAATTACGTATTGAGATCATAGCAATACAATATAAAAATACTACATAAAGCACAAATACGACAAAGTTGATGTAACCAAATGTCAAAGTCAAATGTAGCTACAGTAACGCCATCTGCTCTAGTACAAATGTCTAATACATTATTGCTTCAATGCGTTGAAATTGTTTTATTATATTTCGCGTGAACTATAAGTGTAATACAACTAAGTATGTATTTTAAATCATTATATTTAGTCTTATTTCCTAGACCATTAAAAATTCTATGCCTAATTGGTTGCAAACGTGATCTTAAATCTAGTCATAAGATCAATATATGTAAGAAGTACCTGGTTATAACTATTATAGCCGGAAATAAGCTCAACCTTATGTTAAAACTATATTATAGGATTTTTAAATTAATTGTTATTATAGAACAAAGAAAAATGTATACTTTAAATGGTACTATATAACTATATTATATACAATGTAACGAAATTAAAATGATAAAAATAAAATTAGACATTTTTTTTGTCTGGAATAGAACAGAAACCATATTCCAAGTTTTAGACTGGGGAATTAGTAGCATAACGTCTTATTGAACCAGTAGGTTACTGATATCAGTAAAAAAATCAGTGTTTTTTTAACTGATAGCAAGTAAAAAAATCATATTATAAAAATAATATTAATAAAAAATATATTTTTTTATTATTATTATTAACTGATATCAGGTTGGTCAATAGACATTACATTAGTGTTAAGTGTCAAATGTGCCAACAATATTAAAAGCTTGCGAGAAATAGGTACTGTATATATGGGCTTCTTGTTCTTCTTAATTCCACTCTTTACATTTGTTTTATATCAATAACCATTTTGTTCACATCACAATCGGTCCTTAAATCTGTATAAAATGTTTACAATGTAATACATGTAGGTAAGTAAATGAATTTAAAAATTATGTTCACTATAATAATATAAGGTTACAATGTTTTCAAACATTCGATAGGCTTTAAAATAAATTCTAGACGATTTTCCAAAGCGAAAAGTGGTTTTCATTGGGTGCGTGTAAGCGACCTCTTCAAACCGCAGCATTTAACTTATTAATTATACAAAACAATCAAACCAGTACAGCGTTAAAACCAGCACAGCGTAGTGAAATTAGTTCCGTATCGGTGTTTTAGTAATTAACCTCCGAATATAGGGATAATTGCATATTTCGATTCAATATACGTTTTCCATCAAAAGTTTATTGTTTAAGTGTATTAAGTTAAGTGCATTAAGAACAAGAGGCCTTCTTACATAGTCTCAGGTGGACCGGAAACACATCGGACCATTGACAAAGCCTTCTTCCATATAAAAAGACATT